>CM077021.1:67913939-68513939 GCA_039090855.1 Macrothele yani
GATATTTTGCATTAATATTTACTCAGAATGTCTGGAATGAGAAAAGGAGTATTCCTGGACGAGAAATAAGTGAAATACTTTTTTACTCACACAAATTAATTCACAGTACGAAGCCATTGATCAACTAGTGCCAAGCAGTTACATCAGAGCAAAGAAAAAAGGACTTTCTCATTTTATTTCTCATAGCAAAAAACATTAATGAAATTGCACGCAAGGAAATTGAGATCTGTGGCTAAAATACGTTAAGCCACTAAAAATAATTTATATAAACACATTGAAAGACTGTAGGCACTGGAAACATTATTTGGAACATTTTTTCTTGGACACTTAAGCGTTTGTAGAACAAATAAATTTACAAGTTACGTTTTCCTGGATATTTGAAGGTTCGTGGAACAAATAAATTTACAAATTACATTTTTCTGGACATCTAAGTTTGTGGACACGGGAATACGTTCCTGGTAACACAGCCCTGCAGCCTAACGTAGGCCCAACACTGAGCCATTTTCTTTTAGGAAATAGAAGCCGTTGGCTCATTGTTGGGCATACGTTAATTTACCCGTAGAGCTTGATTCTAACCGATTACACACACAATATGCGCACATATGTTCTGTAGATATTGCAGCAAAAAATATCAGACGTCATAAAATATTTTTTCGTGCAACGAGAAGTAAAGCTCATTTAGCAGAAAAATAGTGAATTTCAGCCTCAGAAACACCATAAAACACTAATATTTATTTCAAATAAACTGCGGTGTCTTCCGCTGTCCTAAAAGCGGAGTTTATGGGAGAAAATCTGTCGTAAGCAATCTTTCATATTTGCTAAATCAAAATACACAGCTTGAAAGCATATTTTTCAAAAGAAAGAACAAGAAAAGGGATAAGGGTGAACACGATTTTCCAGGTGCTGCCTCTCTCGTCGGTCTTATGCTCTCGCTAGATCAGGGGTGGTTTCGGTCCCAATGTTATCCGGAATTCCGGATTTTCTTGCGGATTAAACCCGGAAATTCCAGAGAAAATGAGATGTCCGTATGTTTTGTATCTGCTAAAATAATTCTCAGACTTTTAATTTAAAATAAAGGAATTAGTAGCTTTTACAGGATAAACCGGTTTGTAGAAGTAAAAAAAAATCCAAACTTTCAATTTCGTAATCTAGAACCAATGCGCTTATCGACAAATATTCGCAGATCATGAGCGCGAGGGACTATCATACAGAGGGAGTACAATTTGGATCAAAATATGGTAAATCGTTAGGACAATTACAAGAAGGATATGTAAAGTAGTATTAAAAAACCTAGTAGCACTGTTGAAAAATGTGGGACCGCAAAAAATGAAAAGACAAAGAATATTTTAAGATTAAACATTTGTAGAGATTTCAGAATAATGTAAAAATGAAAGGTGTAAAAGAAAGACTGATTGTGCTGATGTTAGATGGAAAAAACAGACAGAATTTATGTGTTTTCGCAGAAAGGGATAATTTTTAGTTGTCATCAGCCTCTACTTTTATAGGTGAGTTGGTTTCGGATTTTATTCTGTGTAAAATGGAAAATGTAAACAAAATTTGATTTTAAGCTCTTTGATTTTAAATACGTGATTGCTTTACTTATTTCAGAGCAACTAATTTCTCCACAGAATATGCAAGTTAGAATATGTATAGAAAAATGATTTATAAGTGTTACATGTGATCCAAAATAATCAGTTTTTTCCCTAAGTGAACTCAGCATACAGGTTACATTTGTCTCGCAGTTTTCAGAACTTTTTATTTGGTCTCACAATCATCACCTATGTTAGAAGAATGTACTCATAGGGCCTAGGAAAACGTCCTACAAATCAAGCCTAATGATCGGAAGTTTGGAGTGGTGACCCAGCACTAATCCTTTTTTGTTAACTTGACAAAGGATAGGAATGAAATTCGGAAGCAATCAAAGGCCATTATCGGGCGTGGTACTCTGAGGGGCAAAACGTTTTAATATTGAGGTCCCGAAACCGATAACATAAAATTCCAGTTGTGCCCTGTGGTCAGATCTTGTAGCCGTATGTTCACCACATGAGTCCACATAAAACTACAACGTGTTGGAAAATATATCCAAGGTTGAGAAATGAGCTAAACTTGATTTATTCTACTGGATAGTATCTTTATGATTCATGAGGAAACATTTTTTTAATTCAGTACAAATATTTTGAAGTAGGGACGTAATTAAAGTTCGTAAATTTATTTCAAAGGCCAGACAAAATAATAAAGTAAACGTTACACTTTCAGAATTTACGTGTTTTACCTTTAACATAGGCCGAGAGATGGCAGTATGTCAGCACTAAATCCTCAATGGTGAACAATGGGCCAGAGATGGAAGCTTACCTTAGAGGGAGGAAAAGCAACTTATTATATCTTACCACGTTTGGTACAGTGTTTAGAGTTTTTCCTAATAAGAAATATCTAAATGGCACAATATTTATTTGCCGTTTGTGAGAGTTGCTTTATATTCGATTTTTAAAAAAATAAATAATAATTTCTTTTAATTTGTAGTATTTCTTCGGAAAACAAAAAATATAAATAGTGGATCTAACAGTTTTTTGGCGATTACCCTTGGTGTTTAAACAGTTCTGATAATGCTTGAAAAAAGCGAAATCCCCGTAACTACAAGCATACAAACGTAATGCTGCACAAAAGAAATTCACCGTAACTTTGGCCCATTTTGAAGAAACTAAAGTCGCGGCCAAAAAGTCCTGCACCAGTAGACCGAAAGTCAAATTTTGTGTTTGGAGTCAACTTATACAGCGTAATGGTAAAGTCAGGAATACATGTTATTATACAGCATTTTAAAGGAAATTGTATCACGGTTCAAATATTTTTACGTAATGTTATTCCCAGTAATAAAAGTGAAATACAAATTTTGAAGATGACAATCCGATTTTTGGCGTAAATGTGACAAGGATTGTAAGTCAGATAATTTTTCGAAAATTTGAAAATTTTCATCGTCCTGGACGGGACTCGAACCCGCGTCTCCCAGAAAACGCCCCGGTATGCTACCCACTACACCACCCAGAACGACCAAGTTTCAAGTTTCCGATTCGCTAGTCGAAGCAACCGGCATTCATGTTTAGCGAATCTGGAGGTTAAGAATCTTATCCCGTGTTCGCCCGGAGAAGCAGATAAATCATGAAAGAAATACGGGATTACGCCATATATTGCAAATTTTGAAGATGACAATCTGATTTTTGGCGTAAATGTGACAAGCATACCCGGGCGTTTTCTGGGAGACGCGGGTTCGAGTCCCGCTCCAGGACGATGAAAATATTCAAGTTTTGGGATATTATCTGACTTATCATCCTTGCCACATTTACGCCAAAAACGGATTGTCATCTTCAAAACTTGTATTATATGGCGTAATCCCGTATTTCTTTCATGAATACAAGTGAAGTTACAAGCAAAAGTACAACGTCTAGTTATAAAAAGCAAAAAATAGTTGAATTTGTGAAATTACTGTACAATGCATTTAAAAAAAATTATTGTACACTACATTATTGAAACTTGCATGACACCTAAAATAACTTACTAACAACCAAAATACGCTTTGATGTTTACTTGTATAACCACGGTTTCTTAGTAACAAACTGCACTTCCTTGGCATTAAACTAATGAGCTTCTCTAGTTGTCCATTGGTGATGACAAGGTGCCAAATTTGCTGTTAAATGTGGCTGTGACCATACCTCTGTCTTGTGCACCATTAAAAGAGTTGCAGAAACTGGATGGGATAGAAACAGAAAAAGAACAGGTCGACCAAGGGTGTGTACTGAACGTGATGATCGCATGTTGATTCGTCGTTCCTTAAAATCAAAGCTTAAAACAGCCACTTATTTAAGGAATGAGTAGTAGAATGTAGTACGAATTATTGCATCTGCACTTGCAGTTCGTCGTAGGCTACAAGAAAATCTCACATTACTGAGCAACAACTGCTGAAGAGAATTTCTTCGGCCAAGGAACGCAAGAAGTGAACTGTGATGAATATAAAAATGCTATTTTCAGTGATGAAACAACTGTTATTATTTCGGTTAATAAATGAAATACTTATGTACGTCGTCGGACTGCTGAAAGATATAAGGCATGCTGCACCCAGCACAAACAACTACCCATATTCGGTGATGCTATAGTCCTGTATTTCAGGCAGTGGTGTTGGCCGTCTGCACATTGTTGATGGCAGATTGAATGGATCGAAATAGAGTAAAGCACCGTTTATACGTATTTCAAGGGACCGTTCTCAGTGTAGACGTATAACCGAGAAAGACGTATAACTGAAATGAAAGCCAAAAATGCGCAGCGAATTTCTTTATAACATACGTATGATATGTACTGAACTGTTGTAGTACCTGTTACGTATAATGAATATATAATTTATTATGTATAAATATTCACACTTACTACGTAATTTATACAATAATTTGAAGAATGTTTTAATTTTTTAAAAATAAATTGTACTCAAATTACATATATGTAACATACAACAAAGAAAAATGTATACATGCATTTCAGTATTACATGTTGATTAAATATGTTAAATCTCTTTCGAACAAAAAAAATGCTGGATCAGATCGAGCGTTAACAAGCACTTTCAAATTATTTGAAAAATTATTTTAGTGACGTTGGCGTAGATCGTCGATTTTGTGTTCAAAGGAGAGTACTCTGGTTAGAATTGAGTTCTACAAACGTTTTCTCACTGGTGTTAGCATGAAAAACAAAGAAATTTCTCAGGGTATTAATACTACGCATTGCATCTCGAAAGGACGGTTGAACTGGTTCTTCACTTTCTTCATCACTGCTGCTGGAATGTTCATTCTCCAAATTGGCGTCTATTAATTCTTTTCCTGTGCATAGTTTTGAAGTGATCATATCAGCATCACAACTTACATAATCCTCGACGGTTATGTCTACTCCCAGGAGTTTCCAATCCTCATCATCCATAATCACAATTTCTTCATCGCTTTGGTAACCGCCGGCGCTATTGTTTGCTTCCGAGTTTGGAAAACCTCCTTTGACGAAACAATTTTTAATTATTTCTGAGTTTACTTGAGCCCATGCCAGAAATATCATTTTCATTGCATCAAGTATGCTTATCTTTTGATGAACACTACCTACATTTATGATTTGAATTGCAAGTTGAACTAAATTTTTTCTGTAGTGCCCTTTAAAGTTCTGGATAATTCTGAGATCTAAGGGCTGTAATCGACTGGTGAAATTTGGGGGAAAAAATGAATTTCACGTTTTGCAAGAATTCGTTTACTTGAAGATGGGCGGTGCATTGGTCCATAAACATTAAAATATTTCGGTTTTGACGTTTCATCGTTTTGTCTATGTTCTTGGGCTACTTCAGTGAAAGGATATTCGTCATCCACGGTTTTTTGTTTGCTTGATACGATAATGGCAAGCTTTTCTTATTTGTAAAACACCGTAGATTCTGTAACTTGCCTATAAATAACGGAATCAGTTTTTCAGTTCCATCAGCATTCGCGCAAAGTAAAAAACGTTAGTCGATCTTTATTTTTTTATCCTGCTTTACATTGGTCTCCCTTAAATGCTAAAGTTTTTGTAAGCATCAGATGAAAGAATAACCTTGTCTCGTCAACGTTAAAAATGGATTGCAATTTTTTCCCATTTATTTTTTCTGGATAAATCCTGGAACCAATCTTCTACAGACTCTGATGGAACATCTTTTGACTCACCATTTACAAGTTGAGATGACATTCCACGACGCAACTTGAATGTGTCAAACGCAACTTGAATGTGTCACGTAGAAAAGCACGCGTTTTTCACATTCAGTTTAAGCGCAATTTCGCTTGCCTGCTCCATCAGCATTGTCCCACTGACGGGGATATTCGAGGCACGGCATTGATTAAAAAATTGCAACAAAATGTTTTCGATATCTGGGAATTTCCCATCTTGGACACGCAACTTCTTGGAAGCAGATTTTCCAACAGCTGCAGCTTTGCCTTTTATTTTCTCTCTGGCGTACACTATTGTTTTCAGCGTTGACACAGGTACATTTAGCATTTTTGCAAACTCTATTTTATTGAGTCCAGTATTCTTGTCAAATTCTTTCAAAATTTTAACTTTACATGTCAACGAAAGTGCCTTTCGTTTTCTTGACATTTTTTACCAACAATCATAAAGGCACCAACAAGCAATGTAGAAAGGCAATTACCCAAAAGCACCCGAAAAAGATGTGTTGTATGGAGGATGTCTTTTCAATAAACCGCTCCATTCCTTTTTTTAAGGACCCCGGGACGTCGAAGGGTTATAACTTCAAAGAAGGAGACTACGCTTTCGGCTCCTGGTGGGAAGCAATCTGATCCCCTTGATTCAGGTTCGTCTGACGGAATAAGGGAGTCCCCGCACCTTCGCATATATCCCCAGTTTTCTTAGCCCCCACTGGTCAACGGACGGTTCTTCTGTCTCTGCTGAAGAAAGAGGCCTCGAATCTGCGTTCGAAAAGGGTGTCAAAGAATGACTCAGATAAGAAATATTAGACCTCAGTAGCGAACTTCAACTGACGAATTAGGGAAAACGACGACGTATAATCAAAGTTACGCATCGTATAAACGAAATGTTTTGCTATTAAAATAAATAGGAATTAATCGGGACCGACTTGAAAAGACGTATAAATATAAAAGACGTAAAACTGAGAAACGCATAAACGGTTCTTTACTGTATAAAGTTTCCTTCTCTCGTATATTCTTTCTTTTAACCGTTGGATATGAAAATATTTTGTCCCTCATACCTTCCTTGTACTATGTGAAAAATCTTCAGCTTCATTTGTTAATTTTCGTAACATGCTTTTCAGCCCCTGGTTAAACTAGCAGATATTTCTATTTCTGAATGTTTTCTCGATTGTTGAAACTGGCTGAACGATTTCCTTACGGGTTCCACTGATGTTGAATAGCTTTCATAAGTTTCCTTCGCATGAAAAATTATTCAAAAGACGTGCTTATTACAGCCGAAAGATTGGTGCCATCATTCTTGTTTTGAACAGTAGTAAGAATAGTTTAGGACTATTATTGAATCAGTTTTTATTTACTGTGTTCTGGTGATACTGCCTATTCATAAGTTTTGCATGTGATTTCTCTTTTTGAAGGATTACACCTTATTGTACCTTATGTAATTTCACATAATCTGATCATATTTTTCTGTAGTGAGAATTGAATATTATTCTGTTTAAATCTATTGAATGGGAATGCTCATTCGATCTTTGGAAACCTCAACTTCAAGAAACTGTTCACATTTGTATTTTTGTTAATTTTCGCAGGTCTGAATGTAGTATAAATTCCAATATTCACTTATTTCTATCACTTCAAATTAAGTCACATCCTGTGTTCGTACTTTGCCAACTCCAGATATTTGCTTTCTTGAAGAAATTTGAATTCCATTATTGTTTTAAAATAATACTGTATTCTAAATCAAACTTTAGCCCTGTAAATATGTTTGCTCTTTGTGAAAAAAATAACTGCAAGGATATCCAACAAAACATGCCATGTGATCGTGCCATGGGAATGACAATTTAAAACGACATCAAATGCCATTGGCTGTACGAATGTGAGACTGGAATGTAAAATATCTACGTCCTAATGCAACTCACGTACGCGGTTGTTTGAAGGAATTCGCTAAGATGTTAATAACCAATTAATACATGAAGTGGTTTTCCTGTGGCATATTACACTCCGTTGAAAACCCTATTCTGAAAGGAATTTCTCAGTGCATAGTACGATCATACAACTAGTTATTAAGTATAACTGTGGTTTCCTACGTACGGAACAGACATATTTGCAGATATAACTGACAGAAAGTAAAACCTAACATTGCGAGACACGGATATTGAAACAGAATTTCGAGATCACTCATGACATAAGTAATACTACTATGTAACACGTGAAAAGCTTCACTGGAAAAAATCTGATAAGTATACAACTTCATGTAGCTCAAAATCAATTACGATCTTTTAACAATTCAAATTTATATCAGAACATATTATCCATTGCAGAACAAATCCTTTTTTGCGCTAACGGAATCAATACAGTTTTTATGAATTCAACAAAAACGTGTAAATTTAAGATGTTCGTGATTTGTCTCATTTTACTTAAATAAAAAGGTAAAATGACCAACCTATCTACTTATTGAGAATTGCACATTTGGAAATTTCAAGAAGTATATTATTGCAAATATAAAATAAATACATATATTTTTAAAAATTAGCTTAGAAAACACGCATCTTCTTTGTCATTGTAAATTTCACACGCCCAAACCGCCGAGTCTGGTTTGCGGCAAACTTGAAGACAGATGTTGAGAATTATCGATAGTCACAAAATAACTGTCGGTAGTGTGTTGGGAAAGTTGCTCGTGCTGCCCGGCTGGCGCAGTGGTCTAAGCGAAGGCTTCTGACCCTTCCTCGGTGATGGGTTTGAATCCCGGTTAAGCAAAGAATATAAAGCTTGAAGAACGCCAACTCTCATAGAGATAACGTAAAACAGGCGACATCAGTGCTACCACATCTTAAGAGGTAATATGTTCTTCGGGAAAGTAAACATTCAGGAGCCAGACACGTTGGCGGGACTACGGCAGTAAAGCTTGTGTTAGATTCACGATAGTTTTCTTCCACCTGATGACTATTTGCAAATTGCACATTTAGTAGTATGCTAACCACTATGCCACCCAGCAATTTTTTGGTTGTTGCTGTTTTCTGATATCCCGCCCAACCCTTATTTTGGTCAGAAAAATATGCAATAACATCAGTATTACTCAGGAAAGAAATACGGGATTACACCATATAATATAAATTTTGAATATGCCAATCCGATTTTTGGTGTAAATGTGACAAGGATGGTAAGTCAGATAATATCCGAAAACATGAAAATTTTCATCGTACCTAGAGCGGCACTCGAAGCCGCATCTCCCAGATAGCGCCCGGGTACACCACGCCACCCAGAACGACCAAGTTTCAAGTTTCCGATTAATTGGAATATAACCATCACATGATTAGATAGTCGAAACAACCAGCATTCATGTTTAGCGAATCTGGAGGTTAAGAATCCTATACCGTGATTGCCCGGAGGAGTAGATAAATCATGAAAGAAATACTAGATTACACCATACAATACAAATTAATCGGAAACTTGAGAATTAGTCGTTCTGGGTGGTGTAGTCGTTAGCATACCCGGACGCTATCTGGGAGACGCGGGTTCGAGTCCCGCTCCAGGGCGATGAAAATTTTCAAGTTTTCGGATATTATCTGACTTTCCATTCTTTTCACATTTACACCAAAAATCGGATTGTCATCTTCAAAATCAGTACTACTATTTAAATTAAATTTTAGCCAATATTATAGTTAGGCCTAAGGATCTGTACAAAATGCAGACGTTCCGCAGGATTTGGTAATACTGTAAAGGTTTCGGAAAAACGGAAGAACAAACAAAAGCCTTAACTAACCCGATTGGCGTAACAAAACTAAAATATCCGATTAGTGAAGTGATTATGCTAGCGAGAAGGTAATAATTACGTGCTGTGAATAGCTCGCATAACTGTTCTGTACACAAATAATTGAAATCAGCAGAAATACGCATGCGCCGTCTGCTCCGTCATCAGCCTATATGTTGGCTTATGTGCTTTGCATTTTAACTCTTAAGATATGGTGGCACTAGTTACGGCTTGCCGTGCCCTAACTTCTTAGTTTGATATTCTTTGGGTGAGGCATGGATATTGTGTTTGTCTTACGGCGCTGAATCTCTTTCTTCTCTGGAACTAGAGATAGTAATATAGCCAGGGTCGACTGCTTATAGCCCGCTGAGTTGCTCACGGTGGTTGTTAAACCTACAATAAATAAAATTGCTCAGGAGAAAGTTTGTTTTCCAGGATGAAAAATTATTTTTGACAATAATTTTTCTTATCTTTTCCCATTGCCAAAAGGCTAAGCTCCGATAAACTCTGAAGCTAACTTTTTTTTTGGAGGTTTAGCGACCACCGTGAGCAACTCGATGGGCTGTACAGTCGCCTGTTCCTGAATTAGAGGCACTGGTTTCAGATAAGGGAGAAGCCTTGTGTTTCAAGGCAAACACAACAACATAATCGTCGCCTCACGAGATTGGAATCCGGACACATTTCGGATGAATAGTCAGAAGATAGCGCTTAGAACACTGCACCACCAGAGGGGCGAATCTAACGTCTTTACGATATTATTGCGAAGTGAGTGAGTGAGTGAGTGAGTGAGTAGAAATCACGAAAAATATGTTTCGTATGAAGAACCAGTTAATTCGTAACTGCTTAATTTTCGTTTTCTATTTGTCTTGTGTAATTATTTTGGTTTGTTTCTGTTCACAAAATCTAAAGAAAAGAACTCTGCAGTTTTGTAGGCAAAATTTTATAGTGTTTGACACTATTGTGGTAATAATTCCTCAGGTACTGAATATACAAAGTTGTGACTTGGGCAGCTGCTCAGCTTTTTCTCTGAGAGCATTTTCAACAGCAGCTGCTGGATGCTGTCGTTTTAAATGATCCTTATTTGTCGTATAGCCTCGCATTTTGCAGTTCTTCCCACAAAGGCTACGCTTTACGTTGACCGTTTCCTTACCAAAAGAAAAGTAATGCTGCTCGAAAGGTATTTTACTTTTACGCATTATTACTAATTGCTTACTTTCAATAAATAACTGTTTGAATACTTGACGCAATTTTAAATTTTCAGTACAAACAACAAGAAGAACGCTTTTGACATTGTCTCTATCTAACTGAAAGGTACACTTTCATTTAGAGCTTGACTTTATTTTAAGAACAGCAGAGCGTAAAATCCGCATACAATCACGGTCTGACCGTTTAGTGTACGTGTATACTAATGATATTTTTTTTCAAATGGGGAAGAGTAACTTTTCTAAGACCACTACTTCATTGAGATATTACCACAATTTCACACGGAGTTATCTCTTGCTTGCTCGTAAAACACCTGTTCAGATGTTTTTTTAACATTTATCTTTCGCTGTTTTATTTTCTTCTACTTTGATGTTTTTTATTTGAGGTTTAACGACCACCGTGAGCAATTGAATGGGCTATAAGAAGTTGCCCGTCCCTAATTTAGAGCCACTGACTCCAGCAAAGGGAGAGATCTAGTGCCGTAAGACAAACACAACATCCATACCTCACCAGGATTGAAATCGGACCCATCTCGGACGAATGATCAATAGCCAGCTCTTAGAACACTGCGCCATCGGGGCGGCATTTTTACTTTGCAACGTCCAGGTAAGCCGTTGAATATTTTAATTTTGCGACCCAGAAAAATTTCTGCAGGAGTAATTTTAGTAGATTCGTGAACAGACGAGCGGAGGGCGAACGAAAAAAGCTCAAGATGGTCATCCCATCGTTCATGATGATCCATGACAAAAGTAGCAATCATTTTTCACTAGCGTGCGGTTTACTCGTTCCGCAGGATTACTCTAGGGATGATATGGGGAAATGAATTTATGCTTAATGTGTAGTCTCGCACACATTCTTTCAAAAATGTCAGAAATAAATTGAGGACCATTATCCGAAACTACTGTATTAGGTGCACCATATCTAGAGAATACTTCATTAATTAATACATTACAAATAACTTCTGCCGTAGCGGCTTTAATGGGAAAAACTTCAACCCATTTAGAAAAATTATCAGTTAGTACTAAAACGTAACGAGCTTTGTTTATAACAGATAAAGGATAAGGTCCCAATAAATCTATTGAAATAATGTCAAAAACATGAGAACTTGAACTAGATTTCAAGTGATCGGCCGGTCTTACATTACGGTAATTATTAATCTGACACAACTGACATGATTGAACGTATGCGAGCACACTTTGGTACATGCCAGGACAATAGTCAACATCCCGCAATTTACAACGGGTCTTGCGAATACCTAAATGGCCTGCAAGAGGTTTGTCATGAAATTCGTTTAAAAGAGCCATTCTAAGGGTTCGCGGAATACATGGGCGAAACTCTGCCCTAGTAGTCCTAGATTTCGTATAGTAAAGAAGACCCTCTATGACTTCGAAATGTTGTGACCTTCCAGCCAGAGAAGGATCACTTTGTAGGGGCGAACCCGCAAGCAAAAATTATAGATATCCCCAAAATCTGGATCATTTAATAATTCTGCCATTATCTGCTCTCTGGATGTTATATCAGCTATTAGAAGTGAAGGCTGACATCCAGGAGTAGTTTCTGTGGGGACCCCACTAATCGGAACGCGTGACATAGCGTCCGGTAATTGATTCTTATGACCTGGCTGATACGAAATTTTGATATTGCTGTCTTGTAACTTCAGAGCCCACTTCATAAGTCTTTGAGATAGGTGCTTAGCAGAGCTCAAGTACTGAAGGGCAGAATGATCCGTAATTATGTTAACTGTCAATTCGTTAAGATAACATTGAAATTTATCAAGAGCATACACAACAGCAAGACATTCACGTTCCGTAGCTGAATAATTGCGTTCAGCTTTGGCTAAAGTACGAGACGCAAAAGCTATTGGATGCCTAGCTTGTGACAAAACGCAACCAAGACCAACTCCGGATGCGTCAGTATAAATATCAAATTCCTTAGTATGATCCGGGAAAGCCAACACCGGAGGCTGAGTCAACGCAGACTTCAGTGTTTCAAACGCAGCGTTAGCCTCAGGTGTCCAAACAAACTTCTTGTATTTACGTTTCAAAGCATACAATGGCTCACAGATTGTAGCATAAGCGGGGACGAACTGCTGATACCATCCGGTCATTCCCAGAAAGCGTGATAGTTCTTTTGCTGTTTTAGGCCGAGGAAAGTCAACAATAGCCCTAATTTTTTCATTATCCGTAAATAAGCCGTGGGGAGGGATTTTCAACCCCAGATATACAATCTCGTCTCTCGCTATCTGGCATTTACTAGGTTTTAACGTCAAGCCCGCATTATATATGAGTTGGAACACCTGTTTGAGCAGAGAAAGGTGCTCGTTAAAAGTCTCTGATGTAATAATAATGTCATCCAAATATACATGCACATGGGGACCCAGAACAGGTCTGAGAACCGTATCCATAAGCTTTTGGAAAGTAGCAGGTGCAGAAGCTAATCCAAAGGGCATACGTAGGTATTCATAAGCCCCAAAAGGAGTCACAAAGCCTTTTTTATCGACAGAGTCCGGATGTACTGCTACCTGCCAATATCCACTCGCCAAATCCAAAGTTGACATCCATTTGGTTGACGACAGGTCATGCAAAATATGTGACATGACAGGTAGTGGATAATTGATCGTTTTTGTGACTTGGTTGAGCTTGCGGAAATCTGTCACAAAACGAAATTCATTGGGTTGTTTCTTTCTAACCAAAAAGGCAGGAGCAGCCCAGGCCCTTGTTGATTCTCTTATTATGCCCTGTTTAATCATTTCAGAAATTTGACGTTGCATTTCCTGTTTCTTATGTGGAGCACAAGGGTAAGGTTTTGTCGCTATCGGTTTCAAACCATCAGTGTCAGTGACATGATAAACCACCTGTGTGAAACCAGGTTGATCAGAAAATAAACCAGGGCTTTCCTGCAAAAGTAGAGAAAGCTGGTTTCGTTGCCTCTCATTCAATTGGTTACTCAATAACAAACTCGTTATATCTATAGGAACCATAGGAATCATTTCGGCAGGTTCCGGAAAGGAAATCACATGTTGTACGAAATTCAGAGTTATTTGAAACGTGTTAATAAAATCCATTCCCATTAGACATTTCACAGGTAGTTCGTCTATAAGCAGGAAAGAATGCGTAAAACGAGCTTTTCCCAGCCCTAGAGATAATGTGACAGTTCCTGTGATACTGAAGATTTCGTTATTTGCACCTCGCAAATACTGCGTCGCAGGCTGAACGAGTATTGCAGGAAAATTGTCAGTGCAAAACTTCGTATTTAGGGCTGATATTTCAGAACCAGTGTCGAACTTTGTCTCGACAATAATATCTTCAATTGTCAAGAATACATCAGGCAACTGAGGAGTTTGAACAGTCACTAATACTGTTTTAGGGTCAGAATGCTTGGTATCAGGAAGCAGGACCGACCCTTGGTCTACTTCCTTTGGAAGTTTAAAGGATTCCTGGTTGGATTATCATGCGGTCTGAAACCTTGACCCTGCCGGGTATCGGGAAAATTTTCACGATGAGGAAAACTGCGTGAAAACTGCGTCGGGAACTCCGCGTGTCTGTTGACATTGTCATATCTATTACTTCTTCCCTCAGCATGGGCAGAAAAGTTATTATTGCCCTGAGCATGAAAACGTTCCGAATGCTGCGGATTGGAACGGGGTCGAGCATACTGTGCATTTGTACGATATCCCGAAGATTGTTCAGAAACTCGCTGTTGGTTTGCCACTCTTCTGTGTGGTGGAACGTATGAAGCTTGGGTGTGCACTTGTGCATGCTCGCGCTGAAAGTTATTATGCCTATTATGCCGCTGAGGGTTTTCGTAATAAGCCTCGCGGGGTGCCCGAGCATGGTGAGTTGAACCATGTTTGCCATGTCGCTCTTCATACGTTCGTATGAGGCGAAGGCATTCATAAATTGTGGCAGGGTGTCGAACCTCAAGAAAATCTTGTAAAAATGGGTCGAGCTGCTGCAATAGGGTATCCAACATGTCGACATGACTGGCATGTGGATCCCATAAGTTATATAAGCGCGTTGTTTCCAACGCAAATGCAACAGGGCTATCGTTGGGTCCTTGCTGACGAGAAAAAAGTTGTTGTGCAAGGCTAGCTCGACTGAGGCCGAAAGGAAAGACCTCCAAAAATTCTGCTCGGAAATTCTCATAATGAGAATCCGGGTTCGACACTCTCCACTGCCGATACCAGGTCTTAGCGGTATCCCTCAAGCAAGTGCCTGCGATTTGTATTTTGCAGCCTTCAGGAATATTGTATAGATCAAAATGATCTTCCAAATCTTCGAGGAATTTTAAGGATCCCTCCAAACCATTGAAATTAATTGTTCCTGCATGCGGCACGAAATGGGCACGCATTCTGCTTCGCTGAGAGGATTGAACTCCCTCAGGTACGACCCGCGACTCAGAGTAATAGGAAGCTGGTGAATTACGAAATTGTGAAGAATGCCTGGGTACGTGTAGATCATTCATATCAAAGTGAGACCCACAGGCTTCTTGCAGATGGTCGAGATTAATCCCATCACCACCGAAACTTGTCTTAGGGTGAAATATTGAAGTTGTCTCAGGTAGTGAAGACATGGGTAATAATTGTCAAGACCTCGTGTTCGAGAAAAGTTCGGGCGCCAATTATAATGAATATCGCTTTTCTACCAAGCTAATCGTAGTGAATATAGCTTTCACTAATACTATAATGAATTCAATGCTTGTACTAAGCTTCTAATAGTGAATTCAAATGGTTGTTGTTACTATTTAATTAAGATCATGAATAAAGTCTCCTGCTAGTAGTGTAGTAATAGTAATGAACGAACTTATAACTGGTAGTAATGTTGTAGTAGTAATTAAGATGAATAAAGTCTTATTCTGGTTGTTACTAATAACACTTAATGAAATAAACCTAACAGCCAGACAGAGGTCTGACAGTACTATGAACTGAGAAAGACGTACTTACTTAAAACCTTTTATTATGAACTTATACTGGTATCATCACACATAGCTACTCAAATAACACGTAGCTCCTTGCACATGAACGAAGCTCTAACAAACGCTCTCTCTATACAACAAACGCTCTCCCTATACAACAATAAACGCTCTTCCCGTACAACAACAAACGCTCTCCGTACAACAACAACGCTCTCCCTTTGCATCGTTGAACGCGCCTATTTATACTGGCTACCACCACGTCATGACTTACACTCATTGCCAGATCTCATTCAGCGGGTGAAATAACATCTCGTTCAGTAAGAAGATAATTTACATAGAAAAATAAAATAACCAGAGATAGTAAAATCAAAAGGAAAGTGAATCGAGAGTATACGTTACACATTACTAAATCAAATTAAATTATAAAGCTCTGACTCGCTTTCGCCTTTTCAGAAGGACTGTTCCTCCTGCAAGATAGATTTCCACCTAAACAAAGGAAGTTAGTTTTTGTTTTTCAAATTCCCACAATTAATTATTAAAGTTATTTACTATCTAAATTAAAAACCGATAACTGTTGCAAAAACAAAGTTCATAGAGTTATATTTCTCAGCTAAAAGAATCGAATAACATGGACATGTTTTAAATTAGCGGAAAAAGATAAGATATGCACTAAAGTAAATTTATTTGTATCCCATTTTTGTTATAAATAAAAACAAGAAAATATCAACAATTTCAATGTTATTTAAGCTGTCTTTACACATGCCATAACAGGGAGAAACTTATTTGCTAAATATTTAAATGTACACATTTTAAATATTTAGCAAATAAATATTAGACCCTACGGTGGCATTACCCTCAATAAGATCAATCGTTTTCAATTGACAACTAGGTTAAAAGGCAGCATCAAGTCTGTTGCATTCTTTATCTACAGCCAGTCTTTTCCATACCATCTCAGCATTTTCTCAAATTACATCCACTCTCATCCTAGATGGTATTTCTCTACCTCGGCATCCAGCCTATTTATTTAACTGTCCATCGGTTGTCACTGCTTCCAGAAATAATAAAAAATTGGTGATGTCGAATTATTAAAATGCCTTTCTTTCAGCACAACCACAAATTACTGAACATTGAAGACAAGGTAAAACTACCTATGCACGATGATCAATGAGCTATAAAGATTTAATTGCAAATTGAAAGATTAATTTTATATACAATTAAAATCACTAGCTAACTTTAAAATAAAATATCTGACACACGCAAGATCTTTCCGGTTTGCCTCAAGCCGATTCTCAGAAAAAGTGCCACAGTGCTGCGCTGACAAACCAATTATACACAAGCGAGACGAGCTCCCAAGATGCATCAGCCGTTTAATAAGCTAATTTCAGGAATCGCATTACGCATGCATACATCATCATTTTACAGGTGTTACGTAATATGTAGACAACATTTTACAGTTATTATGTAATATGCGGAGTTTCCGAAATCACATGACGTATGCATACATCATTATACAGGCGTTACGTTGTATGTAGACAACATTATACACTTATTATGTAATATGCGGAATTCAGGAATCACATTACACGAGGTCCCAACAAAAATTTCCAAGACTAGGCCGATATATAAGAAAATACTTATGTTACTTAAGTCTGGCTATGATCTCCTTCAAAGTAGTCTCCTTGGGCAGCGATATACTGCTGCCAACGTTTTTGCCACTGTTGGAACGCTCGCTGGAAGTCCTGTTCGCGAATCATGTCAAGCACCGTTTGCGATTCGCGCTGGATCTCGTCCACCGTTTCAAAACAGCGACTTTTGAGCTTCAGCTTCATCTTCAGGAACAGAAAGAAGTCTTCGTGGCCACAACCGGCGAGTAAGGCGGGTGACGAATGTTAGTCATGCTGTTGCTGCAGCACAACTGGCGTTTTACCTACACTCTGTGAGCTGCTGCATTGTCGTGATGGAGCAGGAAATCTCCCCAGTGCCAAATTTCAAGTCGTTTGCGGCGAATATCCTCCCTGTGATGCCGCAGATCATCACAGTAAAAAAGGGCAGTGACGGTCTGGTCCAACGGGACGAATTGAAGGTGCACAACACCATGAATATCGAAGAACACGATGAGCATGCGTTTGTTTGCGCTCAGGACCTATCGTGCTTTCTTCTGTCGTGGAGATGCCGCGCGCTTCCACTGCGACGACTGTTATTTAGTCTCCGGGTCGTAACCGTAAACCTAAGTCTCGTCCCCAGTGATGACCCGCGACAGGAACGTTGGATCATTCACCACCTGCTGACGAAGATCTTGACGCCTTCTGTTCGGGGGTTCAGAATATTGAGCACAAAATTTGTCGTAATGCAGTGCATGTTCAAAACCGACGTAATAATTTTTTGCACTGTTCGTATAACACAATGATGATGGTAGCGATGTTTTGAGTGGTTCTCCGAGGATCCTCATGCATCAGCTCCCTAATTTTGGTTATATTCTCGACAGTTTGGCTTGTGGACGGTCGCCCTTATATCTCGTCGCATTCCAATGCCATTCTGCCGCTCTTGAAGAGCGAGTGCGAATCAAAACACCTTACATGACTCATTACTTCATTGCCATAATCCTGCCGCAACATTTCATACGTCCCTGTTCCACATTTGCCGAGTTTGAGGCAGAGTTTGATGTTTGCTCGCTGCTCTAGTTTGCAGTCCATAATGAAATCGCAGCTGTTTTCTGCACGTGATCACCAAATATCGTGTTGTACAGCTCCCTATGTTCACAGAATGACGCCACTCGGCACAATTATTCATGAAGGTACCTGCCCTCGACCGCTGCTCGCGCATCCGCGTACTGCCCTCTGTTCACGTGTTACGTAACTAGTCTCGGAACTTTTTGATTGCACTACGTACATGTGTAGATTCTTCGCTGCTAACTGCGGGTTCCGTTTTGTCAGGATTATTCAAGTTTTTAACATAGTACCTCCATGACAGTGGGAAAATATATTTCGAGTCGTCATAGCAGCAGATGTTTGAAAAAATACAAATGTAGATACTTTCCGTGAATAAAACAGTAAACTTATTTAAAGAAGGAGCAAGTATCTTTGCCTCTTTTAAAACAGAAGTATGGCGACTCCCTGTTACAAGTCTATCAAGGGCAGTGGTAGTAGCTCTAGACCTGATATCGTATTGGTGTCCAGCCACGAGGACACAAATAGAGCGAAGTGTCGAACCTATATAAATCTTGTCACTGCTCAATATGTAATTGTATTTTAGGGGGATGCTGTACATGCTGCTCAATGAGTTATTGTATTTTATGGGGATGCTGTACATAGCATAATTTATATTAATATTCACAATGTTACTATCTGACTTAGCTAATAAAAATTATTAGTTGTCTTAACGACACGGAAGATCTTTCCGGCTTGCCGGAAAGATCTTCTGTACCATCAGAAAGTAAAACCGCATTTAGAAGTATTGGAAAGATCGCAGTCAGAGAACAACTACGCATATAGAAGTATTATTAAGATTTTACTGATGTTTTCAAAAGATGCGCAAATGACTATGTTACCTACAATAGCTCTGGATTTCCTGCTAATACACCTACTCATTTTGTATTGTGATTTGAGACAGTGTTGTTTACGGACGGATACTACTTTGCGCGCCAGATGCCGCTGTAAACGATCGTCCAGGGCTTTCTACGTAAAGCCACACCAATTACGCACTCTAAATTGCCCCTTGAGTTTGTGTGGTTTAAGCGAGGAATACATAAGAACGGCATAAATGAATTAGCAATGCATACATTTTTCATATAGTTATTAACTGTGAGCCGGAAGAAAACAAGAATAGCTGATCACACGTAGTCATGTAAATACTCGCAAATATCATCGATTCAATATCTACTATCAAACAAGGTCCGCATGAGAGGAACGAGAAAGGTAGTGAGCGGTAAGAGTACCTCGGATTCTTATGTAACATGGAATGTCATCTAAAATATCTCAACAAAAAATTTTTTGCTGGTGTTTAATACCACGTACTCTAACCTGGCGTCTAATATACAGTCTGTAGTTCAGAAAGAGGAAGAGAAAGCACTCTCAATCTGCCGATCGGTATTACATCCAGTCATTTGTTTTTCTCCCGGAGCGTTACCCTGTACAAAGACTTGGTCATATGAAGTCCCAGAACAGTGGTCGCTTCATGGTTAACCGCATCCGTTGCCATAGTTCTAGGGTGTCTATAAAACCAGCTGAGGGAATTGTTAGTAAATCGATCCTTGAGCTTACATACTTTCACTAGTAAGTTTATTTATGTGCGCCAATTACCACTCATTCTGATTGGCCTTTTATTACACTTTCCGGTTTCTTGTCTAAAATCTTGTGTATCAATATCCACAGAAGTGCATATTCAGAGTTTACTGGAAAGCCTACTATTTTGTTTGCCAACTGATTAGACTGGCACAACTTCTCTTATAGATTTAGTAAGCCTATGCGCCAAGGTATATACTTTGTCACATTTCATGAGCAGAAAATTTTATTCTACCATGAAATATGGACATACTTCGAAAGCTGGCCCCTTACTGAGCAATACCGTGATTACAACTCGACCGATGAATGGCAGCACGTTATTGTTCCCTCATACTTGTTATCTCCTCTGTGTTTGTAGAGACTAAGTTTTCTAACGGCAGTTCTTAAGAGTTATTTCAAAGCCATGTGTCACCCAGACCGTGGATGTTTGTTTTCTTTTTGCTGAGAGATGTAGAAATGGAAGATGTTTTTAAATAAAACTGCTGGAGAGAGAGAGAGAGAGAGAGAGAGAGAGAGAGAGAGAGAGAGAGAGAGAGAGAGAGAGAGAAAGGTAGAGAGAGGGAGAGAGAGAGAGGGAAGGGTAGAGAGAGAGGGGGATAGAGAGAGGGAGAGAGAGAGAGATGCATTTCGTGTTGTCAATGTTACGGCTACCTTGTATCAACAAGGATATGTCCTGAAAGGTCTCCAAGTGACTTTCCTAGTGGATTTGTCTTACTGTTCTGCGACAATTAAGTTGTCGAAAGAAGCACGTTTCAGGTAATTTTTAGATATGTTTTTCCTGAACACTTGGGACTTGGTGCCACAATCCTCATATCCCTCTTGGTATCGTCATGAGGAGAACAGCAATTGTCGCAATGTAAACTAAAAGAAAGAAATATGAACATTTATTTGGGCATAGCACATTCTGAACGCAAAAGCTGTCTTTTCTCTGAACACTACTTCAAGATATTGATTCGCATTATCAGAATGTTTTTCCTTGAAAGGCAATCATTGAACTTGATTGAATCTATTAGGCAGAGAGGTTCGAATTGATGAGGAAATAAAATGTTCCTTTTCGATTACATATATCAGAATTGGATTTCCGTTAGAATAAAAGTTTGAGAGTTAGAAGCTTAATAAAGTTTGAGAGTTAGAAGCTTAATAAAGTTTGAGAGTTGGGAGACTTCCAACGTACTTCCAGAACATAACAAGACGCAATCGCTGGATCTGGTTGGCTGCCATCTGTGGATCATCTCTAATATCTATATCAAGCAGAGCGGGCCAGTGTTAGAAGAATACCCGAAATAGGAATAACACTTTACAGCTCTAAGTAATGTGGCGGTGCGAACTTTATTTTATCTGCAACAGAACTTTCAAAAATCGATGATTTCACAAAGTTTTTAATGAACGCGAAGTCTTCAGTTAATGCAGCATATCGGATGATACCTTCTTACCTTGCAATTAAGTTGGATCAATGATATTTATACATGGTTTTCAGAACTTTGCAGTGGGCGCAAAAGTTTACATATATTTACTTGAAACAATCTTATCAAATGAAATACGGTAAACTTCTCCAATAAGGAACTAAGCGAAGTCAAATAATAATACATAAAACACAGTAAATTATTTTTAAATTTACTGTGTGTTATTTTTCAAAATTTCAGGGGGATTTTAAAAGGAATTTATCGAAATTGTGGTAAATTCCTCTTTAAGCGTTTCTAATGAAACACTATTACTTTTTGACTGAATGACAAGAATTTCTAGCCAAGTTATTATAATCATCAAGTTTCTTTAGGTAGCCATAGTCCGATGTGAGTCAATGTTCGAATCCTGAGTGAGCCTTAGATGATGATCTTGTCTTTCAGCTCTAGGTCAGTGGTTCAAAAATTAAGACAGTAGGCAATTTTTTCTGGCGGAGTGCTTGCGGTGGTTGCCAAAATTCCAAACAAAGTAAAGAAGTAGACAGTAAAATACACTTGGAGCATATGTTCAGTTGGAAGTAATGGTAGTTTGACAATTTCTTTTTTAAAATTTTCTGGTTTACTTAAAAAGGAAAGTCAATATTCAAATGCATATTTCACAAGAATTAATAAGGTATTAATGATAGTTGGTCATTTAAGAGGTAAGGGAAATGAAAAAAATAATACAATCATGACTTAGAGTAATGCTTATTCAAATCTTCTTAATGTGAGTCGTTGATCTCTCATGGTTATGTGAAAGGCTTTAAAACTATTATTGCGTCAGATATTCAGAGTATGACACCGACACGTTCTTATGCTATGAAAGTTACAAAGAATGGGCAAGCATTTTGTTCTGTTTTTGGCACGTTTGATCAAGTACATGTCTAGTTGATTGCGCTACTGTGATTTATGATTTTCAAAAAAATTAGGTCAGAAGTCAAGCATTACATATCTATTTCGTTCCTAAATGATTAGATTTATACTTCCAATCTCAATAGCATTGTACGACGAGTTAGTGGAAAGTCACTACTGAAGTAAACATTTCGACTGACTTTCATTTTTCTAAAGATAAAAAAAACGCTTAACAAAATCATATATTTGAATTTGAACAAAACGCTTTACGTATACAAGTCAGAAGTAATTTTGTACGGCAAATTTCAAGTTCTACTGACATGCAAATGGTTTCCCTACTTTGAATGCAAATTGGAAAATTGAAAAACAATACAAAGTTACTTTACCTAAACATTATAAGTCGTTCTTTATATAGCTCTCGTTTTTCAAAAGAGGGAGATCTCATTGTAATGAGACACGGTTTGACAACACCTGAGGTATCCAGTAATATCCACCACTGAATTCATAAGGGGAAATGTAGAAAATAATATGTTCTAATTTTCATTATTTGGAATAATCCCATGGCGGGGTTTCCCTCTTACTTAGAACTTAGAATTCACTCTGAGAAGTGATTTATCAGCTCCTGTACTTTGAATGTTTTACTGAATTATGAAGCCATTCTCCTACCTTAAGATTAGCAAACCAGGTTGTTGGGCATAAGAAATATTAGCCGATTTCAGTAGTTATCACAGCTAATATGTAAAAACCTGATGCATAGAATTGCTGATTTGTTCTTTTAAGTTTAAAATACACTGGCGGAAAGTGAAAAAGAACACCAAGAAAGAATTGGCGGACGATCATAAATTCACATATGTTAATGGGGTCGAATTTTCGTAGGTGTGATGTTAATTTCGGGACCAACCGGTGAGCGCTTACGCCACAGCACGGCATAATATGCAAATTATCGTCGGTGGTATTTAAGGAGTACGGCGAAGGGAATGTAATCAGTCGTCGGCGTACGGACACGTGCAAAGACCCTGAAGAAGCCGCAATGCCTGGACATGGAAGACGTGTACGATTTCAGCAGTTATCGGACTTTGGGCGAAGTCCTCTAGTCCGACTCCGCGAGGCCGGGTGGTCGTATCGTCGTATTGCGGAGCGAATTGGACGGGAAGTATCGGTGGTGGTATGATGGTGGCGTAGATGGTCCGAGGATCATTCCCGCACGAGAAGACGGGGGGCCGGGAGACACAGACGGACTGTTGAGCGAACCGATCGACGCATAAGAAGAGCGGCGCCGTCAAGCAGAACATCCACTGCGACGCAAATCCGAGCTGCCGTTGCACATGAGGTGACTGTGCAAACATTCCGCAACCGTCTACTGGGTCCAGGACTAGGTGCACGTGTGACTCTGGCATGTGTACCTCTGACTATAGCCCACCCTCAGGAACGGCTACAGTGGGTCGCCAACGTCTGCACTGGAGAACTAAATGGCAATATGTCGTGTTCAGCGATGAAAGCAGATTCTGCTTGGGAGCCTAAGATGGCCGTATGCGTGTTCGCAGACGCACAGGGGAGCGTCTCCACCTATCTTGCATCCGCCAGCGACAAACAGGGCCTACACGTGGCCTCCTGGTGTGGGGAGCGATCAGCTATCACTCCCGTACACAACTAGTGTTTGTACCGGGTACGTTAAACAGCACTTCCTACATCAACAACATCATTCAGCCCGTTATTGTGTCATTTGTAAAGTCAGTCCATGGTGTTTTCCAGCAAAATATCGCATGCCCACACACGGCACGTGGAACGCAACATGCACTTCAGGGTGTGAGACAACTTCCAAGGCCTGCACGTTCACCGGATTTGTCCCCCATTGAGCACGTGTGGTATTTTATGCGACAACGACTAATTGGGTCTCCACGGCCAGCCACGACCATCCCTGATTTACGCGTCCAGGTTGAGGATGCTTGGAACTCAATACCCCAAACTTACATCCAACATCTGTACGACAGACTCCATGCCAGAATAGCACAGTGTGACGCAGTTCATGGTGGTTCAACCTCGTACTAACCATGTTACACGAAAATGTTATTTTTCAGTTCACCAGAAGATACAGCTGTATTTTGCTATAATGTTTTGATCCCGTTATCCTCTGTATTCCGTTATTATGCTGTATAAATTTCGTTGGTATCAGACGTTTCCTTCTTGGTGTTCTTTTTCACTTTCCGGCAGTGTATATTCTAAACATTAACTGAGATTCACTATTCTATTGTTCAACATCAGTTTTCGGATTAGTAAAGAAATCTTGCAGTAAAAGCAAGTATTGTTAATGGGAAATAAGGGTAATTGAAAACAAATTGTGTTCTAAAATATTTATGATTATTTACATTTTTTTTTCAATATCTGGGGTATTACAAATAGAGAAAATTGAAAGTTTTTGTACTTGCAAATATCACCATTTTTTTGTAAAAAATATTAGTTATATATACATATTTATTGCGAAACTTCAGTTTGGTTTAAACTGGTGACAAACAATGTAATCATAGCGTTTGACAAAGAGCTCAGGCGTCCCGGTGGCGCAGTGGTGTAAGCGATATCTTGTGAATACTTCTTCCGAGTTCGGTCCGGGTTCTAAATCCGGTGAGGTATAGATCTTACGATACTGGCTCTATCTCTTCCCTGGAACCAGTGTCCCTAATTAGGACCGGACGACTGCTTATAGCCCATCGAGTAACTCAAAGTAATCGTTAAACCTCCAATAAAAAATAAAAAAAACGCTTAGTAAGATATTCCGAGATTCGGAAATAGAGTGCTTAACAGTCTTAACTATGCTGTATGCTGCGTTCTTTCTTTTTGAGCTTTGCTGTGGTTGATGATGAGGGTACTAAGCGTGATCCATGTTTTGTTTATATTAGTTTTATGTTATCATTTCTTTTTGTATGAGGTTTTGGTTTTTCCCACTGAGACTGTCGGAAAACTTCACACGTGTGGTACAATAGATGAAGAACTTTCGCGTGTAATACCGATTAATCTGCTTACTTCGGCTACCCTGGAATGCGTATATCTTTTAGAGGTTTCGTATGACTACATTTCATAGTTTAGCGAGGGCTGCCTTTTTCTTGAAAGCAACGTCGCAAAATGTTCCTTTGTTTTCTTTTGTTTTCATAGCAGGCAAAAAATGTTTTAATTTAACGTATCAGAAATGAAGAATTCTGAAATGCACATAGGTAAGTTCATATGATATTTCGTTTCAAAGAACTTTTGAAACGCTGGACATGCACTTTTCCTGCTTTCATTGTTAGGGCCAACGAAAAAATTCTATCCAAGTTGAAGTACTTCTGCTTTCAAAAAACAAAAATAACTGCAGAATTTTGACAACAATACGACTCTCAGAGAAATATTATGCTTTGTATTTCTGATTCGAATATGTCTACTAGCACGATTACATTTTTTACTCATTTTGTTACGTATATAATTTCCGTGAATTGGTTGTCAAGAATTTTTTTCATATGTTTGGCGTAAATAAACAATAATAGCAAAGAATTGATCATGCGTTGGTTGATAAATGGTATATTTAGGTATGGAAACCAACTCATATTTAATTTGGGAATCCACTATGATCTCCAAAAAGAATCCAGGTAAAGATTTCCTCTTAGAAAGAAGGACATCATTTTTTATCGCCTATCTTCTAGACCTCCTTTCTTCAACTGTATTGGGAATTCCTATCTGGGAGCCGTAACACTCTTCTCCGCTTCTTCGTCTTACACACGTTGCACATGTCTTCTGTCAATAGTAACACAAAAAAGTATGAACTGCAACCTACACCTATTCATAAAGGCGCTTTTATTTGGGGGAATGTGAATAAAAGCGATTGGGGAAGCAATCTAATGGGAACAAAATAGGGATTACAGATTGCGGAGTACCCTAATCTTCAAAACCAGTGCCCTTATGTTAGGAACATACTGGACGAATTAAAGCCCTTAATGCTTTGGATAATAACAAACGCCTTCCACGCGTGCAAACAATATCACGAAATAGTCAGGGCATTCTCGCCTCATGCAGTGAATCTTCTTTCGGATCAGTAGCAAGAGAGCACGAAACGGTCCAAGGGTAGATCCCAATGTTGGGAGTAACCATATATCGCATACATTCGTTTTCACTGAGTTACGAGGAGAGCACCATTAAATCTTTGATTAGTCATCATCATAATCATTGTCAACCATTATCAATCCACTGCTGGACGAAGGTCTCCCCAAGTTTCCTCCACAACGGTCTGTCTTGTGCAATTCTTCTCCATGTCACTCCCGCATACTTTCGAATTTCATCCACCCATCTTCCATGTGGTCTTCTTCTGGGTCTTTTCCTGTCCCTTGGAATCCAATCTAAAATTTCGGCTGTCCATCGATGGTCTGTTCTTCTGGCAGTATGTCCAGCCCATTGCCATTTCAGGGATTTAACTCTGATCATGATGTCTTCCACTCTTGTCATTTTTCGGATCCACGTGTTCCTTTTCTTATCTCTCCTGGTTACACCAAGCATGCACCTCTCCATGCTGCTTTGAGTTGTCTGCAGCCTTTGTATGTCTCTTTTAGCTAAGGTCCACGTCTCTGCACCATACGTAAGCACTGGAAGGATGCATTGATCAAACACTTTTCTTTTAAGACATAATGGCATATTGCTCTTGAAAATTATGCTGTTTCTTCCAAACGCTCTCCAGGCAAGTTTTGAACGCCGATTAATTTCTTCACCAATGTGACCCTCACTTGATATCTGCTGTCCAAGATAAACGTACGTGTCTGTTATCTCCAGCTTTTCTCCATCAATCGATAAATCTTCATTTCTTGTAAAAGCATTGAACATCACTTTTGTCTTCTGAAAGTTCATTTTTAATCCCACTTCTTTACTCTTGTCAGCAAGTTCCTGCATCATACTCTGTAGCTCCGCTGGGGTAGTTGCAAAAATGACTATGTCATCAGCAAAACGAAGGTGGGTTAGATAATCTCCATTGATCTTTATGCCTTTGTTTTCCCAGTTCAGTGATTGAAATACATTTTCCAATGTGGCATTAAAGAGCTTCGGAAATATGGTGTCACCTTGTCTCACTCCTTTTCCAATTTTTATGTGTGTTGTATTTTCAAACAGCAGAATCTTTGCACTTGCATTTTCATAGATGTTATTAATAATATTAATGTATGCATCTTCAATACCGCAGGATTTCAGAGCCATTGCAACTGCTGATGGTTTCACCGAATCAAAGGCTTTTTCATAATCGATAAAAGCCATGCACAATGGAAGTTCATATTCCCTCGCTCTTTCAATTAGTTCTCTCTGTACGTGGATATGATCTATTGTGCTGTAGCCACTCCTGAATCCAGCTTGTTCTCTCGGTTGAGCCATGTCCAGTGTTACCTTCAAGCGGTGTGAAAGAACTTTAGTGAAGATTTTATAAACCACTGATAGGAGGCTGATAGGTCTGTAGTTCCTGATATCCTCAATGTCACCTTTTTTATGTAGCAAGATCATTGTAGCGTTGTTCCAATCCTCAGGAATTTTCCCTTCATTAAGGCATCGAGTGAAAATTTGGGCGAGTACTGTTTCGATTTCTCCACTTGCTTCTTGTATGATGTCTACAGTAATTCCATCTTCTCCTGGAGCTTTTCTCCGCTTCATGTTCTTGATTGCATGTGCAACTTCTGCTGGGAGGACTGGAAGAACTCTGGTACTGGTACCTTTCATGATGTCTGGAGTACATGAATCATCCCTTTCATATAATTTGGAGTAGAAAGCTTTCACTCTTGTCAAAATTTCGCCTCTATTTCTTGTTACAGAACCATCTTCTTTTCTCAGTGCCATAATCTGTTTTTTTTCCTTACTGAGATGTCCCTTTGCTATCTTTAGGCTTTGGTTGTTTTCAATTGCTTTCCTTACTAGTTCACAGTTGAATTTCCTTACGTCTTCAGTGATACTTTTTCGTACTGTCTTGCATAGCTCTATATATTCCACTTTGGAAGTCACATCTTCTTTAGTTGTCCTCATCTCTCTTCTTTTTTGCATCAACATTTTGGTTTTTCCTGATAATTTGTTCACATGCAATTTGTTCTTAGACCCAGCTAATTTTGTTGCTGTTTCCATAAGAGCTTTGGTAACTTTTCTGTTAACTTCAGAAATATCCACTTCTTCCGATGTTAGGCCTTCTAAAGCAGAGAATCTGTTCTTCAGTTCCAATTTGAAGGTATTATGGTGCTTTTTAAGGTTGGTTATGTCAATACATTTTGTTTGTCTTATGAGCTTGCTACGTTCGAGTTTAGTGTTGAGGTGCATCTTACATCTCACCAATCTATAGTCACTGCCTGTGTTGAACTTGTTTAGCACACTGCAGTCTTATGAAGTAGTAAAACCACGCGTAGGCAGGTGCAGGCGTTATTGTACAAATATGACTGAACTTTTTAGCCTTTTTGGTTGTCCTTACTGGTGAAGTAAAGCGCCAACGTCATATTGTCCCCATATTAGGTTTGAGGATTCTCTTGTTACCGCAAAGCGATCCGATTCTTCATTCCACCCTGAAATAAGAAGTACTTTTAATAGACCACCTATGACGTAAAGCCGAAAATAGATGCTTAGTCTTATTATCTGAAACAATATACCCCGAATCAGTTGGCCCGCTGACAAAACATGTGCTTTTGTACAAACTCGGGGATCAGGACATTAATTCAACCTGTTTCTCAACCTGAGCATCATACTTTAGAGTTCATGCATGAGCAATTTGTATTATGCTAAAAAAATATTTTTTTTATTCAGGTAACTGATCAAATAACAAAATTTTGTCACGAACCCGTTTTCATCACTTGCGTTTTTACTTCTGCATTACAGTTTGAACTTCCTCACTCAGTTACGAATTTTTGGCACTTCAGTGTGCAATTGTTATTACCAAGAAACAATCAACTGCACAATATAAAGCAGTCACAGTTATGGAAAATTACCACATAGCTGTGAAAATACTGCAACACTTCGTGTTTGACTACAGGAGTACCTGGAGTACCTCGTACATTAGACATTGTTCTCAGTATTAGAAATCATATAACTCATGCACTTCATCATTCAGTATAGTTGCCGTCCATTCTAATATCCAAGTGCAGTGTCGTAGTCTATAAAATACTGCGTTCAGTAACTTTTTTGGAAATTAAGTTATATTAAAAAATCTCAAAAACGCAGCTTCTTTTGACGCAGACAAACATAACTTTTGTAAGCCTTTAAAAAGGCTCCACATCTACCAGAATTTGAGCACATGGTTATTTGAAAAACAAATAATTTATGATGGTAACATTAAATAACTATTATTCAAATATCAGATATATGGAGGATTAGCTCTGTGTATTTCATGCGATAGAATCGTTTAAAATAAATTTTCAAAGTGTAACGAAATTTCAAGAAGAAAAGAAAATCCTGCACTAACGATGTTTTTAATAGTTAAATATAAAAAAAACATGATGGGTTTTCGAACATGCTTTTCTAGAATATTTTTAGGATATATGCAAATATATTTAATACATGTAAAAATATGATTTTAATACTCAGAACGGCTAAATATTCTAAATAAAAATGTCGCTTAAATATCCGGGCTTTAGTTATTACAACCATAAAATATCGTGTTCAAGCAATTGTTCTCCGGAAATATATAAACAACATCATATCTGTTTTCACCTGAGGCGAAGGGGGCACATGAATTCATACTCAGAAGTCATGTAAAGCTCTGTCAGCCATTCAACACAAAGGACGGCCTCAAATGTTTTAACAAATATATTTCCACCTCCTGTTTACTAACAAAGTAGCGTTTCACTTCAAAAAGTGGCTTATTTCAGCCATCCGTATACACTTGTACTGTGCACAAACAACAATGAGCAACTGCATTATTTATTATTTATTATTTTCTGAATGGCATCAGGATGGAATTTTAAAATACGTTTATGTGATTCCATTGTAAATCATATAAACGGAATTCGCTTTATTTAACTTTTAATTTCAAGTGCACACTTAAAAAGACAATGCATTCAAAAAACAAAAGGGGTACATGACAGGTGCGAAACGCAGCTGGAACAAAACTTGGCACTATAAACTATTTAGGGGGAGTCGAAAGTTTTGCAATATTTGCATAAACGCATGTGCTGCGTCGGATATGTAACGTGTTGAAAACAGTTCAAGTAGCGTATTGCGGTCAGTCGAAAGGGACATAAAGTGGTAGTCATTGCTGTGAACAGCATTGCATGCCGTCGTTGTGTTTGTGGTTGGAAAGCCTAAAAGATTTTTTTTTTGATTGGAGGTTTAACGACCACCGTGAGCAACTCAATGGGCTATAAGCAGTCGCCCGTCCCTAATTTAGGGCCACTGGTTCCAGGGAAGGGAGAGAGCCAGTGCCGTAAGACAAACACAACATCCATGCCTCACCGGGATTCGAACCCGGACCCCTTCCGTGCGAATGATCAGAAGCCATCGCTTAGACCACTGCGCCGCCGGGGCGGCGCCTAAAAGATAAACTGCCACAACCGGCTAATTAGGGAACTTTTCCTTTACGGGTTTGAACTCCGCCATTACGCTGCTCAAGCAACAGGAAACATTTGTCATCGTGCAGAAGGGAAAGGCTCCGTGGATCACAGCGCCGCAACCAGATAGTTCAAGAAATTCTGCTCAGGTGTCAGAAACATCTACGATCAGCCAAAGTCAGCGCGAACCACGGATCCGTAGGGCGTTCGCCAAGCCGTAGAGGCAAATTCAACCAACAGCGCTGCGGAATTATCAGGCCTGCTGGGCACATCACAGATCATCGTAGTTCGTCACCTTCAGTAGCTTGGCAAGGTCTACAGGAGCTGCCGCAGTGTCCCTCACGAACTGACGCCAGATGAAGCAAACCGCTCAGTCGAAGTGTGTACGGAACTCTTAGAAAACCTGCTCGATGTACATTTCATCAGAAGAATGGTTGCGTGCGATGAAACGTGGGTCTATTTCCGTAATCCTAACACACAACGGCAGTTATTAAGCCCGCGCAAACATCCTGAACCTGTTGCCAAACGTCGGCGCTTCGAGCACAAGTTGAGACTATGAGTCTGGTTGAATTTCGAGGGGATAATCCATTACGAATTGTTTCCAGATTATCTGAAGAGCAAAGCCAACATCTACTCTGAACAACAAAAAGGTAAGTGTGGGGCAACTGCTGACCTCCTGCTGGCAGTAATGGGTCACTGCTGGCAGAATACTGTCACTCACGGTACGGTAGCGAATTGTTGGTGGCAGCGCTATAAGTTGGCAAATGCGAGCAACTATGAAGGTTATAATAATTTTGATTTCACGTTTCTTTATATCCTCCCGCATGGCACAGTGGTATTAGGCGATGGTTGCAGAATATTTCTCTGAAATGGGCCGAAGTCTGTTCCTTAAAATGATTGCTATCATACTCGCATATTAGAAAAGGAATAAGCAAGCGTTTTCTCTTTGAGGACGAAACGAATGGACTAATATTAGGACCATTCCCTCTAAAATTCTCTTTCTCACTCTTAATTGCCGTTCATTAAAACTGGTGCTTCGCTCAAAAACACCTTTGTGTTCCTAAAGATTTCACCGATTAGAAATATCATGCTTCTCTCGAGTACTGCTAGTAGAAATCCAAGTTCTTCTTGCTAAATGCTCGCCAGGAATTTCCTATCGTCCTGGGTTCACAATAATAAAGGTCATTTTATTGCTTAAATCCTTTTGGCTGATATTATGTTCTATATGTAATATTGAGAGATTGTGGGCATCTGGGAGTTTTTACGCGTTCGATTCTAAACTTTTGAATAAATTATTTGCGGTATTTCTGCTATATTATTTGTAAATATTCCTACTGAATTTCAAAATTTTGAACCTGATAATTTTCCATTTATGTTCTTTAACATAATTTTATTACACAGAAAAGATACGATAAGAGAAAAGGAGCATTGGTTCTCCAAACACAGAAGAGTTGTCTTTTTGAATTTTACAGTGGTATGCAAAAGCATTTTAAAACCTTCAAAAACTGTGAAGTTTATGGTGTAACTCTTCTTTTTAACTAATTAAAACCGGTTGCCACCTCGACTCGACGGGCGGATTTATGGGATATTTCTGGAAGAAATGTTGCAGGAACTGCTGAGAGATGCTCCCTTGTGTGTTGCCCTTGTAGGTGGTTTCAACACGACGGGACCAGCACACACTGTGAAAAAAAATTGTAGATTTTACGGTTTTAAACCGTTTTCCAGGGTGCCAACACAAAACCGTAAAACCTACAGTTTTATGCCGTGTTAGAGGAAAGCTATAGCTTGGCTCCAACACAATCAACACATTCGTTCCAGCCAAATGTTTGTGTTTTCGTGATTATTTGGACTGTGACTCGCTCCAGCAAAATTCTGTGCTGTTTTCTTCATTAATTGCAGTGTTGGAGCAAAGCTATAGCTATGCTCCTGCACGGCATAAAACTGTAGATTTTACGGTTTTGTGTTGGCACCCTGGAAAACGGTTTAAAACCGTAAAATCTACAGTAAATTTTTTACAGTGCACCTTAGACTGTTGTGGGATGTTTTTTGATCACCACTTCTAATGGACATGGAGAGGGCGAAGTGGATCCGACGCTTGACCATTACGGCCGCACGATTTGAAATTTACCAATTTATTCCTCTGGGATGCCTTAAGACAATCGTTTCATTCCTATTTACTCTAATAAGGACCCCATCCCAAAAATCGCTTTCCAGCAGCAAATGTTTGCAAAATGCCGGGCATCTTTCAAAATGTACGGCAGTCAATCTGTCTGGCAAACATTATCGTTGGCGGTCGCTCCTTTGTACAACTGTTGCAAAATTCTTAAACACGTGTAAAATTGCTTTAAAATTGCTGTAAATTAAAAGGTTTTTCAAACTTTGTGCCTTAAATTATGTACCGTACCGAAAACGGCCTCTAACACCGAAGAGAATGTATATATGTCCAATGACGTCCGTGGACATACATTATTTTAGTAAAAAAAAAGATTGGTCTTTTAGTGTTCCGTTTTTCTCACTAAAGTGTGCGCAAAAGCATTCGAATCACCGTCTATATGTGGTAAAATGCTGAAAAAAAAATTACGGATTGCACAATAATTAATGAAATTAATAATTTGGATGCATTGGTTATCTGCTACTTAAATCTGATCTAGTTTTTGAAATGCATGCTTCATAGTTAGTTTACAGTACCTAATTTAGAAAATAAATTTCGTAAATAATTAAATATTTAGTATTTCGTTATTTCGAGTAACTAGAACCCGCTTTCTCGGCGCGCGGGTTCGAGTCCTGCCCAAGGACGATGAAATTTTCAAGTATTCGGATATTATCTGACTTACCATCCTTGTCACATTTACACCAAAAATCAGATCGTCATCTTCAAAAATTTGTATTACATGCTGTGATCTCGTATTTATTTCATGATCTATCTGCTCCTCCGGGCAATCACGGGAAAGGATTTTAAACCTCAAGATTCGCTAAACACGAATGCCTGTTGCTTCGACCAGCGAATCCTGTGATGATTATATTCAAATTAATCGGAAACATGAGACCTGATCGGTCTGGGTGGTGTAGTGGTCAGCATAACAGGGTGCTATCTGGGAGACACGTATTCGAGTCCTGCACCAGAACGATGGAATTTTAAAGTTTCGGCTATTACCTTACTTGCCATCCTTGTCACATTTACACTAAAAATCGGACTGTCATCTTCAAAAATTTGTATTACATGGTGTAATTCTGTATTTCTTTCATGTTAAAGGCTGTAGTCTATTTTTAGGTTCTATGAGATGTCTGTAACGATGGCGATAAAATTCCTCTTAATTGAATCTTTAAATCAAACTACCCAATACCAATCCTATAAGAGATCATACATTATCAACAAGTAATGTACAAATTGATTAAATGAAGTTAAATTTAAAATTTTGAAAGATTATGTATTATTTTTATATATGTATGTGGGAAAATCATTGTTTTTTTTTCACCTGTGTGAAGTGACTATGGGCTGTACTTCCTTCTTTAGTGTTTTGGCTAAATTAAATTTTATGTCTTCAATGATTTTCTAAGAGAGACCAGTCTATGAAGCATAGAGTTAGAATTAGAAATCTGCTAATATCACTTCAGAGAACTTCCACGCATTATCTTCCAATGTACAAAACTACACATATGGGAAATATTTCGACATTTTCGGAGATATGGAATTTGCCCAGTAATTGGTACTTTAGTGGATATTAATCCGGTTTGTGCCTAAATTTCTAGCTCACGACGTTACAGACTATATCGTGCGGAATGGGAACGAAGGTGAAACAGAAATCCTACGTGTCATAAAATGAAAATTCCTATGTAAATTATACAGAAACATAAAGTGGACAAAGCTGCTGAAACATTTATTTTAGAAATCCATAAAATGAAGAACATATCCCTGCGATCTTTGAAAACAAAAGATATAACATTTTTCGCAGTGTTATATTTAGGAGAAATATCATTCAATTTCCAATGACTTGTGATATAACAATTCGATGAAAATATTTCAACCAAAATGCATTAACATATAGCATCAGCTAATTATAAAATTACATAAGTATGAAATTTTGAAAGAGGCAAGCTGTGTACATATATAATTTAATAAGCTAGAATTCTAGAATTTTGGTTTTTAATCGGATCCCTGATGGAATATCCAAATACTAGACTGAATTCCAAGAGACAGGAAAAGACCCAGAAAAACACCATGTGGGAGATTCGTGGATGAAAGGATGAATTTAAAAAGCACGCGGGAGTGACATGGAGAAAATTGGCACAAGAAAGACCGTTATGGAGAAAGCTTGGAGATAACAGTGGATTGATAATGGTTGATGATGATAGATAAATACATATAAGAGGCGCTGCGTTACCATTTAGGTTGGGTGTGCGCTGTTACGTGGTGAAAAAACACGTAACATGCTTACTATGCAACCTGAGCTGAAACATTAACGCATTGATATTGAACATACGAAAGCATTTTTCTTCTTTAGTGGTCGTCGAATAAAAAAAAGAGGGATTTTTTGTTATCCAATCCTATATGGATAATAAAACTTCAAACTCTGTTTTTAAATCTGTGATTATAACCATATCAATTTGCACTGTAACGAAAAGACGGAAAAACTGCAATTCGTGGTAGAACGTTGAATTCAGTTGTTTACTCTACGTGATTCCAATCGCAAACCTATGACCAGCAGTGCTTTTTTTCAGACGCAAAAACCGTGGAAGTTTAGCTTCTGCGGAAATAAAAACGTGACCTGCAGCGCCATCTGGAACGCTTTGTGTCCCTGTTGGATTAAGTGCCTCAGGTGTTCACTGACAAAATAGCACACTTACGGATGAGAATACTACAAAACTATGTTTCGTTTTCCATTTTACGGAAACATTGTATAAGGAAATAAATTTTAGCCACCACTCGAAACCTTAAGACAAAATTGATGAGTTTTGTTATCTAAAAAGATAGTATAACAGCAACATTGTTTCACAACGTTGAATTACCTTGCTCCATGGGATTGCAAGCGGTGCTGTATTTGGCCAGCACACGCTGAGAGATCAGGTGTATATCTGAAAGCACAGGGAAATAACAAAGTGACATAGAGCGCCATCTTCGGAGCGCTTGTATCACATTTGCTAGAAGACCGTTAGATGTCCTCAGGATTTAATTAGCAGAAATGTAATATTATGTTTAATGAAAGAGCCTTATCTTAATGAAAACATGACGTTGGCTAACATTATTTTAGAAATAGTTTTAGACATCACGCGAAGCTTTTGGACAAACTCTGGCTAGTTTTATTAGAAATAATTTCTAAAATGTAAAGTCGATGGTATAGGATAAATTAATTGCGGCGATGCTGTGCGGGTGGGTAAGTGTAAGCCTCCCAGCTAGCACACTCTTAAAATTTGTCCATGATATAAGTTTTCTTTGATTTTGCAAGCGTTTCAGGTATATTTTAAAACAATTTAAGAAAAATAGTAATACAGAATTATATATTTAAATTTGTTTTTCAATAAATTACTTCAAATTAATATGATAAAAACACTGCGTTTTCCTTTGGCAATGATATAACCATTTGAATTCACACAGACCTAAACTAAGAATATTATCGTATCTTTAAATCTTGTGAGCAACTACAACTATTTTATTTTTAAATGAGTCATATACAAAAAAACAAAGGGAGCGTCGATGGATTCACCTCTGCTTTTAGTCATTGCATTAGCAGTATTTAGACCGCTACCATACCTCATCTTTATAAATTGATTAAAGAAACCCCGTGTGTGGATCTGCTACGCTGACGATATGTTTTTATTATGGGAACATAGGGAAGATGAAATAAATGATAAATGATTGGAACATAGAGAAGACGCATTAGATAAACTATTTGCAAAATACGAGAAATTTCACCATGTGCTTGAAGTGGATGGGACGCTGAATTAACTTGACGTTGCGGTCAAAAGAAATGAAACATCCAGCTTTGCTTTTGACGTTTATTATAAACCGACAAAAGTACCGAGCCTCGTCCCTCCAAAGTGTGATTCTATATAAAGTATAACGTACACAAATCCGACTGCCTAAATAACAAGGAAATTTATAATACTTATAAGAAAGGTCTAAAGGCTGGATATAAGATGGGTCACACAGACAGAATACATAGAACTGTAAGAAATCTTATAATGTCGGTGATAATAAAATCAACCAATAAGATAATTAAATACGACAAATCCATCACATATGTCCCATGCGTTGCATATAGGTTCAAAAATTCATTACGTATGTAGAACAGCTTAATAATACTGAAGTCGCGGAATCCATTATGACATATATTATCATGCTGTAAGGGGAGAATATCTGAAAGAAAAATCTGGTGTGTACGCTTTACCGTTGATGTAGGTGTATCCTAACAATACAGGAATGATATATATGGGAATGACAAAGCGATCCACGATGTAAAGAACACATGCGAAGTGTAAACCTAGACAAGCAGAATACAGCCATCGTCAGAGAAATTATGCAATTCTCGACCACTCATACATGCAATATTATTAGAAGAATTGCCTTTTTCACGAACTTTAAAGTTACTTCCATCACAGAAACAGTAAAACTCCTATCCAGCAAACTACCATGCGCTGATGTGGTCTCTATCGAACTACCAATGATTTGGCATTCGTTATTAAAAAAAAAGGAAACACATCTTAACACACCGTATAATTTTGTGACTCTGCTCGTGATGTCTACGGCGTTATTTTAAAAACTCATCTTTTTTTTTTTACGTTCTTTATTTCCTTGCATTTTATGTCTACCGTTTCCTGAGAACAGACTTCAAGTGGACAGAGAAAGCTTGTTTAATCTTTATGCGTATTACACCAGTTAATTAACGATATTACTGCGCTATAAAATCTAACGTACTCACGGTCTCTTGCATTTTAAGTAACGTAAAGCAGTTCCTGCCAATTGTAAGAGTGCATAAGGTCATTCACTTCAATATTGTTCGTATGAAGTGGCAACCAGTTAGATTTATTGAGATCTAAACACGAGGATGAAAAGAGGTTTTCCAAATGACTACATTCATCAAATGCTGTGACTTCCACATCGCCCATGACAGATATCTTTGAATTACTTTCTGCTCCAAGGCATCTAAACACGCGGTGCAATCCATGTGAAATATTTCTATTTAATTTTTACAATACATTGCTATTTTGACTGGAAAATAAATCTTTTGCAAATAGGTATATTTTAATGTGACTTGAATTTCAACTTCCTATATTACAATCTAATATTTTCAGATCTATTCCCTAATCCTGAAAATATCGGATAACATTTTGGAACGTTCTGTGCGCAGGTTTCTTCTTTGGAAAATACAGTAAGTTTCAATTTGTGCGCTTTGGAATGCTCAGAATGTGTATAAGTAATATCCTTTTGATGATATACACACAACTGTTTGCAAATGTTTTCCAAATTAAAGTTTAAGAAGTTAGCATTAAAGGACCCAATAATTTTACTTTTGTCCCAACACATTCCATGTGTCAACCACACCACGAGAGGATAAGTCCTGTTCGTTTTTAATTAAACTTTAACACTGTAGCATTTGTTTAAGATCCGAATGAATTTCGTTTTGTGAAAAACATTGACAATGAGAGAAAATCCATTTTTTCATGCTGCAAATAACTGCGATTCAAGTGATATCTAGAGAATTCGGACTCAAACGTAATTATCGTTTGCTCAGAACTGTTTGTATTGGTCTGACCTCCTTTCGGGACTACATAGTCGCACTAGCAGATATATTCAGCTTGCAGAAACTCTCCTTGGTGGGTTTTAAAATAGACACACGTACACATGCGGAAAAAAAGGGCCAAGTAGCACCTGCTGTAGAGTCCATAGATCTTCCTAATTGTAAAAGGGCATAGTATCTGGTTTCAATACCATGGATATATTAAAATTACTAATTTCTGTCTGTTTGTGTCCTGTGTCTGTCTGAGCAAAAATGCATTATTGTATTTTTTACATAGTGTTTGCAATTCGAAAAAGATCTGAAATTAGAAGTAGCTAGACGAGTACATGTATTTATAGACACATTCTGATACGCCAGTTGCTGAACAAATATCGAAGTGTTTTTAGCTGTTTACCTTCGATCTGTTTATATTATTGAACATTCGCTTCAAAGATTTGAATCTTCGATTCTTAAGATATAAAAAAATATTTTTCATCGTTTTAACGAAGTAACTAATTTTTAAGGGTAATTTCAAATGAACAATAAAAGAAGCGTTTAAGTGCATTATAAAACAAAGCACTCTCACTCCGTACGCTGAATCAATAAATAAACTCATAGTTATAATTTAAGGAAACATTATAATCCCAGTGTACAATATTACTGACATTAGTATGATATATAATAAATTAAAATTATTACAGCCGATATTGCTTTTCTGAAGTTAAAAATTTTAGCTCTGCAAGGGGCCGTCCATAAAATACTACCGTGATGTCATGGCACATTTTGCCCTATTATTGACATCTCCCTCCTAAAAAGCAAGTCCTAATTTCCGCAACCGCCCTTTTTTTGACGACTGATTTTAGAACTCCATTGAGAAACAAAGGAAACGTGTAATTATTTAAAGGAATCTTCCATATATTTACAATTTTTCCTCCGGAAATATTTGTTATTCAGGCATTACTTTATTCCGAATGCTGGCCGAACTTTATCATTCTGAAATAAAGATCTACAAATGAACGCATGCATTAAGGTTGCAACACTCCCGATCGTACCATCAACAAAACATGATAGATTTGGCAGTACAGATACGTGAACTTAATATTGTGATTTAGCTAAATATCATAAGAAATTTGAAGTATTTCATACCTTTTTTTAAACTAACAAAAGAAGAAACAAAAAAGATGACAGTGAAGTCTCGGGTGTAATGAGCAAGCCTTTGAATCCGTTCTGATGCAAATTAAATGTACCAAAGCTATTCAAAATCAACGGAACTGGTATGGAAAACAGTAGTATCAGACCGAAGAAAGAAGTTTTCCAGGCGGGTTTTTATGCCGCAGATATTGCTGTAAACGGAAACGTCACTGACACCTTCTTGTACGTTAAAGAGAAATTGAAATTATGTGCGAAACATTTCGAAGTGCAAAAGCTCTCCAACAAAAAATAATTTTCTAATCGGGCTCTTAGAAGCAGAGATATCGGCAAATATAGAATATATATCTACAGTCCCTGGCGAGAAGAAGAAAGTATTTTTAAAAGGTTATTCAATGTTAGTGGTATGGGTCCACAAATAATTTTTTCAATTGAGTTTTCAGGAGCCAGATTTTACTGCAAATACATCCGCCCTAGAAATTAAATGTTACGTCCCCTGGTGGTCAAACCGTTATTTATTAAATATTAAATATTATACGCAAAGCATTTCCTATCAGGAGTTGTAGCCGGTGCAGAAAGAATGTTTCAAGCCATAGTTTTAGAAGCAGACATATTGAGGGGAACGCAATTTACATTTACGTCCCCGAGCGGAAAGCCTATGCATTACTCGAAAATTTTGAAATTATGTGAGAAAAATGTTACACTGGAAACGCTGTCTAACAAAGAAGGAATTTTTCAAATCCGACTTTTAGAGACAGAGATATTGACAAAATGAAATACACTGAAGAGCAATTGAATTCGAGATACCTGTCTAGTAACGTGTAGCACCACCTTTCGTCCTGAGGACGGCGGTGATTCGTCTCGATATGTACTCGACAAGACACCGGAAGCGTTGGGAAGTCATTCGGATCCACGACCCCTGAACAAGCTCCCACAGTTCACGCAGGCTTGAAGGAGGGGGGTTAGAGCCTCGAACATCTCTCTCGATGGCATCTTAGATGTGCTGGATGGGATTAAGGTCAGGTTACCTAGCTGGCCAAGGAAGCGAGGTCACGTCGGTGGAGTGTTCATCTAACCATTCAGATACAATTCGGGAGCGATGGCACGGTGCATTGTCTTTTTGCAGGATGAGGTCCCCAGTGGGATGTTGAAGATGCACAAATGGGAGCAAATGGTCGTCCAGGATATCACGGTAAAATTGACCTGTGAGGGACGATGTCACACGTACCAGGGGTCCCATTTCAGTCCACATAAACAGTCCCCAGACGAGAATGCCACCACCAGCAGCTTGAAGAGTTACCTGCTGGCAAGAAGGATACATAGTTTCATGTGGTTTGCGCCGTACTCGTAACTTGCCATCTGCATGTACCAACGTGAATTACGACTCATCAGTCCAGGCAACATTTTCCTACATGTCTAGGGTCCAGTGGTGATGTTCCCGCGCCTATGCTAATCTTTGCACCCTGTGATGTGCGGTCAGCAGCGGTACCCTCGTAGGACAGTGACTTCTGTACCCCAAAGCGAGGAGATGGTTCTGGATGGCGTGGCTGCTTACATGTTTTGTGCACCAGGGTTAAATTGCCGAGTGATTTCTTGCACTGTGTCTCGTCTATCCCCTGTTACAATGCGAGCTAGCAGGCGATGACCGCGCTCATCCACACTCTGTTGTCCACGGCTTGGCCTTTGCAGGGATAGTTTTACCAGATTCGATGTACTCACGGTGCACCCGTGACGCGGTGGCTCGTGAAAATCCCAGTGCCTGCACGACTTCCGAGATGGAGTGACACCTTCGTCGGGCACCGACAATTTGCCCACGATCAAATGCGCTTAGATCCTTTGTCTTACCCATACTGCGTCTGACTATTACTGATTTCCGTCGTATCACTCCTTATATTGTCGGATCGCTGCATACGTCATGTCGTTTCCGTTTTTAGTGCCGCCCACTGCGCCACATTGGCATAACAACTGCTGTCTCTAATTCAATTGCTCTTCAGTGTATACATGTACACCCTCTGGTCTAGACACCATGCAATATTTTAAGAACATTATATTCCCAAATGTTTATTGACATGAGCAGTATCAGTTCACGAATGATTTTTTTAAATCGTTCGGCGTGCCACTATTGGCTCTGAAATTCAAGAGTATGACACCGATCCCTAAAACCTCTAAGCTTATGTTAGTATACCCGAGGGGGAAAATACAACGAAAAGCATTAGACCAGTTTGAAATTTTCAATGCAATATTTCCTTGATTTCTGACTGGGGTAGTAGTGTTTTGTGTCATTTCTCTTGTTTATTTCGGATAAAATATTAGAAAACAAGGGAAATAATTGAAATAATGAATACAAAACAAGTATTAAAAATTGAAATAATCACACAACGCTTTCGAGATGGAATGAATGCATGTTTCAAGAATGCACGTTCCAGAAATATGCGAATATTGTATCTACAAACAACATGAATTAAAATTTCGCAAAAGAAATAACAGAATATTAAATATTATGGGGGTTTCTATATATTGAAAGTAAGATCATTAAAATATATAAAATCAAAAAAGTAGAAAAGAAATATTTGAGTCTAGAGTGAGCTTTTTAGATCTCTTTGATAATCCAGTATTCACTAGCTTTTGGATTTGAAAACATATCTATCATCTATTCGGAATGCAGTTCTAAATTATGTTTCATGGGTAATAGCAACACATATCCGGAAATTAAGGCGCAGGTTTAGAAGAGTTTCTTTCACAAAGTTAATAATCAAATTGAAGAATGTGTCATTGGAAAATATGTACAGAACCTTGTGCTTGAGAGCTCAGGTGACACACGAGTATGGTGGAAAAATCACCACCAAAGTCAGTACGGCACCAATAAACAAATTGAAAAATGTGTCTTTGGAAAATACCAGTATGTATAGAACCTTGCGCCACAGAGCTCAGGTGAACCCACGCGTTTCCCTGCCCTTTACCATCTGTACCTCATGCTAAAGCGCCGGGTAACAGTAGTAGTAGGAAACGGTGGACTCGCACTGCCAACTTGCTTTTCTGACGATCAGCCGATTCGGATGTTTGTGTACTTGTGAATGCAAATATTTTTTTTACCTCACGTGTAAACGCCGTCTTTGTGCGGATAATTGAAAATAAAATAAAATTCGGCTTAGCTTAAATCAAATGAACTCATATTATGAGACATCAATTTATTAAAACCATATGACATTAAAAAAAAAAGATTAAAAGACATGAGTACCTTCGGGCCATCGCATGGCCCATCTTCTGATGGAACAGCCAAATTGACAAGATCCGCATAATATATACACACACATCAACGCAGTCAAAGTCAGTTGTTGTACATATATGCAAAGATGGAATACATTCCTCCCAGCACATTATCCCACGGTTACGGGTAATTCAAATCTTCTAGGATTAGAGTTAAATAATACTTTAAAAGCATTGGGGAGCTCATAAGGTATATAGGCATTACAATAAACATTTTGTGAGTCAAAAATGAACATGCTCTCAGTAAGAAGAAGCGTACAACGATTTTCAGCGGTAACCATAATTTTAAAATTTGCCCAGTTCGGATATAAAATCCCTACCGTTACTGTCTTAGCAAGTGCTGTGTTTGTACCTCCTGTCTCCATTTCTTAAAATGCCCTAATATAAGGCGATCATAATTGTTACAACAACAGCACGCGTGTCGCAGACTGGTCACCTATGTTTTATAGCAATCCACTATTTTGTGTCCAAGTGGCGTAATAAACGTCATTCTGGTGCTAACCTCAAAGTTCACCAACAGTAATTTTGCAAGTTTGTTTAATATTTCTGCCTGCTAGCCAGTCAATCATTGAACTAAACCCAGTTGTCTACTGTCAGCCTTCCAGTACAATGCATATGTAACAAATATTATTAAAAATTAACTTCCAGACAGGAGGACTAAACTTCTGAACGAAAATGGAAAAATTCTGAAAACCATTTAAAAGCAGAAAAAATGTATATATAATTTTTTTAAATATAATACTACAAAATTGATACAGCTGGGTATTCAACAACACATTCGTTATCTACCTCATTACCTACGTTAACTTAACATTAAACAGTTAATTTAAATCATTGGTTAATCAGGATAACGTTACTTCCCTGCATGGATATTATTAAACGACAATGTGTTTTGTGTAACATAAAAACAATTTCCCTGTCTCACAATTACCGGAAATTTATGTGCTAGACATGAGGTAAATATTGTCTAAAGAGGGTAAGTCGAATGTTTTGTAATATTTGGATCTCTTAATGACTTAATATGCACCTTTACGACGAAAGCTGACTAGCATTCAAAGTATAGGTCATCGCGTTGCATCGTCTTTATCCATCTGTCAGCCAGTTCGACGATTCCGCGGCTTTACCAGTTCTTGTTCTTCAAGGCGAAGAACTGCTTCACCCCAGCTGCCACGTCTCCATGGTTGTTGAAAAACCGACAGCGAAGGAAGTGGGCTATGGACTGGTAAAGGTAAAAATCCTACGGGGAATGTACCGTACTACATACTGGGTGTGACATCAATTCGATGCTCTCAAGTTCCTGGAGTTTTGCCCGCTAGGTTCTGGTGGTATAAGAGCGAGCGTCGTCCTGCTGTAGGAGAGCGCGCATTCTATTCACCAGTGCCGGGTACTTCTCCTTCAAAACGACATACATCTGGTCGTCGTGCAAATAGACCACCTTTGTGCAGCCTCCTGGCCACGGTAAAACGCGATAACGGACGTCCAGTTGTCTGTTGCATGTGCCTTGCGATTTCTCCAGCTGTCTTTCGACTGTCTCTTCTCGGATGTAGGACAATATACCTGTCGTCCGCCGCCGTGTTTGCTCGTGGAGGACCACTGCTAAACTCTCGGAACGCTGTTCCTGTCGTTTGAAATGCTCTCCAAGCTCGTGAAACGATGATGTAAGCAATCCCGAACTTCTCGGTCACACTAGTCACACTTCGAACTTCTTCCAACTTCCCAATGACGCGACCTCGGGGAAAGTCATCCAGATGTCGTCTACTGGATTGCCTGTTGGCCATATCACACGGTGGTAGCAACTCGACGTCGTTCAAATCTATGTGCACCGTGCAATAGCTTTCACCGAATTGCTGAGCGTACACCGCCCGTGTGCTTTGTACCCTTCCGACACTCCCTTCCCATTTGTTATGCTGCATGTATGTGCATGCCCTACGGTACAGGACCCTAGTCTATCTCCTGAGTCGTCTTTCGGTCCGTTCTGCCTGCTCGTTCCACTGTTATGCTAATTTCTCCTCTTCGTCCTTAATTTTTGCACACCAGTGCAAAACGAAGAGCAAGGCACAGCAGCTTTTTTCGCTGTCACTTTATAGGTAATTATCAGTACTTTCTAGTCAGCAATATTTTACGATGTCATTTTCAGTTTGGATTTAGTTGATTGATTATATGTATAATAACAAAATTACAATTGGTTTCTTCCAATTTTCTTTGCTTACAGTATTTCTTCTGTAAATTTCAAATTAGAGTTTGGCTTTGATGTTGCGAACGTCTGGAACAAATTTGTAATTGAGTATCCCCTCAAAATTCCACCAGACGTAAAGCATCACCATGTACTCGAAGCGCCTACTTTTGGCAACACGTTCTGGAAGCTGGCTTGGACTCAACCACTGCCGTTGTGTATTACGATTATGGAAATAGACTCACTTTTCACCGCACGTAACTATTTTCTTGATGAAACGTATATTGCGCGAGTTTTCAAGGAGTTTCGTGTACACCTCCACTCGTCGGTTTGCTTCAGCTGGCGTCAGTACGTGAGGGCCAATTTGGCAGCTCCTGTATACCTTGCCGGAGTCTTCAAAGTGACGAACCACGGTGGTCAGTGATATGACAAGCTGACCTAATAATTTCCGTGCGGTGGTTGTCGGATGTGCTTCTACGGCCTGACGCACGACCTTCGACTCCACGGTTCACGGCCTCCATGGCCTTGACTTATCGTCGAGTTTTCTATCACCTGAACGGAATTTCTTGAAACATCTGGTTGCAGTGCTGTGGTCCACGAAACATTCCCCTTTCGCATGACAAAGGTTTCATGTTGTTTGAACAGCGTTATGACGGAGTTAAAACTTGCAAAGCAAAAGTTCCCTAATTAGCCAGTTGTGGCTGTTCATCTGTTAGGTGTCCCAACCACTGACAGAACAACGACATGCATTGCTGTTCACAGCAACGACTACGACTTCTTATCCTTTTCGACTGAATGCAGCATGCGATCTGAAGTTGTTTAAACACGTAACATACCAGACGCCGATGCGTTTATGCAAGTATTTCAAAATTTTAGACTCACTTCTTTGCAAATAACAAACTGGTTGAGAAATGGGGAATCTGCGTCCTTTTGAGTGAATCTAATTTTTTTATTTTTCTCAACGTTTTTGTTCGTCTTTTATTGTTTTGATTTTAATCTTTAATATGACCGTTATTAATATGCCAAAGGGTAAGATATGGTTCAACGAAATAGTGCTCCCCGACTGACTGTCAAAATTAAAACATTAGTAAGTCATAAGAGGTATTTTGATTACTGCAACGCACATGATTTCCTTTTATGGGTTCTAAAACGCTACAGATGGAATTGATTGAGCTCTTAAAGAATTGCATTTTAAAGTCTTTATTTGACGCTGAGAAAGATCCACTTGAAATATGTAAAAATGCAATACAATACCCACGCTTTGGGCAACATGCACGAAAATTGCTTTCTCACTTTTCAACCACTTATTGCAGCGAATCTACATTCTCCTACCTAACATTAATCCAGACACATTTATGGTCACACATGATGCATAACCATTCAGAGGACCAGCTAGAAGTACGGACCTCCATGTTGCAAGCAAATATTCAAATGTTCTCTAACAAATGGCAGTTACAACAAATTCATTAAAATGTTACTTAACTTTGTAATTAACATTTTTTTAGTCAGTCAGTACACAGTATGGTTTTTACAAAATAATGTACATTCCGAAATATGTCTAATTGAAGTCTCTTGAATGACGCTTTGCTGTACTACAGCTAGCTGAATGCGGCCTTTCAGCATGAAAAGGCTCCCTAACTCGGAAGTGGTTCATTGATTTGCAGCGTAGAGTACTGGATTCATTTCACTAGTAGGTATGCATGCATATTTTTTACCTATTATATAGGTCCTTTTACACTAATTTCGAAACAACTCGTGGACATTGATTTGGAACTTCAATTGATATGTTCTTTTTCAGATATTTAAACAACTTTGGTTCAAATATACATGAAAAAACCCGAGTGCAGCTTTTAAATCATGGACATCGTTATATTACCAAATTATTACAAATATATAGTCATTAAAATGCATATGAATGGAATCCCTTCTTTATTTCTCGGATCATCTTGTGAAAAAAAAACAGCGCAACGTAAATGGAAAAATATGTGAGAATTAGTGAACGGGCTCATATTCTACAATATAAAACAGAAGGCATCGTGAACCTCCCTGTACAGTGAATACGCCCTATTAATCCGTTTCAATCCAAAAGGAATATTTCAAATTGTAATGTTTGAAAGCGAAGAGGGAACACGAAATAACTGAAAAAAATTTAGTTTTGCTGTGGAAAAATTAAAGGATAGCTAAAAGTCCAACTTCATATAAAATAGGCAAGTGCGGAATAATCACAGTGACTGAAATAACTAAACAAAATTCAGAAGTATTTAACTGTGTGAACCAGCGCTGCTCAATTCCGTAATATAAAAATCGCAAATAGCTGCCAAAAAGATATAGTAAAGGACAGAAATTGTACTTTTGAAATGGGACCTTTACATCGAGAGAAATACGTTCCGTCATTCAAAGTTGTGCAGCAGGTAAAAAATTCAGAAGATATCTCTTATAATGTAGAGTATACTGAGAGAGAAGATTACTGAGGCGGAATTTTGTTTTAAATTTAAGACCGGTGCACATTTACTTTAGAGGCATCATATAATTTAATTTCTTTGTAATACACATATTTTCCAGTTCCTTGTGGTCTAATGATACTATATCAGTCAACAGAGGACGTACGTTGAGCATTTAAATTTGTCAGAACAAAATATAGAAATTAAAAGCTGCGCATTTCAATGCTACATCAAATGCCATTTTCAGTAGCATCTGAAGTTGTTTTTCACGCCACAAAAGTCGACAGCATGGAACTTCCGATTGCCAACTGAAAAAGTGGAGGATAGCTAAATGTCCAATGACTGTGCAGAGATTTAGACTGAAAAACGTAATCCTGTAGTTCTGAAACCACAGACACTAATTGAACTTGCACAGACATCGATCAATGGGGAAAATGGTATAGCAAGAGTTCTTGATTCAATTCATAATGTACTGTAGAAATTACATATTAAAAATATTCGCGTACGAAACGAGAATTTTCTAGATCAAACTGTAATTAGTAAGTGTTCATATCGAACAAAAAATGAAAGAGATTAGTAAGCGGGAAAATATCATGTTATATCGCGGCCGTACATATACACACTGCAGAGAAAAAAAGTAACTATTAGACATTTAAATGTCGTCTCACATACATTTAAATCTTACGGATTTAATACTGAAATACTCGCGCAAAAGTGTCAACACATTAGATACTCCCTACAATGGCGGCATTCTGTATACTCCGGGAGTAGCATGCTCTTTGCCACCCTTTTCACCTGCAATGTCTTTCTAAATGCCTGAGATACATGGACTTACATGTAATGCAGCTAAAAGGAAAACTATTCTAACAACAAATGTCGCATGGCACTGGAGAATGGCTAATGATGATGTATGTGGACTTAGATTCCATTTTCTGGCTTCATGCGATGCCTGCTCGACTACACAAAAATATATATTTCTACATGACGTCCCCCGCACGGGGATAACTGGTTTTCCAGTTATTTGGGGAGCAGCGCCCCCACGGCCCGAGCTGACCTTGTGACTGGTCAACATCTGATGTCATGCCACAGCTTGTTTTTTTCTTATTTTGGTGCTGTTGGTGTTTGCAGGGACGGCTGTTCATCCAGCTGTTGGGGAGTCGCGGCCCCACGATCCCGAGCTGGTCTTGTGTCTCGCTTTTTCGTTTTTATTTATTTTCTCCACTGGCTAGTTGCCCGTGTTGTGTTCTCTACCTAATCGCTACCACGTTATGTACTAACACCCCGGTCTTGTGGTTTTGTTGCCCTCCACCACTAACTGATTTATATTAACCGCTCAGTTCGTAGGTTGCTGAGATTCCGTTTAGGTTCCCTGCCAGGATTTGTCTTCTTTGGATTTCTTTTTTTTCCTTTTAGCTGGTTTGGGTGCTAGACCTACCTGCATGTTTGCCGTGTGCGGAGACCCGTGAGGCGGAAATGGGATGTCTGGCGGCTGAGGTCGCAGGAGACCGGTTAAGTGCCTCCTGTGTGCCAACACTCCTCTTCGACCCCGGCTTCACTGTAAACGGGAGGCTAGAGACTAACCCACCTCTAGTCAGAAGTCTTGTACCAAGTTGTGTGCAGGGCTTTAGCGGCTTTTTTGTCGTATAGCACGGCAGGGTGAGCCCGGGGGCTGTGGGATCATGCCAAAGGCGTTGGCATGACGGTACCCGGAGGCCGAAGTGTCCGCCGAGTGCGTGTGATCACAGCCAACGGACTATATATGCAACGTATAAGCTCCAGAACTGTGTCCAGCGTCATTTTCTTGGCTTGCAGACCTCCAGTTCTCCCTTGTAGGGCTCGGTGGTGGGTGGAGTAGTCTGCCGACGAATCCTTCTCCTTTTTCCATGGGTAAACCCAAAAACAAACGCTCCAAATTCAAGTCACCTGAGCAAATGATCGTTGACAACGACTCTCCTTCGTCTTCTCAACCTACCAAGTCTCATACCCTTAAAAGATCTTTAGACCATGATCTGGACCAAGAATGTGGAACCTCTTCTTCGGCAGCTGTACCAGTCGCTCCGAAGCGTCGTCTCCCCTCGATTGTTGTGAATACGCATGCTACACACTTAGTTGTAGAATCCATCGATCCGAATGAGAGACTGTCCACCAGATCTCCATTCTTCATTTCTAAAGCTTTGGACGCTGCAGTTGGCCCCCTGAAGTCTGTGAGGAAGCTTCGCTCTGGGGACCTGCTTGTCCAAACTTGCAGTGTTTCTCAGAGTAACACTTTTCTGCACCTCACTAGTCTTCAAGGCATTCCTGTCAAAGTGACACCTCACCCGTTTCTTAACACCTCTCGGGTTGTTATTTCGGAGTTTGATCTCTTGCCATGCAGTGAAGAAGAATTGGTGACTGAACTTGCAGATCAAGGTGTTATTGCTGCACGCCGTATGATGTTTCGGCGCGATGGTTCTTTGATTAAGTCTAAAAATGTGATCTTGACTTTTAACTCCCCGAAAGTTCCAACCGAAATCAAGGCTGGCTACTTGGTCTGTGGAGTTCGCCCGTACATTCCCAGTCCTCTGCGCTGTTTCAGATGCCAGAGGTACGGGCATTCACAACGTTTCTGTAAGAGTTCCGCTCGTTGCGCTAATTGTGGCTCCAGTGAACATGACGGGGAAGGTTGCACTTCTGCGGCCTGCTGTGTTAACTGTGGTGAGGCCCATGCAGCTTACTCCCGCAACTGTATGAAATGGAAGGACGAGATGGCGATCCAGCGCCTCAAGACCCTGGAAGGCCTCTCGTACCCTGCTGCCAAGGCCAAGTTGGGTATACCCACCACCCGACAGCGTACTTTTGCCGCAGTAGTTCAGTCTCTGCCACAACCCGTGCAGCCCTTTGTTCCGCGCCCTGTAGCTCTCGCCGCCCTTGCCAAGCGATCTACAGCTGACCAAGCGACACAGGTGTTTTTCCCGGAGCTCGAAATTTTTCGAATACCTGATTCTGGGCCTTCTCTTTTGCTGCCGACCGTCTCTTCCAGTTTCCAGCAGAAAGCCTGCACGTGCGGAAGACCCGGCCCTCAATCCGCAAAGGTGTGCAGTGTCCATCCAAATGTCTCGGCCTCAGCGAGGTCCCCACCCTCAACCAACATTATAGAGGAACATAGGGGGAGGAGAGTGACAGTTCGTCCCCAGCCTCAAACAACATTGCAGAGGAACATGGGCGGAAGAGAGTGACAGTTCGTCCCCGCCCTCTGCCAGCATTGCAGAGGAGTGTGGGGGGAGGAGAGTTACTCATCCTTTGTGTAGTTGTGTTTAAAAAATATATATATATATGTATATATATATATATATATATATATATATATATATATATATATATATATATATATAATTCTAATAGTAAATTAATAAATTTTTATATAAACCTAATTAACTACCTTGTCTTCACAGCTTTCATCATACTCTTTTTCAACTTTTACCAAGCCTGTCTGCTCTTAATCATTTTCCACGTTTTTAAAAATCTGTGGCTGATAGTTCTTTGTCTGGCGCTCTTTGGCCAAACCTGGCCCTTGCGCCAATAAAATCCACCAACCAACCAACCAACCTACATGGCGTAAACAGGAGATATATTTTCTTTCTTTAATAATTTTGGTAGCGAGCATTATGAAGATGTAATGTTAATTCACTATGTAGGAGAACACAGAGAGATATTTTATTTTACTGAACCATATATTATGTTTTTTGTTCTGTTTTCAAATCGGTTGTTTGATACAGTGTCAATGTGAGGCAAAGAATGAAGTTTTGAAACACCTAATTTGACAACTGCTTAATAAAAACTAAGTTCGGTGTGCAGTTTGTTTTATTAAGAAATTCCTGGTCCAAAAATGTATCAGTCCTGTAAAAAATAAACACTAAATTATGTTAAATATGTATCTGTTCATACGCATTTTAATGACTATATATTTGTGATAATTGGGTAATATAACGATGTCCATGATTTAAATGCTGCACTCGGGATTTTTCATGTATACTTGAACCAACGTTGATTAAATATCTGAATAAGAACATATCAATTCAAGTTTCAAATCAATGTCCACGAGTATTTTTGAAATGAGTGTTAAAGAACCTATATAATAGTAAAAAATTATGCATGCATACATACTATTGAAATGAATCCAGTACTCTACACTGCAAATCAATGAACCACTTCCGCGTTTGGGAGCCTTTTCATGCTGGAAGGCAGCATTCAGCTAGCAGTAGTACAGCAAAGCGTCATTCAAGAGACTTCAATTAGACATATTGCGGAATGTACATTATTTTGAAAATCATACTGTGTACTGACTAACTTAAAAAAATGTTAATTATAAAGTTAAGTAACCCTTTAATGACTTTGATGTGACTGCCATTCGTTAGAGAACATTTGAGTTTTTGCTTGCAACATAGAGGTCCATACTTCTAGCTGGACCTCTAAAACTGGGCCACATTTCCACGAAATAATGAAACAGATAAGGTTATACATCTCGATGTTCCATATTTTCAAGGATATAATTTTTGAATCAGCCCACCATTTTAGACATTATGCAACGACAGAAAGAAAAATGAGCACACTCCCACCAGAACATTGTTAGGAAAATAATATTACATAATAGAAACAATGCAAGAATTTCTCACTGGATGGATACAAAAGTTTACCTAAAACAAAATATAGAACATTACTTCCGCATCTTCTTAATTTTTTCGCAGAAATTTCTAAAATTCATTTCAGTGTGTAAATCAAAAAGTAAAATTCGGTGCGTTAAATGTTTTGCATTTGCTAAAAAAAGGTGACGAAATTTTGTTGACTTTCAACAAGTCTTATATAACGAAGAGCGAGACACAGAATTTTGTTTTCGCTGTGAATTTCTAGGTAATTAGTAGTTTTTAATAGTAAGCAATATTTTACGATGTAGTTTTCAGTTTGTATTTAGTTGATTGGGTATTTAATAACAAAATTATAATTTGTTTCTTCCTATTGTTTTGCTTACAGTATTTCTACTGAAAAAAAATCAACTAAATATGTTACACATTTTAAACAGAACTGGGTATCGTATGAATTTCCACAAAAGCTTGAAAAAGTAAACTGTTAGGAATGGGTAATTTTTAATGAAAGTTAAGCCTGAAATGCTACAATTGCTTGATGATAGCCATGGCGTCAGTACTACTTCAACTTGATTCGTTTAATCATACAATTATAAGAATAATTTGAAGGAAATTTAGATCCGTATAGGAAGACAATGCATTCGATTCACGAGAAACGAAATTATGTCATTTTTTTCTACCTCAGCAGATACCGACTGTGCTAGAAACTGGATAACCCGAAAAGTCGAAATCTTCCTCTTTGTAACTCTGGCGCTTGGTTGTTTCGGGAACTCCAGTGTTTCTTTCTTCAGGTTGTACTGAATGCGTGGAACATCTCATGACCATAGAACGAGACCATTTACGTACTGCATACTGAATTTCATGATATAATTCTGCTACTGACGTAAACGAAAAAATGTGGTATTCACTGAAATGCCAAGAATCATCGGATACGTAATTGGTATCGCGGATACGTAATTGGTATCGCGTAGGACCTCATCTAGTCCAGCGAGGTTCAGCAACTCTACAAGGCATGGAATCCACAAGTGGCCAGAAGACTTCTGGAGAGATGTTCAGCCATGCCGTCTGAATAGTCGCCCACAGTTCTCTCGTATTTGCAGGTGCAGGATCCTGGTGCGAATGGATCTTTCCACCACGTCCCAAAAGTGCTCGATTGGGTATTTTAGGCGAACGTTGTATCGTTTCTGACGGTTATCTACACTATTCGTCAGAAATGTCCAGAATGCTCCTCAAGCCCTTTTTGCACAACTTGTGCCCGATGACATGGTGCATAGTCCGCTTTGTAAATCCCATCCGTTTTGGGATACATGTAGTCTTCGAAAGCTTACATATGGTAATCCAACAGAGCAACAAAGCGATTACCAGTTATTGACGTGTTTACCAGGAATAGATGACCCAAATGGTGCCACGCAAAGATACCCCACACATGTATGGAACCACCACCAACTTGCTCTGTGCCTTTTTGACAGCTGGGGTCCATAGCCTCATGCGATCCGTGCCCCACTCGAACCGTACTACCAGCACGTAACAAAAGCTTGCGTGACTCAGCGGACCACCCCATGTGTTGCCAGTGCTAGAAAGTACAATTACCGTGTTCTCGAGCACAGGTGAGGCGCTGTGTCGGATGTCGTAAATTTACTAAATACATTCTGGTGAGTTTTCTGCAGCCATACTGCATAGGAGCGACATTACGCTGCACTGACGTGATGCATTTGTCTCTGGTACCTTCTGCATTGAATGTGGATGTCATTTGAGCCAGTGTCACTTGTCGTTTTGCATTGAAAATCCTCGTCCTATGCCGCTGGTCGCGGTTATTCAGCACCAGTGGTCGGCCACTGTGCACTCCACGGTGGGTGGTAATACCTTCCATGAGGTATTCTTGGTACACACATGGCACTATGAATTAAGGAATGCTGACTGTTTCCACAACTTCAGAAACTGAATGTCCATCCTTCTGTCTCCGACTACCATGTCTTGTTCAAAGTACGATAATCCTTTTGAAAATTTAACGGGGATTATCGACGAACTAAACCAGCGACCAACTCCGCAATCAGTACGAATCATGGCAGAAAAAGCTCGTGTTGCAATGCTAGGAGCACAAGCGGCTCAAGCAAGATATTATAATACTAGGCGTAGGGAACCAGATCTTGTCGTTGGAGATCTCACTCTCGTGGAAACGCACTTCCAGTCTGTTTCTCATACTTTAGTGAAGAAATTTGCACCCAGCTACGAAGGTCCATATCGGGTGGCAAATGTGTTTGAAAATAACATTGTTCTTGAAAAACCTGACAATCAATTTCAATACGTACACGTTGCTCAGTGTCGCAAGTATCATGAACGAAATATCGAATTTATAATCAACCCTACTCAACCTTCTGTTCCACAGACTCAAGAGTCTATATCTCACGATCAACCTCCAGAAATTTTGGACGAACCAACAAACATTTTTGAAGAATCTCCAGTGATTTTTTCTTCACCCTCCCCTCCTCAAGACGGGTTTCCAAACACGCTACCTGATTCTCCCATGAGACCAAGGCTCAAATCAAGTTCTTCAAATACTAGTATCGTTTCCTTTCCCTCCAACCATTGCCAAGACTATTGCTGCCCCATTTCCTGATAACTCTGCAACACCACAAGCTCCTACTTCCTTGAATACCTCATAAGAGAGTATTCCTATAGGCAGGAATAAACATCGCCCTGCACGACCACTAAATTACAGCAGCGACTCAGAGGCTTCGGATATTTCTGATTTATCAGTTATGAACAATAATTTGACTATTCCTAAACGTCAAACACCTATTACAAACCGTCCAGTACCACCAAAAGCTGGGCAAAAATGTAACTTGTCTCCCCAATCTGCTTCGCTGCAACAGCGACGAAGGCAGAGATCCTTGCATCCGCCCGGGTTTCGCCCCTGGAACCTACGCTCAGGCCAAACAGGGCCGATGCCTGCTGCTACTCTCATGCCACGAGGGCGAAAACGAAAACAAACGATGTGGCCGGAGCCACATCCGTCCAAAAGAATGCTGGAAGGACACCACGGGCCCCAGCACAAAGGGACTACACATCAAAAGCCTGGGGAGCCCGTTCCTGTCAGCCGCAGGGGTTTCCGGACCGCCCGACTTCAACCGTTCCTGACCGACGGATTTCAGCCGTTCCTGACCGTTCCTGTCAGCCGCAGGGATTTCGGGATCGCCGGACTTCAGCCGTTCCTGACCGTTCCTGTCAGCCGCAGGGATTTCCGGACCGCCAGACTTCAGCCGTTCCTGACCGACGGATTTCAGCCGTTCCTGACCGTTTCTATCAGCCGCAGGGATTTCCGGACCGCCAGACGTCAGCCGTTCCTGACTGACGGTTTTCAGCCGTTCCTGATCGTTCCTGTCAGCCGCCGGGATTTCTTGACCGACAGCATACCGATGTTCCAGATCCATTCAAGTCCTTGAAAAGATCTAAGCCACATGAATTTACCAGTCCGATTAGGCCTGGAAAACGTTATCGTACTAGAGTTTTTTATGCGTCCTCGAGATAAGTAAGTTCTCGTGGACAGGTTCTTTTCTCCGTTTGTTGTTTTTCCTGCACGACCAGTTGGCGTGTCAGAATTTCTTTTTTTCGTGTGGGCCTATGCATTCTTTTTTGTGTATATATGTCTTTTTTTTTATATTTCTTCTATGTCCATCTACTAATCCAAATTTTTTATATATATCTATGTGCTTAGGGGTAAAATAATAAAATTGTTACTGTTAGGCAGCTCCAGGCAATCTTCGCTGCTGATACAGTTGGTGTGTATTCAACGAATAATGAGAACGTAATTTGAAATTAAAAAAATGATTCCTGCTAGGCAGAATAAAAGGAAGGTATGCCGATGCAGGTTTGTTTTGTTCAAAACTACAAGTGTTTCACAGACGAATGCAGATTTCTTGATTTTGTCATGCCAAGTTTGATATTGAAAATACTGCTGCCACCAAACAACAAAACAAAAAAGATTTCGATAAACGTCAATCAAAGAAGTGTAAGACTTACACTCCAAAATTGATAGGTTTTTCGGAAAAAAAAAAAAAGAAAAAAAAATTAAGGGGGAGATGATGTAACGTATACTCTCGATTCACTTTCCTTTTGATTTTACTATCTCTGGTTATTTTATTTTTCTATGTAAATTATCTTCTTACTGAACGAGATGTTATTTCACCCGCTGAATGAGATCTGGCAATGAGTGTAAGTCATGACGTGGTGGTAGCCAGTATAAATAGGCGCGTTCAACGATGCAAAGGGAGAGCGTTGTTGTTGTACAGAGAGCGTTTGTTGTTGTACGGAGAGCGTTGTTGTTGTACGGAGAGCGTTTGTTGTTGTACGGGAAGAGAGTTTATTGTTGTATAGGGAGAGCGTTTGTTGTATAGAGAGAGCGTTTGTTAGAGCTCCGTTCATGTGCAAGGAGCTACGTGTTATTTGAGTAGCTATGTGTGATGACACCAGTAGAATTCGTAATAAAAGGTTTTAAGTAAGTACGTCTTTCTCAGTTCATAGTACTGTCAGACCTCTGTCTGGCTGTTAGGTTTATTTCATTAAGTGTTATTAGTAACAACCAGAATAAGACTTTATTCATCTTAATTACTACTACAACATTACTACCAGTTATAAGTTGGTTCATTACTATTACTACACTACTAGCAGGAAACTTTATTCATGATCTTAATTAACTAGTAACAACAACCATTTGAATTCACTATTAGAAGCTTAGTACAAGCACTGAATTCATTATAGTATTAGTGAAAGCTATATTCACTATAATTAGCTTAGCAATTAGCTCAGTAGCAAAAGCCTTATTCATTATAAATGTTATTGAAATAAAACTAGCTCGTATTTCACTTTGAACTAAGCCAAAAATTGCTGGAGAGGAAACAAGTGCAGCAGAATAAATTGTAATATGCCTACCTCAACTTTCTATCTATCTATCTACGTATTATGACTAAATATTTATTTTGATGCATCCTGGAAACATTCATCTCCTATTGGTATTATCATTAGAACAAACAAACTCATCAATCGTTCGCCTTCTGAGAGTTTTCTTATTGACATCATGGTATATAATTTTTTTTTTTTTGATTTTCACGGAAACACATGAAAGTAAAATATATGTTACAAACGTAAAGTTTGATACAACGATAATTAGATTTAGTAAAATTCCAGAAATCTAGAAGAAAGGTGAATCAGAACATGACGAAAAAGGTTTTACAGCATGACAAGCATATCAATGGTTAGACAGGCACAGCATTGATGCATGGAAAAAGTTCTCAAATTTTGTTACATAAAGTCATGTCTCAGGTAATGAGTACTGATTATAATCGCTTACGGAAGTCAAGCACGTTGCAAAGTCATAAATCATGGTGGTAACAAAATGACAGATGAAGCCTACTTGAGATATAAACCATTAATCTCTTAATGCATGTCATGGCTCCAGAAGATTTCTGGAAAAAGTCTTAGAAAAGTAACAGTACATCACACAAGAACTTAGATATGAGCAATAAAACAAAGTTCTGGATATCTCCATGACCTGTGGATACCAGCCGTCTATGCTAAAACGTCCACAATTCGAATTCAATTACAAAAGACCTATCTTTCAATCAGAAAGATAGTTTTCCTGTAATTGATAGTTCCTTTGAGAGCATCATGGGGCTTACAAAGAAAGTCCGAGATGGTCACGCACGTAAGACGTAAAAGAAAACGATTTTCAGTATGAGCAATCAGATTTTGTTTTCTGTATCTTTCATGTTCACTTAAATTTCCTGGAAGTGTCGGATATAGGGATACTTACGATCACAAAAGTAGTTATATCGAAGTTTCTTGACGGTTCAAAGATTATATTTGGGTCAGGAAGGATTCCCATTTTATTTTTGCTTTTGCAGAAAGACTTGCATAAGAAACCCGGAGACGGAAACAAGGTTTTATATTTTGAAACATGGCTAAGTACACAGTCGAGTCACATTATTTTGACCACCTCATACTTTTGTCGTCAACAACACTTAGCATATGAAAGAAGGCACGTTTCGAGAGCTGGCTTGTAGAGTATATAAGGCATTCTGAAAACATGTCACTCGTTGCTGTCATGGATGAAAGGAGCTATTTATCACATTTGCAAAAAAGCGATAATTATCGGTTTTCGGGCCAAGGATGGCGAATTTTTGAAACAGCTCAGTTTGTGGACAGTTCGCGTGTAGCTGTGTTAATATGTAGTGTGATTGGAGAAATGGCACCATTGCGAATAAGAGACGTGACATTGACGTGAGGAGTTAACGTCGGCATCGAAGGTGCGTGAGGGTCGTTCTACACCTGCAGTGGAGCAACACGCTGGCCGAATGAACCTGGGGGCTACCGGACGTGTGTCTCAAACGACAGTTTAGCAAACCTTGCAGCGTATGGGATTCTGATGCTGACGGATGGTCACTGTACCTATGCTAACGAAGGTGCATCGGCAGAAAAAAAACAATTATTTGCACGACTGTATCGGAATTGTACCTCCGCTGAATGGCAAAGAATTGCCTTCTACGATGAGTTACGCTTTCTGTTTCATCGAACGGTTGAGCGTTGTAGCATAAGGCGAGATCATTGGAGAATAAACACATTTCAACCATTTCTGGAAGAACACAAGCTGGTGGTGGCAGCTTTATGGTCTGGGGAATGTTTCGTGGGATTTCAAGGGTCCACTCATACCTGTGGAAGGCTCTACGAATCTAATTCTTCAAGAAATGACAAATTCACAAAAACAGGAAAGAAACGAATACTTTGAACATAAAAAACGACACCAGCTGTAGATTGATATGTTTTTATATCTTTTAAAAACACATCTTTATTTATACTTCATGAAGAAATATCAGAACTTGAACTAAGCAATCCACGAGACTCGCCAAAACATCTTCTGTGCTCAAATGCACTGGCGTGCAAAAATTAAGGACGAGACACTTTTTGGAATGTAACGTCATGAAGAAATGCTCCACATCGACTCAAATGATACCATAAGATCCCCAAGATGTACGAATATGGGGCAAGTGAGCAAATCCGCCCAAACAAGGAATCCAAAGGATACAAAGGCACTTTACTGAAAAGGTAGCTTCGTGCACAACTGGACAGAAGACAGAAACGTCCATGTGACAGGCGGCTGCCAAAAAAACCCCAGTCTTTAGTAAAGGGTATGATCACCCCTAACCGCGTTGCAGGATTTACAACGTCTGTCCATGCTGAGGACGAGGTTGTCAAAGAGCTATTGAGGCATCGCTGCCCTTTCATCTTGTAGCGCCAATCGCAGCAGCGGAATCGTTGCTGGCGGCTGGTGACGTTCTGCCAAGCGTCTCCCGAGAAGGTCCCACACGTTTTCGATTGGATTTAGGTCCGGGGACGTTGCAGGCAAATTCATGCGTTCAATATCTTCGCTCTGCGACATCCACTGTACGATGAAGTGTAGCGTTGTCAGCCATGAAGTGGAACTCAGGACCCACGGCACCTCTAAACAGACGCACGTGAGGCAGGAGAACCTAGGTACAATAGCGGACAACAGTGACAGAAACTCCTTGGAAGAAGTGGAGGTCAGTACGGCTACCAAGCATGATACCGCCCCAAACGAGAACTTCACCACCACCAAACCGGTCCCTTTCGATGATGTTTGAGGTGTAATTGCGTGTTCCCTGCTCTCTCCAGATGTGTAAACGTCCAGAATCGCTCGTCAGACTAAATCGGCTCTCATCCGGAAGGAGAACTCGACCCCTCTGCTGATGTGGCACCACAGAAACCGCCGTATCCGTTGAGCAAGCGTTAATGGCCCACACCGTACTGGTCGTCGTGCGAATAGACCACCTTTTTGCAGCATCTTGGATACGGTAAAACGAGATAACGGACGTCCAGATGTCTGTTGCATGTGTCTTGCGATTTCTCCCGATGTCTGCCGTCTGTCTCTTCTCGCCTGTAGGACGATATACCTGTCGTCCACCGCCATGGTTGCTCGTGGCCGACCACTGCTAAACTCTCGGACAGAAGTTCCTGTCATTTGAAATGCTTTCCAAGTTCGTGAAATGATGCTGTGAGCGTTCCCGAACTCCTCTGCCGCACTAGTCACACTTCGACTTTCTTCCAACTTCCCAATGACGCGACCTCGGGTAAAGTCATCCAGATGTCGTGTAATGGGTCGCCTGTTGGCCATATCCCACGTAGGCAGCATATCGACGTCGTTCAAACCGATGTACACCGTGCAATATCTTTCACCGAATTGCTGAGCGTACACCGCCCATGTTCTTTATACCGTTCCGACACTCACCCCCCCTACGTCATGCTGCATATATGCGCATGCCCTACAGTACCGGACCCTAGTCTATCTCCTTAGTGGTAATTCGGTCCGTTCTGCCTGCTCGTTCCGCTGTTATGCTAATTTCTCCTCTTCGTTCTTAATTTTTGCACACCAGTGTATATAACGTTAACAAGAATGAAAAATATATCGTAGTTTGTGTTTAAAATGGTATAAAAGACTCATGGTTCGAAGAACCACGTAGCTCTTCCACAAACAGTAACACCGGAGAAGGCAAAGTAAGTTTCCAGTATTGTTTCCACGAGGAATTTCGGAGTTATATATTACAGAAGAAACAAGTTTAACAGAGTGCTAAACTGAATTAAGTTTAAACGATTTTTATATGGAAATAACTCACAAAGTGTCGTAGATGCTGAGTACAGAACTGATGGAGGGCCAGAATAAGACGTCTGTACCTAGAAAGGTACTTTAAAAATGCCGATTCTTAAACCTACAGTTTCCATTGCAACAGACGTGGAAAATACAAAATAACAAAAAAAGTCCTGATGCTTGGCCCTTTTTAAGCATTTAATGTTTGATACCCGTATAGCCTCCGCACGGGACCTTAGATACTTAGAAACGGCTTCCTGGTCCCATGAATCCTTCATCGTCCCGAATCTTTTATTTCAAGTTATTTTGCGCAGACGCAAGGGTATAGGTAATCGTGTAATGCGATAGAGCAGGCATGCGGAAAAGGAATTGTTCAAAACTGTGACATTTCGGTTATGATGTAGGATGCGTTCAACTAGCACGCACTTGGACTTGTGGAACAATCATGTTCGAGTTAATCTAGATGCATCTTAAGAAGGTCCACTGTAGTTGTCCGTCCTTTCAGACCATCTGCATTCCTTCATGGAATTTTTCACCGATAAGGAGATGCACTCTTCCCTTTCAGAAAGATAATGCTCCTCGCCACAGAGCAATTTTGACTAGAACTTGGTTAGAAGACTATTCTGACGAAGTTCCCTCCCTGTAATGGACTCGGTTGCACTGGACATGAGCTCGGTGGAAATTTTTTGGGTGCTTATGAAACGTTACTTCCAGTTTTGGCTCCTCAACCCATTAATGCAAAGGAATTTTTAACAGCGGTGCAGCGAGCATGGGTGGAGTTCCCTGTGGAATAATTTCCTGACCTAATATAAATATCCATGCCTGATATATATCCCCTCCATGCCTTGCAGTGTACCTGACTTTTTGTGGGAGAAAGACCGGACTCTCCGTTACTAGTTCTACGTTCTTGAAAATGGCTATTTAAGTGATAATTGACACTAATTATTTCTTATTGATTTCTGTATTTCTCGGCGTCAAGGACTCACCTCAAGTTTAAAATGCAAAATTTATCCGAAAAGAAAAAAATATAAAAATAAGTTCGCAGCACTTTAATAAAGCCTAAAAGCAACACACATTTTTCAACAACATATAAGGAAAAACATTTCAGTCATCCATATCGTCAAATCCAGAAAATGCACTTGTGTTATCCATATCACTGTCATAATCAGGGTACTCAATACTCTACGAGGTGTCACTATCTTTACACATAATGTTATCTCCTGTGCCATCTAACGTATAACTGATGTCAATTTTTTTTAATTTACTTCTATTTCAGTCTTCACAACATTCCATGGTTTTAGGACCGACTTCCACACCTGAGCAATTGTTGCCCTTTTCATACTACTGGTTAAGGTTAGGTCGTGGTTCAGGACCCACATCCACGGATTCCACTCTTTTTCATAAATACCTTAAAAGGCTTCCTGATGGATAAATCCATTAACAAAGCTTTAACAAGCCTATAGAACACGTGGTTTATCGTAAATGCATTCTAGCAAAACCGACTGGAAGGAAAAAAAAACACTGGTTTTCCCACTGCGTTTCACGACAAAGGCAGTCTTGTTATTAATAAGGTTTACCGGTAAACATTTTAACATAGAAAATCTTCCTCTGTTATTAGCACAAACCTACGAAAAACGTAATCTTCGGTCTCGAAGACTCACGGTAAGTTTTCGGGACTTATTTCAGAAAAACAAAATAGCGTCCACGACGCCGGAAAACAGGGTATCTCCTAAAGATGGTATAATGAAAGACTACAATATCTAAGAAAGGAGAGAAAGAAAAGTTTATTTTAAATATCTATCCAAACATAGCTTTTGTGATATGAAATACGGGTGTATCTGTTTCTGAAGGTAGGAATTTAGCTTTCGCCGATGCCGAAAATGCGGCGCTTTAAAAAACATTGTTTTTGCGACCCTTCGACTCTTAAAATAATCCGAGTCACAATTTGAAAATTGTAAAGGAGTATAATTTGGAAAATTACCAGAAGTGCGTTCATTTGATTAAAACGTAACCCAACGAGAAGACGGAGGTTCACAAATTGTTGAAAAATACTGTTGGTTTTGTTCTGTGCTGTTTTTTTTACTTTCGATCAATTTGGAAGATAATACATTGAAAGGAAGGCAACGCTCTTCACTGTCGTGTAATGGGAAGCTCTGCATCACGCACGTTCATGGGTACGTTCATGGGTGCACAATTTCTAACTCGGACCGATACTAATGCTGCAAAACTCTAGTTCTTTTTGCGTTTATTCATCTGATATTAGCGCAATATCATTTAAAAATGATCATTTTCTTTTTTCTCTTACGTAACAAAATTGATTTTTCGGCCTTGCCATGAACAACAAACTTTCTGCAGATATTTAAGATTTGAGGTTAACATCGACGTCCGAATTATACGGTTATACCCTTTTCCTTAATTTCATTGCCGGATTTTTAAATCAAATTATTTCTTTAATTTCCTGGAATGCAAATTGTACGTAGGAAAAAGAATTATATTTGCCGTAAGAAATTAAGCAAGTGATAAAATAAATTTACCCTACCTATATTTCGATGACCACAACTTAGTAACATGTACTTCAAAACAGCAAAAAGATTATTATAAATAAATCACAATTAAAGATTTTTTCAAAATTGTGGTTTTGCAATGTCAATAACTTTCTCAGCATACATAGGGCTGACAGAAGGGAAACGGATTTATGCCTTTAAGCTCAAGTGCAACGAAAAATGTTATTGCGAACTTATGATATCATTACAGGGAAATCTGGTGTTACTGCTCAGGTGGCGCAGTGGTCTGAGTGCTAGCTTATGACCAATCATCCGAGAAGGGACCGCGTTTAAATCCCGTGAGGCATGCATGCTGTGTAACACAAGCTAGTGACTGCAGGATTATGGTCTGAGGAATGTTTTCGTGGTATTCTCTGGGTCCACTAATACTTGTGGAAGGCACTATGGACCGAATTCGTTATGAATCCATTTTGCAGACCACGTACACCAATACATGCGGATTGTATTCCTTGTGGCGGACGGGATCTCCCAGCACGACAATACGAGGTGTCACACAGCTTAAAATATCCGAGAGTGGAATCGTGTTGTTCGCTCTATGAATACTCCACCACCAACCCTTCAGCAGCTGTCAGATGCACTGCAGTCAGCATGGCTCCACATACCAGAGAACACCTACCAGCGCCTTATTGAGGAATTTTAGCGCCCCCCAGCTTCTGTCCGCGCTGCACACGGCGGTTAATCTGGATATTAGCTGGTGGTCACAATAATGTGACCCTTCCGTGTATAACTAACAGCCAATATAAAACTCGTCGATATGGTTCTTTGTGTTTCCAGTTTAATTGTGACCATATTTAGATTAGGGTAGGAATACATATAGTCTTGTGCAGACAGGCTTAAGTATACGCGTCTGCATTATGTATCCTCTGCTCATAAACATACCCACCCTGCCTCCGCCGGGATTATTTAAGAGTTGGAAAAAACGCGGTATACTTCAATCATGATATGCTTCAAAAACGAACTGCGTGGTCCTTTTCCTCATTACCGCCTAATAAATCCTAAAATACAGTCCACCACACTTCAATATTCATTGTAGCACATAGCACTAAACCCTCTATGTCTAAATTAGTTGAAATAAGGTAATAGCTGTTTTAGCTGGCAGCCAACAATTATAGTGTGTTCTCCGGCAATTAATATTTTCAGTGCATGGGTGATTAATCATCATCATCATCATTGTCAACCATTATCAATCCACTGCTGGACGAAGGTCTCCCCAAGTTTCCTCCACAACGGTCTGTCTTGTGCCAGTCTCCTCCATGTCACTCCCGCGTACTTTCGAATTTCATCCACCCATCTTCCATGTGGTCTTCTTCTGGGTCTTTTCCTGTTAATAGAAAGGGTTAAATGATAAGGTAAAAACGCTGTGTTTTGCACGATTAAAACGAAGTCTTAAGATGACAGATGTACTTCGTAAAATTACATTTAATGAACTATATACAAGGTTAAAAGGCACTCATATGATCTTTCAGACTCCCCTGGAGTCCTTCATGAGATGAAAATGACCGAATAAGAAGTTCTCATGGCATATAAATAAGGTAGTTGTTGCCACGTAATTCAAATCACAGAAGCAATAAAAAGTCAAGCAATTTACATACACCAAACACAGGTAGGAGATGACACACACGCCTGCACCAAACACAGGTAGGAGATGACACACACTGTGCCAGACTTCAGGGTGGAGTGTAATTATCTTTACCTTTTACAGGTAGAATGGCTTTCCAGGCCTGGGAAACTTGAGTAGATGAATCCTCGTTGCAACACATATTAAAAAATCTTCTGTGGATGTACAGGCTCTCTGTAAAGCGGATTTGAGTCTTATTGGCTGGAGTTGTCAAACTCCTGGCTTCTTCCCAGCGTGAGCTGTAAGTTCCCGAAATGACGAGGCGAGATAAAGCAGTAGATGAAGCATGCATTTTAATGTTATACTTATGTTCCAGAACATATAATTGATTTGCTGACACGTCGACTTCCCGCTGCATCGAGCTTTTACCTCTTTTGCCAGTTAAAATTTACTTGTAAAAAACTCTGCAACCAATGGGAGTTGTGATTGAACATAGGTAGTCATTTTCTAAATCATATAAGCATAACTAAAAAGAACATCCGGGATCACAAAGTGAAAACAAAATAAACAAAATTGAAAATAAAATTTATTTTACAAATAAAAATCTGAAAATAATGTGACCACTTCAAATTTGGTTGGGACTGCAGAATTATAAGTATTTTGAAAGCGTAAAATAGAACCCTTATGTACAAAACTTACCAAAAAAATGTGTGATCAAAACTAAGGAGAACGACAAATAAGTTGTAGTAAATACCATACGTGTGCTACGGAACGCTACACATGTCATTAAATGAATATGCAACAGTAGATTTCTATAGATTTCAGATCGACCCAGGAATGGTGGCACGATGATATCTACCAGAAATCAAAGTCGCCACCTTCAAGTAAGTGCTCCAAGAACGCTTATTACCATCAGTAACCAACTCAGATAATCACTTCTAGCTGCTTCCGGTGCCCCAGTATGAACTCATATTATTAACCATGTTACGGCTTATTACCACCAGTAACCAACTCAGGTAATCTCTTCGAGCTGCATCCGGTGTCACACTATGTACTCATATTATTTACCATATTATTGCTTATTACCACCATTAACCAACTCAGGTAATCACTTCGAGCTGCATCCAGTGTTCCAGTATGTAATCATATTATTAACCATATTACGGCTCATTACCACCAGTAACCAACTCAGGTAATCACTTAGAGCTATTTCCGGTGTCGCAGTATGTACTGAAACGGAATGAAATCGTCATTTCGAGCACGGACTCATAGGAACGAAGCCGCTAAGAATCGTAGCTTTGACATCAGCTCTCACTGTCCTCAAAGATGTACCTGGGTCCAGCAGTACATGTTATGGAATAGAGAGAGGCGCCATATACTTTCCAGAGAAAAATCCTCTTTCGCTCTTTATCATGATACTCGATGAGGACACGCGTGGAGGAAAACCAGCACACGAGATCAATCAGTGCAGTTCGTCCACCCTTACCATAGGCAGTCATATCTATTCTGGACAGGAGTGCGTTTCAGTGGCCGCACTTCCTTGTATGTTAGTCAAGGGTACATGAACGCTTTAGTGTACCGAAACAAGAACAACGTGTCACAGTTTCAAGCTGCCATTGGGCATGCAATCCGCTTCGCGATGACGTTGCAAGCAGTCACCGTGCGTGGAGCTTGCTTCAGGAGCTGAAAACTCATGGGATTGAACCGTTACAGCTGTCTTCGAGGTCTTCTGGCTTAAATCCTATTGAGAAAATTTGGGAGGCTGTAATGCGACATCTGTTTAACCAAGTTTCATACGCCTGTATACTGGCACACTTCCGTAAAGTGCCGCCGTCGAATAACATTCATCAAGAATGGAGATCCAAGTGTTCCTCCTATGTGTCAAGACGTTCTTTGACATCGATGCGGTGTTACCAGGTACTGAAATCCAGAGGTATGTGCATTCTCCGAATTTACGATATTGTCTATTTTTCAGTTTCACTTTGCCGTGCGTGAAAATTGCGAAATTCATCGTTTTTTAAACTCACTCTTTGCCGTTTGTTTTACCTATTCTCACTGATAATACGTCATCGCGCCCTTCTTGAGTCAGATAGAAACATCCTTCATTTCATGCGATATCTCTAAATTTTTGTGACCAATGTATTTGTCTTCCCATGAGCGCAAATAGCGGTATAACTATACCATCGGGATCAGAGGAAATGCTATCCCACACTCACCAACCGGCTTGGCCAGCGTGGTGAGTTATGGCCAAACACCTCCAAAATGACTCTACAACTTAAATCTTGGCCCTCAGTCTCCGGCAGCTGGAATGTACCTGGCCAAGGCAGCGGCCAGTGCGACATGAAGGCAGAGGGTGCTAAGAATCCCCGGAGGACCGGACTAGGCTGCCATTTGATGCTGACCTTGGCTACCTACAACGGACGCTCCCTATCTTCTGATTCAAGGCTTCTTGAATTGGAAGAGGAACTACAAAGGATCAAGTGGGACATCGTCGGGCTGAGTGAGGTAAGGAGAAAAGGAGAAGATCTCATTGAACTGGAAAGTGGACATCTCTTCTATTATCGTGGGACAGATACTGGCAGAACTAGTGGTGTTGGATTTATAATAAACAAGAAACTGAAGGATAAAGTGGTAGAAGTTGAAAGTTCCTCTGACAGAGCTGCACGACTCGTTATCCAACTATCGAGAAGATACCAGGCTCAGATTATTCAAACTTATGCACCCACCACAAGTCATCCTGAAGAAGAAATTGAAGAATTTTATGAGGAAATTCGTCATCTAAATAATAAAGGTAAGCAGCACTTGAAGATAATTATGGGAGATTTCAATGCAAAAATAGGGCAACGGCAACAGAATGAAACTTCAGTAGGTAAATTCGGTCACGGCAACAGAAACCAGCGTGGAAATACTCTCGTTGAGTTTGCAGAGGCAGAAAGATTTTTCATCTTGAATTCCTTTTTCAAGAAAAAGCCACACAGGAAATGGACATGGAGACATCCAATTGGGACGACAAGTGAAATTGATTTTATTATGTGTAACAAAAAATTCGTCATCGAAGACTGCAGTGTGCTAAACAAGTTCAACACAGGTAGTGACCATAGATTGGTGAGATGTAAGATGCACCTCAACACTAAACTGGAACGTGGCAAGCTCATAAGACAAACAAAATGTATTGACATAACCAACCTTAAAAAAAAACCATAATACTTTCAAGTTGGAACTGAAGAACAGATTCTCTGCTTTAGAAGGCCTAACATCGGAAGAAGTGGATATTTCGGAAGTTAACAGAAAAGTAACCAAAGCTCTTATGGAAACAGCAACAAAATTAGCTGGGTCTAAGAACAAGTTGCATGTAAACAAATTATCAGGAAAAACCAAAATGTTGATGCAAAAAAGAAGAGAGATAAGGACAACTAAAGAAGATGTGACTTCCAAAGTGGAATATATAGAGCTATGCAAGACAGCACGAAAAAGTATCACTGAAGACGTAAGGAAATTCAACTGTGAACTAGTAAGGAAAGCAATTGAAAACAACCAAAGCCTAAAGATAGCAAAGGGACATCTCAGTAAGGGGAAAAAACAGATTATGGCACTGAGAAAAGAAGATGGTTCTGTAACAAGAAACAGAGGCGAAATTTTGACAAGAGTGAAAGATTTCTACTCCAAATTATACGAAAGGGATGATACATGTACTCCAGACATCATGAAAGGTACCAGAGTTCTTCCAGTCCTCCCAGCAGAAGTTGCTCATGCAATCAAGAACATGAAGCGGGGGAAAGCTCCAGGAGAAGATGGAATTACTATAGACATCATACAAGAAGCAAGTGGAGAAATTGAAACAGTACTCGCCCAAATTTTCACTCGATGCCTTAATGAAGGGAAAATTCCTGAGGATTGGAACAATGCTACAATGATCCTGCTACATAAAAAAGGTGACATTGAGGATCTCAGGAACTACAGACCTATCAGCCTCCTATCAGTGGTTTATAAAATCTTCACTAAAGTTCTTTCACACCGCTTGAAGGTAACACTGGACATGGCTCAACCGAGAGAACAAGCTGGATTCAGGAGTGGCTACAGCACAATAGATCATATCCACGTACTGAGAGAACTAATTGAAAGAGCGAGGGAATATGAACTTCCATTGTGCATGGCTTTTATCGATTATGAAAAAGCCTTTGATTCGGTGAAACCATCAGCAGTTACCACGGCTCTGAAATCCTGCGGTATTGAAGATGCATACATTAATATTATTAATAACATCTATGAAAATGCAAGTGCAAAGATTCGGCTGTTTGAAAATACAACACACATAAAAATTGGAAAGGGAGTGAGACAAGGTGACACCATATCTCCGAAGCTCTTTAATGCCACATTGGAAAATGTCTTTCAATCACTGAACTGGGAAAACAAAGGGATAAAGATTAATGGAGATTATCTAACCCTCCTTCGTTTCTCTGATGACGTAGTCATTTTTGCAACTACCCCATCAGAGCTGCAAAGTATGATCCAGGAACTTGCTGACAAGAGTAAAGAAGTGGGATTAAAAATGAACTTTCAGAAGACAAAAGTGATGTTCAATGCTTTTACAAGAAATGAAGATTTATCGATTGATGGAGAAAAACTGGAGATAACAGATACGTATGTTTATCTTGGACAGCAGATATCAAGTGAGGGTCACATTGATGAAGAAATTAATCGGCGTACAAAACTTGCCTGGAGAGCTTTTGGAAGAAACAGCATAATTTTCAAGAGCAATATGCCATTATGTCTTAAAAGAAAAGTGTTTGATCAATGCATCCTTCCAGTGCTTACGTATGGTGCAGAGACGTGGACCTTAACTAAAAGAGACATACAAAGGCTGCAGACAACTCAAAGAAGCATGGAGAGGTGCATGCTTGGTATAACCAGGAGAGATAAGAAGAGGAACTCGTGGATCCGAAAAATGACGAGAGTGGAAGACATCATGATCAGAGTTAAATCCCTGAAATGGCAATGGGCTGGACATACTGCCAGAAGGACAGACCATAGATGGACAGCCGAAATTTTAGATTGGATTCCAAGGGACAGGAAAAGACCCAGAAAAAGACCACATGGGAGATGGGTGGATGAAATTCGTAAATATGCGGGAGTGACATGGAGGAGACTGGCACAAGACAGACCGTTGTGGAGGAAACTTGGGGAGACCTTCGTCCAGCAGTGGATTGATAATGGTTGACAATGATGATGATGATGATGACTGTAAAATTATTTGTTTTAATTTTAGTTTTTACCTTTTACAAGGGTCTCTGCACAAAAGACCCAAAGCAATTTAGACGAAATTTTTAACCACAATGGGGATTTGTATAAAAAACATAGATAGTGATATTTTTAAGTATATTTTTACATGCGTTAGTTACTATGATTTAGAGACATTAACAAAGCAGTAGCTTTGTCAAATTTCTTCCATAAAAAATATGGAGTTTTAAAATTATTTTCAGCAGATGCATGATTCACCTTTCCTTTCGAAACGTATTTTAAAATACCAACAGCGTAATTAATGTAAAATTGCCCGAAAAGGAATTATATTTAACGCAAAGTTTTTCGTCATAATTCTTCTCTGCCTTTAAGAATAATATCTCACTAAATCTTGCAGAATGTTGTATATTACAACAGCGGCTTGCATTTGGAAAATGTCTTCAACTTTATAACAAAATGTTGCTTTATTCTTAGTAATTCCGAGAAACCTTTGTTTACATTCGACATGCAATCAATTCTTTCAGATCGTAATAGTCATTGACTCCACGGTAGCTACTGCGAAACGTGGAGGATGATCCCTGATGGAGTAAAGTACCATATCATGGAATCTTTGGGCCATTGTTTATTCTGCAGGATCACGTCAAATCTGAAAAGTATGTATCCATTCTTGGGGTTCACCTGCACGCAATGTTGCAGGAATTGTTTATGACTGCCCGTCCTTTGTGTATATCAAATATGCACCGGTGAATAGTACGGAACACATGAAGTTTTGCTTTGCAGAGAAGCAGCATTATTTACAGTAACTACCATGTTCACCTCAAAACCCAGATCTCAATATTATTGAAAATTTGTTAGAATAACTTTACGGAAAGCTCAGATTACATTTGCCATCTCCAACATCGTTGGTACATTTGGGACATATTATGGAAGACGAAGTTTTTCTTGATAATAATATCTATTTCTATTCTCATTATGTAAAACGGTTTAGTTTGGGTATCATCATCATCATCATTGTAAACCATTAACAATCCACTGCTGGACGTAGGTCTCCCCACGTTTCCTCCACAACGGTCTGTCTTGTGCCAGTCTCCTCCATGTCACGAATTTCATCCACCCATCTTCCATGTGGTCGTCTTCTGGGTCTTTTCCTGTCCCTTGGAATCCAATCTAAAATTTCGGCTGTCCATCGATGGTCTGTTCTTCTGGCAGTATGTCCAGCCCATTGCCATTTCAGGGATTTAACTCTGATCATGATGTCTTCCACTCTTGTCATTTTTCGGATCCACGTGTTCCTTTTCTTATCTCTCCTGGTTACACCAAGCATGCACCTCTCCATGCTGCTTTGAGTTGTGTGCAGCCTTTGTATGTCTCTTTTAGCTAAGGTCCACGTCTCTGCACCATACGTAAGCACTTGAAGTATGCATTGATCAAACACTTTTCTTTTAAGACATAATGGCATATTGCTCTTGAAAATTATGCTGTTTCTTCCAAAAGCTCTCCAGGCAAGTTTTGTACGCCGATTAATTTCTTCACTAATGTGACCCTCACTTGATATCTGCTGTCCAAGGTAAACGTACGTGTCTGTAATCTCCAGCTTTTCTCCATCAATCGATAAATCTTCATTTCTTGTAAAAGCATTGAACATCACTTTTGTCTTCTGAAAGTTCATTTTTAATCCCACTTCTTTACTCTTGTCAGCAAGTTCCTGCATCATACTCTGTAGCTCTGATGGGGTAGTTGCAAAAATGACTATGTCATCAGCAAAACGAAGGTGGGTTAGATAATCTCCATTAATCTTTATCCCTTTGTTTTCCCAGTTCAGTGATTGAAAGACATTTTCCAATGTAGCATTAAAGAGCTTCGGAGATATGGTGTCACCTTGTCTCACTCCTTTTCCAATTTTTATGTGTGTTGTATTTTTAAATAGCAGAATCTTTGCACTTGCATTTTCATAGATGTTATTGATAATATTAATGTATGCATCTTCAATACCGCAGGATTTCAGAGCCATTGCAACTGCTGATGGTTTCACCGAATCAAAGGCTTTTTCATAATCGATAAAAGCCATGCACAATGGAAGTTCATATTCCCTCGCTCTTTCAATTAGTTCTCTCAGTACGTGGATATGATCTATTGTGCTGTAGCCACTCCTGAATCCAGCTTGTTCTCTCGATTGAGCCATGTCCAGTGTTACCTTCAAGCGGTGTGAAAGAACTTTAGTGAAGATTTTATAAACCACTGATAGGAGGCTGATAGGTCTGTAGTTCCTGAGATCCTCAATGTCACCTTTTTTATGTAGCAAGATCATTGTAGCGTTGTTCCAATCCTCAGGAATTTTCCCTTCATTAAGGCATCGAGTGAAAATTTGGGCGAGTACTGTTTCAATTTCTCCACTTGCTTCTTGTATGATGTCTATAGTAATTCCATCTTCTCCTGGAGCTTTCCCCCGCTTCATGTTCTTGATTGCATGGGCAACTTCTGCTGGAAGGACTGGAAGAAATCTGGTACCTTTCATGATGCCTGGAGTACATGTATCATCCCTTTCATATAATTTGCAGTAGAAATCTTTCACTCTTGTCAAAATTTCGCCTCTATTTCTTGTTACAGGACCATCTTCTTTTCTCAGTGCCATAATCTGTTTTTTCCTCTTACTGAGATGTCCCTTTGCTATCTTTAGGCTTTGGTTGTTTTCAATTGCTTTCCTTACTAGTTCACAGTTGAATTTCCTTACGTCTTTAGTGATACTTTTTCGTACTGTCTTACATAGCTCTATATATTCCACTTTGGAAGTCACATCTTCTTTAGTTGTCCTCATCTCTCTTCTTTTTTGCATAAAAATTTTGGTTTTTCCTGATAATTTGTTCACATGCAATTTGTTCTTAGACCCAGCTAATTTTGTTGCTGTTTCCATAAGAGCTTTGGTTACTTTTCTGTTAACTTCAGAAATATCCACTTCTTCCGATGTTAGGCCTTCTAAAGCAGAGAATCTGTTCTTCAGTTCCAATTTGAAGGTATTATGGTGTTTTTTAAGGTTGGTTATGTCAATACATTTTGTTTGTCTTATGAGCTTGCTACGTTCGAGTTTAGTGTTGAGGTGAATCTTACATCTCACCAATCTATGGTCACTGCCTGTGTTGAACTTGTTTAGCACACTGCAGTCTTCGATGACGAATTTTTTGTTACACATAATAAAATCAATTTCACTTGTCGTCCCATTTGGATGTCTCCATGTCCATTTCCTGTGTGGCTTTTTCTTGAAAAAGGAGTTCAAGATGAAAAACCCTTCTGCCTCTGCAAACTCTACGAGAGTATTTCCACGCTGGTTTCTGTTGCCGTAACCGAATTTACCTACTGAAGTTTCATTCTGTTGCCGTTGCCCTATTTTTGCATTGAAATCTCCCATAATTATCTTCAAGTGCTGCTTACCTTTATTATTTAGATCACGAATTTCTTCATAAAATTCTTCAATTTCTTCTTCAGCATGACTTGTCGTGGGTGCATAAGTTTGAATTATCCCGGCCTGGTATCTTCTCGAGAGTTGGATAACGAGTCGTGCAGCTCTGTCAGATGAACTTTCAACTTCTACAACTTTATCCTTCAGTTTCTTGTTTATTATAAATCCAACACCACTAGTTCTGCCAGTATCTGTCCCACGATAGTAGAAGAGATGTCCACTTTTCAGTTCAATGAGATCTTCTCCTTTTCTCCTTACCTCACTTAGCCCGACGATGTCCCACTTGATCCTTTGTAGTTCCTCTTCCAATTCAAGAAGCCTTGAATCAGAAGATAGGGAGCGTCCGTTATACGTAGCCAAGGTCAGCATCAGATGGTAGCCTAGTCCGGTCCTCCTGGGGATTCTTAGCACCCTCTGCCTTCATGTCGCACTGGCCGCTGCCTTGGCCAGGTACATTTCAGCTGCCGGAGACTGGGGCCAAGATTTAAGTTTTGGAGTCATTTTGGAGGTGTTTGGCCATAACTCACCACGCTGGCCAAGCGGGTTGGTGAGTGTGGGATAGCATTTCCTCTAATCCCGATGGTATAGTTATACCGCTATTGGCGGTCGTCAGAGCCCCTTTAGTGGAAACAGGATGTACCAGTTTGGGTATATAATTTGCAAAATAAGTTAAATATAAAATTTGTTAAAGAAAAACAGCAATAACTTCTAGTTGGATCTTTTACCTTAAAGCTTTTGAATAGGTTTTCTAATTTGATACCCTGTTCAACGAGCTCATGTCGGCCACGTATTTCTAGCTGGCACTGAATTTTGTGTTTGTAAATTTAAAGCACCGCATTTATCGATACATCTTTACCAACGGTAATCTTAACAGCATTGAGATATCTAAAGACATGTGACGCTTCATAGTGACAAAAATATCTGGCTTCAGTTGTAAATGGCTAATCTCCCACTTGTCTTGTCTTCCGACATCAAATACAATTTCACAAGATTCAGCATTAAAATAAAATCTCTCAATCAATTATTTTGTAGTGAAAAGCTCTTAACACTTAATGCGTCACACGAGAAAACTGTGAAATATTGTATTGGTGCTGATAAAGTATCCTAAATTAAAGTGTCACTTACGTACTTCCGTAAACGTAGGAAGCACATAGCTGCTAAGTTAAAAGCAGTTACCCACTTCCAAGGCGAACTCTACGAACGGGAGAAGTTATGCATTACAAGGATATAAAAATCAGAAGTTTGTATGGAAAAGAATGTAGCAATGAACGTGCACACATCTTGCTATTTGGGGAAAGTGTGGAACACAAGAAAATTATCGAAATGAGAAAAAACGTGATAATTGGCAGAAGCAATATAAGGCAAATGTGTAGGGTTCGGAAAAGATTCGGAGGCAAGCTGCTGATTTGTTGAACAATCCAGTGGGGGTCGTGGGCGTGCTTTGCCGTGAAACACGGGAATCACATACTTGTTGACGTTATTTCCTACTTGGTAAGGTGATTTACTGGCATCTGCTACATTTCAGCACAATAGTACGACTAAATGATGTTCTCACATGGTCTGAGAAAAGAATAGTATTTTAAGCAAGAGGCATACCACCTACGAGGATCAGACATTTGCAGGGGTGTATGGATGGATTTCGGTGGAATTCAGGTGACTCGATGGTATATATACAACTACTGTGCTTTAAGTATATGATTGTAGCAGACGAACCAATTTTCATCTCAAGGTACGATTCAATGTGGGAATCTTTCCAGTCTGTGACTTTTTTAAAGGGAAATTAACACCCAAAGACGACGTGTCTTATTTGCTGTTGTGAATTCGTTTGTCACACAGACATCCAGCTTATTCCTATTCTCCATGTCCGCCAAGCTCCTGACAATCGCCCAGTGATACACAAGGACGATCACACTAAATATCCGGACACGTCCCATTGGGTAAACTTCCACGACATTTTTCAGCATCTCATCGGTTACAGCTACTGTTGCACGAATACGAGGCGCATTTGCACAAGACGCATCTCCATCTTGATAATTTGCGAACCTACAGCATATGGTGCGTTTATTCGCATGGGCTTGCCCAGTTTGTTAAATTAATGATTTGGCCGCAACACCCGCGTAATGACTGCATACGAACTCATTCAAAAAAATTATGCGAGACTGACATGTCTCCATGTTCCACTTTGACCGAAGCCAATGCTCTCGAAGTTGAACCTCGCCACGAAATGACACATGTAATATGATATGATTCGATAACTTAAATTCGGAAGTTCAGGACCAGTGTTTTCTAAACATTTTTACTTCGCGGAACCTTCAAAGATCGGGGAATCCCAGCTAGCTTAATTATGCCAATCCTACAAGATGTTTAGCCATTTCTATAATACTTGGTTTATTTTATCAGATTATCTAAAAAGAACTATTAAAATTACAAACGAAATACTGAATTGGGATGGAAAATTATGTAAACAAGGAATCTAACACAAACTATATCATGAAGTAAGTTCGTTACTTAGATTTTTCCACATATTATACACAAAGGAGTGGGACAATGTTCATCACACGAACAAGTGAAACTCATTGCAAAAATGTTTTCACAATAAAGGCAATTCCTCTAGGTTATATTACCTGCCGACTCTCAGTTCTGACTACGTATACAGGGTTTGGACATCGAATCGTTATTACTTAAATTACGTATTTCACAGGCACCTTTACTGTTCTCTGCATTGACTTCCTCATCTTGTGACGTGCAAACACGTTTTAAGAACTTCCGCATCTCCAAAGCGCTCATGTCTTAATTGTTAGCAAAAGTAACAAACCTTAAGTATAACATCGCTGATTATGGGCTAATAGAAGAAGTCTGGAAAGTTAAGAAACTTTTGAACAGATGAGCATGGATGTTTCTCATGTCCGAATCTTTTATAAGCAACATAAACATTTACTCCAAAGTAATTACATATATCTGGTATTAAAAAACTTCGCGGTACTTCTGTTGGTGCGTAAGGGAGCCACCTTGTTTGGGACAAACTGATTTAGACGCTTATTCGTATTCAGTTGCAAAACCTAGAAAATTAAATCTATAGGTTCGGGTGCAAATTCTGTTACACAAAAGTTTTTCTAAAGAGAAAATTTCAATTTTGGAGGTGTAGAAATAAGCTGCAAAAGGATTATTTAAACCTCTTTCATCTCCACACGTTTCACAGCTAAGCAGAAAGCACAAACGGAAAAGAATACCTAACAATTTTGAGCAACAATTGTTCTTCGCGGAAGAATTGCAAAAGTTGGAGGAAGGAACATAGTAGTGAGAGAGGAGAAAATTTGTTTTTTTTAATTATCAGTGATAGCGTTTGGAGACCGTCGAAGTACCCACTTTTAGCATAAATACTGTTACAAACGTTTGACAGATGGCTCGCACTCAGTGTGCAACTTCACTGACCATCCAGGAGGCATGAAGCAGCTAGTGAATCATTGTACGTTCAGTCATAGAGGAGATAACGTGTTTGGTGAAGTACTTGCCATGGAATGGGGTGATTATGAGAATCGTATTGCTGTAAGAGCTCTGCACAAAGTTAGAAAATTGGATTCCGATATTTTCAACATGCTAAAGAAGCTAAAGATCAGCCGACTTTGTGTCTACCGGACCATAAAAAGGTTGCTTGAGCTTGGGACCATCACTGACCGCTGTAGGAAGGCTCTGCCGCGTTCCGTGAGTACTGCTCACTTGGTAAAAGCAGTGGCAGCCCGTAATCGACGAAATCCTGTTAGAAAATAATTAGTGATGGCTCGTAAGCTGAATATTTCAGGAATGTTGATGTCACGTGTGCTGCTGACTGACCTAAGGGTAAGAGCTTACCGGAAGCGTACAGGGCACTTCCTCACGACAAAACTAAAGCAGCAGAGGATGCTAAAAGCAAAACGTTGACTGCGGTGTTATGCAGACAATCGCGACAGACAGATCCTTTTCTCTGATGAAAACATTTTCACTATTGAAGAGGCTTTCAACCGCCAAAAGGGTGTGTGCTACAACTTCACGAGAAGCTCAAGAGAATCCTCCAATGATCATGAAGTTCATTCATCCTGCTTATGTCGCGGTTTGTTGAGGAGTCTCCTTCGAGGGTAGCAGGGAGCTCCATTTATGTGACAAATGAGTGAACACATCTTTCAAAGTCTTCCAACACAGGGCTCTGGATCCAGTGGTCAAAAATGTGAGACACACCCTCTTCCAAAACTGACAGTGGAGCTTTCAACGGAATTCCCACCTGCCTACAAGGATAGGTCAGCCCAGTATTGGCTTCAGGCGAATTTTCCAGACTTCATTTTTCCAGCAGATTGGCCTCCAAGCAGACCAGACCTCAAACCGTTGGACTACAAGTTGTAGTCACACTGGCGGGCAGGGCCTGCAGAATAAGACACCCCAGTTATAGCAGTCTCAAATGTTCTGTGGTGCGGGGAGTTAGAGCTTTCTCTGTGGAGACCCTGCGTAAAGCTATTGATGAGTGGCCACAGAGACTGAAGGACTGTGTGAAGGTAAAATGATGTCATTTGAAAAGTGATTTGTGATATGTATTCAAACGCGTACACTTACGTCATATCACAGGTATATTGAAATATCTTTAAATATCTTTTTTTATTTCACGAATACTTTGTAACAGTATTTATGGTAAGATTAGGTACACCCTATTGGAAATATGGCAGCCGTTGTCACTTCGCAAGCGATGCAGAAATGAACGGTGCAAATATAGTATCAGCTGTTCAACTTCTCCAATTCGTCGTGTGCTTTGTTTTTGACATATATTTTACTGGTAATACATTAGGATCCCGGTAGCGGCGGAATTATTTTCATTAGTATGAATGAGCAAATATATTGCAAGCTTTCTCAAGTCTATTGCCCTGACTTATGGAAAAATACAGCAAATCCACGATTCAAAGTGAAAAGAAAAGTCTTGTTCCTTAAGTGAAGTTTCAGCAAATTAGAACAGCCCTCTAGCAATGGTTCAAAGTATTTCTCAAGCCTAGGATGACGTCAGTTCAGCGCAATACACTTTATCAAGAATACCTATTCATTTTCGAATAATGATTAACTAGAAGCTTTATCAGAAATAGTTAAACTTGTGTTCTTTTTCAACAGCCAGTGAACAAGCTTCTGGACAAAAATTCGTATCCATATCAATGCTGATTCGTCTCATTCGTAGCATCATACAGCAGGTACTAGTACTAAAAGAAATTAAATTGTGATGCTTTACTTTAGCTTTTAAATTATCTGAATGAGTAGGTAAGCAATATTGTGAGAAATGATTCCCCAATGCGGAAATCAGTTTATCTCCTTACCAAATGTTACCAATACGCTAGTGATAGTTCTATCAATAACTGCCTCTATCTTCTAAACATCCGAAGCTATCGTTTGTTCTTACCTATCAAACAATTCTTCAGAAATATTGCCAGCCCAATTCCTTTAAAGTAATGCTACACGTCCGCAGTAGCTCTCATATGGATAAATTACTTTGAGAAATTACGCCGCTGGCAAGAATTATTTTTTTATCAAACAAAGATCTTCGCTCTTTCCACGTTTATAAGTGAGTCACGGAAAAATTCTCATTGGCCGCCACCGGGAGTCGAACCCCGGGTCTTCCAGTTACGCACCGGATATGCTTCCGCTACACCACAGCGGCCCCGAATTCCCCAGACTTACACACACTAACTGCCAAGCCAAGTTGGCAGGTTGCTTCTTGGAGCCCCGCACAATGCTGGGGATTCACCAAAGATGGGAAGCAGCAACTGAAGAAATAATTAGAAGGCGAATGAATAATTAATACAGACATTTAACGTGGACCAGGAACATCAAACAAAGATCTTCGCTCTTCCCACGTTTATAAGTGAGTCACGGAAAAATTCTCATTGGCCGCCACCGGGAGTCGAACCCAGGGTCTTCCAGCTACGCGCCGGATATGCTTCCGCTACACCACAGCGGCCTCGAATTCCTCCAGACTCACATACTATTGTGCGGGTCTCCAAGAAGCAACCTGCCAACTTGGCTTGGCAGTTAGTGTGTGTGAGTCTGGAGGAATTTGAGGCCGCTGTGGTGTAGCGGTAGCATATCCTGCGCGTAACTGGAAGACCCTGGGTTCGACTCCCGTTGGCAGCCAATGAGAATTTTTCCGTGACTCACTTATAAATGTTGAAAGAGCGAAGATCTTTGTTTGATGTTCCTGGTCCACGTTAAATGTCTGTATTAATTATTCATTCGCCTTCTAATTATTTCTTCAGTTGCTGCTTACCATCTTTGGTGAATCCCCAGCATTGTGCGGGGCTCCAAGAAGCAACCTGCCAACTTGGCTTGACAGTTAGTGTGTGTGAGTCTGGAGGAATTCGAGGCCGCTGTGGTGTAGCGGAAGCATATCTGGCGCGTAAATGGAAGACCTGGGTTCGACTCCCGGTGGCGGCCAATGAGAATTTTCCCGTGACGCACTTATAAACGTGGAAAGAACGAAGATCTTTGTTTGATGTTCCTGGTCCACGTTAAATGTCTGTATTAATTATTATTTTTATAATTCAATATACAATCGCACAAACAAATGATCGATTCTAATAATGTGTCCAATCACTTCGTGCAGCAGTAGAAAATATACTGTAAATACACGCATTGCTGTTAAAAGATTGCTAGTCCTTCTGCTTAGTTTTAAAATTCCGTAGCAAAAACATGCAGCACATATCTCAAACTGTACCGAAAATTCGTGTAATTTCATCGCGCGGTGCAATGCGATACCAGTAAAATTTTACCCCTGTGCTCACAGAAAAGCGTAAAATTTATACGCTTTCGGTTAACTACAAAGTTATTATTTTTTTCGAAAAATTTAATTCACCTCGCCTAGTTTTTTTTTTTCTTTTGAGGATATCTTTTCAGCATGCGTATTTCACTTGCGCAGCTATAGATGAAGGCCGTCTTGAATACATTACCGTCATTGCTACGGAATATGAATCAAGCCATATGTAAGATTACTGAAAAAATATTCGTATTCAGAGGATGTGTTAAAAAATTATTCAAGTGCTTCTTCTTCAAAGCCGATTATAAGAAGTATAGAAAGGTTCTGGGATTTTATTTACAGGTAAGAATAAAATTATCCACATGCATTGTTTTGTTTATTTCAACATGATCACATTGACAAATCAATGCAATATCTTTTCAAAATAATTTAGAAATTTATGAAGTACTGTATAAGTGTCGAGTTCAAATATTTTTTATATATTTAGATCTGTGTATGAACGAATTTTGAAATGTAGCGGTGCGAAGTGATAAAAACCGCATTTTATAATGGCCACGTTTTTTAAATATACACTGCTGGGCACCCAAAATTCAAAACCAAGAAGGAAGTATCCAATTAGTCTGAAATTCGCAGCATGCGTCGCCCACAAGCGGACATGCAAACGATTAGCATTGCAGGGAATATGCAAATCATGTGCGCCCGGCACGCCACCGAGAAGCACTATAAGAAGTGGGCACAGAAGGCGGGGTGTAAGTAGTGGAAGTGTGCTGTGCTGCCGGACCTGTGCTTGGGAAGCTTCCTGATACCTCGTCGCAGAATACGCCACTCATTTCAGCAAGTTTCAGAGTTCGACATAAGAAGAATAGTGGCTTATCGCGACAGCGGTTTATCGTACCGAGACATCGGCGCCCGTGTGGGACGATATAAAGCTGCAGTGAGGGGAGTATGGATTCGGTGGGTGCAGGAGGGACGGACGGGCCGACGTGAGCGATTGCCGCAATCGCGGCACACCACCAAACGAGAGTACCGGCATGTTGTGCGGCGGGCATTGAAGGCTCGCACCGCCACATCACGAAAGTTAGCGCAGGAATTGGGGTGTGTTGCGGCACAACCTGTGTCAGCGAGTACCGTTCGACGTCGTCTGTAGCAGCGGAAACTTGTCGCACGGCGACCATTTCTCTGATTACCATTGACGTTACATCACCGGCGAGTGCGGTGGCAGTGGGTCGTTGAACGCCGCACCTGGACTACGGAATGGCACGGCATTGTCTTCTCCGACGAAACCCGCTTCTGCCTGCAACACCACGATGGTCGGATACGCGTGTGGCGGCACCGCGGCGAGAGACTCTATGACACTTGCATTATGCAACGCCATACCGGTCCGTCGCCGGGCGTTATGGTTTGGGGCTCAATTGTATGTGACACCCGCACCCCTCTGGTACGCATCGCTAGTACACTGAACAGTCAGCACTACATCTCCGACGTTTTTGGGGCCTGTAGTCTTCCCTTACCTGCAGGACCTGCCAGCGGCCGCGTTTCAACAGGACAATGCGCGCCCGCACGTGACACGCATCGTGCATCAGTTCTTCACTGCCACCAGGTGTCACTGCTTCCCTGGCCAGCTTGTTCTTCCGATATGTCACCCATCGAACACGTCTGGTAGCTGATCTGCAACCGAGTGGCCCGGCAAGCACCACCCGCGGCTACGCCTGATGAACTGTGGCAAGGTGTGGAAGCAGCCTGGACCGATATATAACAAGCCCACATCCAAAGTCTCATTCGTTCAATGCCGCGCCTGTGGCGGCCGTTATTGCCAGCTATGGGGGCCACACGAACTATTGGTGGCTGCGTGTTCTGCAAATCGCACGGGCCTGCAAGCTCAATCGTTTCATCTTTGTATCTGTTGTTATGTGTTCAGTAAATCTGGCTTTGCTATCTCGTGTCCTCCTTGGTGTTGCATTTTTGGTGGCCAGCAGTGTATATTTGGAAACATGTTCTTATTTCTGACATCGTTTATCTTCACTAACTGTCCTCGTTGGGATCCCAAGCGAAACGGAACACGTTGTCGTCCCAGATGATTCAGCAAGAAGCTCAGTCTTCTGAAGTCATATACCAAGCTCATATTTCTGAAGTCATATAGGAAGCTCATTCTCCTGAAGTCATATAACGATGAAGGCCGATTTCTAAACAGAGATTCCTTGGCAATCATATCTACTTGAATCATACATTTAGTCGACCAAGAGCTAATATTTCTGTTTGTCGAGTTTTCTACCCGAAGTAATGAGGCCTGAAAAGCTGCAAATATTTCTTCAGCTACCCTTACGAAAAGCTTGTAATTGTTAACGCTGTCTGATTCATGATGAATGTTTTCAGGAACGTTCGTAAAAGCATCAGCTTAGCTCCCGATTACAGCAGATGTCCTTTAGTACACCGGATTCCTTGTGGAAGTTAAGAAAATAAAATTGTGATGTAATAACAAACCTCAATACATATACACACCGATGAGACATTACATTATGACCACCTACCTAATAAGCTGTAGAAGCCCCTTTTATCGGCAAAACCGCAGCCACTGGGCGAGGTGTCGATTCAATGAGGTGACTGTTGGCATAAAGTTACCGCAGTGCGCGGAAAACCAAGTTTTTCCCCCTTCTTCCACCACAAAGCACAGGATCTCACGGGGCGACGAGCATAGAGAACCTTTTGTTTTACGCTACCTGTGAACTTAACTAGACGTCGGTCGGACTGACTTAACAGAGGAGAAACGAACGATAACCGAGGTGTGTGCGTGATTCATGGTCTGTGTCGAAATAAGTTTCATGCAGATTGCATTTTAAATTATGAGTGTTTTTTAGTTTGTTCTACATTTGTGTCTTCTCTACATAAAAAGCAAATAAAGACCCTTTTTTTTTTGTATTGTGCTACAGATCGACTCAGGACACCATTCTAAAAAGACGAGTTTAATGTAGTAGTTCGCTACACTTTCTAACAATATGAACGACTCCGTTCCTCAGTTTCATGCCTGTCAGTATTGAGATATTTTCTTTTTACCTATGTGCGTTGAGATTTCGTGCTCACACGCCTTAAACTATCATTTTCACAACAGTGACGAAGGTATCTTTGGGTATCTGGTAATATAATGTCAACAGCAGGTCCTCTAGTTGCCGTTCATTTCGGGGTGGTGGCAATATAGCTGAGAATCCGCTTTTCCAATTCGAACCACAAATGTTTGATTGGGTTCACGTCAGCTAAATTTGGAGGCCAGGGAATTAACCAAAATTCACCAGCATATTCCTTCAATCGTTCTTTGACGATTCTGGCAGTGTAGCATTGCGATTGTCTTCTTGGTAACGTCACAATAAGCAGGAAACACAGTTGGCATGAATGGGTGAACTTCGTCCGCAACGATGTTCAGATACATGACACCTGTCAGGGATTGTGCTATTAAGGTAGCGGGGCCTAAAGGGTCCCAAGAATAGATCGACCACCGCAGAACACCGCCGCAGTCTGCCTGTTTCGGTTCAACAGTGCATCCAAGTGCCATAGCATCTGTCACCGGACTATTCGCGCTCGGCCGGCTTGGTGATGCACCAGGAATCTTGATTCATCAGACCAGGCCACTTTCGTCTAATCATCCGCTGTACTATCTCGATGATCTTGGGCCCATCACCAGCATACATTCCATGCGTTGCTGGCGATGGCTTTCAGTGAGCATGGGGACCCAGCTTGGTTTTCGGCTAAGCAGGCCCTCGTAGAGAAGGTTGCGTTGAACTGTGTGCTGTGATACATTGGCCTGATCACCAGATTTAAAGCTGGGGATGATTTGCCGGACTGTGGCCCTTCTGTTCCTGTGAACAATGCGCGACAGTCTCCGCTCTCTTCTGTTATCACTGAACATAGGGCGACACACGGCTGAACGACGGTTCGTCGATTGGCATTGCGTGCATCACGTTTGATACATACGCACTACAGCGGCAAATGAAAAACCCACCAGTCGTGCCATTTCCGGGATAGTAGTTTCGGGGTTCCGTGCCAGCACAATTTGTCCTTTATCAAACTCCGATAAATCCTCTGCTTTTCTCATTCTGACTGCGAACACTCTGCTACCCAAAAGCCGGTCTTCAGTTTTTTTTATATATATTGCTCTGTGAACTTCACATGCGCCACCGTTCTGTCTCCAGGCTCGCTCATAACTTTAGTCTGCGGTTGGTCATAAGGTAATGGCTGAACTACGTGCAATCGGGTTATGTCGTCTGACGTCACCTTCCTTTCTCCAAGAGTTCTTTTTACTCTTCTCTGTTTAAATTACCATTCTTCCATCAAGCCATTTTGACTAAGTGCCCTCTTTATTTCATAAAACCAAGTTCTTCAAGGTTAGCCTGAATTTTTTCGTCTGTTTTATTTAAATTCCATGGCAATTTTGTGCAGTCGTTCATTGGTCATTGTATTTACATGACAAAACCAACCCAAACGTCTCTTCTGTACTACTTCTAAAATTGTTTCTTACACTTCTATTAGTTCCTTAATCCTTTCATGCGCAATTTCTTTCTTCTTGACACTCTGCATTGTCTTCTTAAGACATCCATCTCTACGGCTGTTTTTTTCTTTTTATCCGCCTCTGTTAATCGCTATTCCTCAGCCCAATATAGTATGATGTTCTTAACAAACAATTTTAAATGCCCCGTTTCCTTTTTCTGGTTATTTCTTCACTCCACTACATTCCATTCAAACGTTTGACAGCTTTTTCTTACCTGTGCAAATCTCTTTCGTTACTGCGTTGCATTTCTTCTTTCTTGTGTAATTTTCACACCTAGGTAATCATGATGATAACACCGTTAATTATCTTCATTATATTCTAGTTGAAGGTTTATTTCTTTCCTTCCAATGCATAAATATTTTGTTTTATTGTAATTAATTCCCATTGTACATGTCCTTCTTTTATTTTTCTAGTCATATACTCCAAATAAAATTTATCTTCTGCAAGAATTACCTCATCACCAGCGAATTATAAAATATATACCATCGTTCCTTTTAAATTTATCCTATTACTCGACACTTCATTTTCCATTCTTTTAAATCTTGTTGCACATAAATCTTATATAACGTTATAGATATGCAACATCCCTGTCTTAGTGCTTTAGTCACCAGTAATCCTTTTGAAGTTTTCTGGCCAATTTTTATCTTTGTTATTTATATTTGATATAGTCCTTTGACTACTTTGATAATATCAGTATGGTTACCGCTAAAGTGCAGAAATCCGTTATTCTACAGATTATCTAGGTAATGTGCAGATTAACTGGGGTGATCCGTTAAAGTGCCGAAAATTGTTTCATTTCTCAAATTACCTAGGTAATCTGCAAATTACCTAGATAATCTGCACATTACGTACTAGGCACTCGTTAAAGTGAAAATAAGATCTTTGCTGGAACAACAGCAACGTTTCTGTACGCTTAAATTAACTTAATGTTATTTATTTATTTTTCGCTATATAAAGAATCAAGTTAATCCAATCAAACAATCAGCAAATTAGTTGATAGAATTAATCATCAATCAATTAAAAAACTTTAATAGAAAGAATCAAACGATTTAAAATATTATTATAATTAGGGAAATGAATTTGCAAAACTTATGATAAAATTATGCTTACTTATTAGTGCAATCTAAAAATTGGTGACACTTTGAATTACATAGCAATTGGTTTTTGCGAGAAGCACACCTATTTGTGGTACATTTAGATTTGCAGTCACATTTTCTGAAACTCTGCCCAGTGCCATGGGATTGTTTCATTGCTTTTTGACGTAAAGATATTTCTACAGCAAGGACATCTTCTTTCGTTAAGAATCTCTCTTTACAAACACTGTATTCAGATTTAGTATACAATTGTTTTAAAACCCCGTTTTAGTACCAAGTTTATAAAATCCATCCTCTGTTTTACTAAGAACCACAGCTAAAATCGAGCAGGCATCAGTTTTTGCTCTGTCTACTTCGAGTACTTTAATTCTCACAGAGACACCTTCATTGATATTTGGGTGCTTTGCATTAGAAACTGCTAACATTTTCTTTGCTTGCTTTTCTAAACCTTTCTTGGCTTCAACATGCTGTATTTTCTGATCCATATTGTTTTTACAGATGTTGCACAATACATTCTTAGCATGCCCTTTCTCTTTAGGATCTATTTCACCACAAATTACGTGAACAAACATATCACACGATTTACACTTGTGAGCACCTGATGTTGCTTTTGAGCAAACAATACAGACCATGTCTTGTATAGTCCTCTTTACAGGCTCTGTACGAAACTGTGATGGCGATTCTGCCGAAGTTGAGGGTAACTCAGTGATGACTTCTTCAACATGCAGAGGAGATTCCTTGGAGGTGCAGTGTAACTGAATATTTTTCATAACTGTATCCTCAATCAACGGTGTAGAAGGCAGTTTAAGAGTACTATCGATAAATTATTCTATTTCTATAGGTGATTCTGTAGAAGCCGGGGATAACGGAATGTCCTCTTGAGTAAGATTTGACTGTGATCCCATAATTACAGTCTCTTGTGAATCTTCTAATTTTTCAAGGTCTTCTTCAGTATTTATCGAATGTAATACACTTTGTGGTATAATAGAAGAAGATAATTCCACTTTTGCCGGACAACTGAACATGGCTTCGTATGAACTTCTTTTAATTGCAGAATGATAGGCACTATTCTTCATGAATTGTACAAATCGTACGCCCTCACTCCACTTGTTAGTTCGGTTATCAGCCATCCAAGTAGTGAGCATGTTTTCAATGTCTTGCTTCGCTCGTTCTACACTTCCTTGACTTTGTCTGTGTCTAGGTTTGCCATTTACCATTTTGATTTCTGACCACAACTGTGTTACACTTTCTAAGATTTTATTACAAAATTCGCGTCCGTTATCAGAATGCAAAATACTTGGAGCACCAAAAAGGAGAATAATATCAAGCAAGTTATAGGCTACTTCATCCTCCCGTTTTGATGTGAGCGGCTTCAATACAACAAATTTTGTTAAGTGGTCTTGGTATACGAGAAGAAACTTAAACTTTCCATCTGGTTGAGATTGGTAATCGATGAGATCCACTTGGCATCTGCTGTTGAAATGCGATGAAATAATCGGCTTTACAACAATCCCTTTTTTCGCACTTTTTTGTTTTTATTGACAAGGTTCGCACAAATCCAAAAACATTTTTATTTTAGCTTGAGTTATGTTTTATAAAGTGTATTTAATTGCTTGATCATTCTGTCTCTTCCACCGTGGCCAATTGACAAATAAGTAGAATACAATATGGCAAACAAGTATTCGTCATGGACAAACTTTTTCACACTTTCTCGCGCATATGACAACGGCTCAATGGGTTTTTCACAGCCTTGTACAGTCTACACATCATACATTAGAATTATTCGATAATCTTGAGACGATTCGTCCTTCTTGGAAACTTTTATTCGCTTTACATCTTCAATTATGCAATCATACTTTCGTTTTGTCATTAAAACACTATATAACGAAGTGAATTTCTTCGTCATTTTTATCCGCGCCAGGATTCGAACCCGGGTCCACTCATTCCGGAATAAGTTGCTCTACCAATTGAGCTACGCGGACATTTTATTCTGATTCCTATCTGCCTTTATGTCGTGTGCGTCCTTCTGGCAGGTACGTCACATCTCCTGGTACGTTACAACTATTATATTTTGAATCTCCGCTAAAGAGGTTTTCGAAGAATCTTTTCTTCATTTTACTCACCAATTCGGTGCTTGCTTGTATACTAGGAGTTAAATGTATCTGCTTTAAAAAAATCACGACACAAGTTCACGCGCTAACAGGCAGAAACGAATTTGAAAAAAGAATTAGCTATGCTACGCACTGGCAGCCGACACCAATTATGAGAAATAAAAACAACCAGCAAAGACTAGACCCTGGCAAAACGAAACTAAAAGTGAAGGGAAAGGGGGAAGGTGTAGGGAAAGGAAATGAGATTAACAGGCGAAACCAAACTAAAAGTGGAGTGAGAGGGGGAAGGTGTTGGGAAAGAAAATGAGAGAAACCAACTTTTGAACTTTAACGATACGGGAGCCATTAATGTGCACATTACCTAGGTAAAATGCGCAAAACTCTTGATTCCGCACGTTAACGGAGCAAATCCGTTAATCTGCAGATTAGCTAGGTAATGTGCACATTAACGGCTTTCGAGCTTTAGCGGTAACATTAATATTAGTATCTTTTAATGTTTTCAATAATTTTATAATAGGTGTATTATCATATGCTTTTGCTAGGTCTATGAATAACAAGTGTAATTTTTCTCCAGTTGGTATTCGTTTCTCTGTTACTTGTTTAAAACAGAATATATTATCGATGTTTCAACAGCGATGAAATCATCAATTATTCAATTATTTGTCAGATGTAATTAATCAGTAGTTTGATAATAGCTGTCATAGATCACAGCTCCAGGCATAGAAAATTTTAAATCAAGAGAAAAAAATTGTGTGTTGGCCATGAAAAAAAATGCGACATAAAACTCGTATAAATGTAATTACGTAACTTATGTATATATAATCCATTATGCATTACATACGTTAAAACATGAGATACGTAACGCACAATTCAAAACGATTAGCAAACTAGAGTAGAATGATGATGTAGAATGTGACAAACTCTACGCCATGCGAAAGTCATTTTGAACAATGTTGATTATATCCTTGCTGAAATTTAATGAAAACCCTTAACTATTAATACATTGTTTGTAAAATGATTAACATATACAGTTTAGAAATGACATTTTTGTTTTGCGTACACTCAATCGGTTAATTTTGACGCTTTTGAATAAGCACGAATACTAAAGATTAAAAATGGGTATCAACTGACCATGAGGAGATAGCTCACGGATTAGATTCTTATATGGTCACAAATTCATATATTACAAGTGGGAACCGTTATAATTATCCATGTTTCATGATTTCTGCAATTTAACTGCTTTCCCTCACATCACTAGATACAATGCTATAAAAAAATATACACTGGTGTCCAAAAATTAAATCATAGTTAAAAGACGTTTCATAACCCAAAGGCTGAAGAATTGAAATAAAGAACAGATGACGTGGGAATATGCTAAATATGGAAATCATTAGGCAGTGCCATGTGATGAACGATAATTGAAATAGAAGTCGAAGCAACACACATTTGTGGAGTTGAGAAGAAGCTGCAAAAAGGATAAAGTGAAATATCTCTTCGGCATACCCTACTAGAAGTAGAAATTCTGGTGCAAAAAATCATGATCCTCACCCGCAGTGACTAGCAGATCGGTGAAAGAGCCTCCTTTTTTGTGATCATTCAGAATGCGGTAACCAATCCGAAATTACATTTTCGTTTTCCCAGATCCACTCTTCGAAACTCAAGACAGATAAATTTACTTATGTCCACCGACTCAGCCAAGAATCTCACAGCAATTCAGCGATCTACCTTTAACTGATTCCCCACATCTTCGATTTTTTCCGTCCGCACACTGGAGGAAAGCCCAGATATTGAATCATAATTAAATTATCCCCACCCATCACGAAGCAGTGCACACCATTCGGAAACAGCTGCAGGGCAATGCTGTGTGTCAATAACCTTCTTTTGACATTCTGTTAGTTTCAATACCTGATTTACCAAGTTTCAAACAAAAACAGATGTTTACTCTCTGCTCTTCCATGGCTAAAATGAAATGTAACGAAAACACTTGCTAAGACCCCCTTAATTTTCTTTTACTGCCTGTCGGTACCCTGCAAACTAATTTCCAGCTGTTCGGTGATTGGCAAAAAACTACTGTCTTCTGTCATGCACGTGATATTTTCATTTTATGTAATGTTACTTCAGTTATGCGGCGAGTACTGTAACTTACTGGGCATAGGTTGTATCCATTTTCATGGGACCATGTTTAATGCCAAAGCGCATTAATTCATTGTCCGAAAACACTGAGGCGAATGTTGGCAAATAGTAGAAAATATAGAATAATAACGAGGGGGAAATTCATGAGTTCGGAAATTGAAAGTTACAGAAAAGGAAAGAAAATATTTATATCCGTTTTTATTGTTTATTTAAAAGAGCAAGCATTCTCAGTGGCCGACAATAAATTTGACATTTTCTTGAAATAAATTAAATTTTCCTGAATTACTACGACAGAGGTATTGCAGAAATATTATTTATTTTATTCTTTGAGTTGGAATATGTACCATCTTTTTTCATTTATTCTGATGTTTAACTCTCAGCATTGCCAACCATTATCAATCCACTGCTGGATGAAGACCTTCTCAAGTTTCTATCAGAACGGTCTGTCTTGCGGCAATCTCCTCCATTTCCCTCCCGCATGCTTCCGAAGTTCATCCAGCAATCTTCCATGTGATCTTCTTGGTCTTTCCTTGTCTCCTGGAATTCAGTCTAAACTTTCGGTTGTCCATCGGTGGTTCGTTTTTCTGGTAACATGTTAACTCCCACGTGGCGTTTAAAATGCCACATGACAACGCCAGTTCCTCCCCAGTTCTTACTAGATAAAAGTCCCACAGACAACTGAAGATCACGTTTGGGGGCTAAAAGTAGCATCGTTGTAAAAGAACAAAGAAAAACTGTACTTGTCCCCGCCCAACTAAATAAAAACTATGAAAGTAGCATAACAATTAAAACTAAATTTAAATTAAGCGGGTTTTAGAGTGTCGCAAGCGAATCTGCTCTTTGCGCCAGAAAACGAGTTTTTCAGATGATGAGCTATGAAATCTCCCAACAAGTAATGAGTGACAGCCTAAAAACACAAAGAAAATTACTAGAAGACTGCTTAACATCTTTGAGCGAACAAATTTCGCAAGAGATTAAAAACAGTAACTTTATTTCGATCATCATGGTATTTAATTGTAAAAAAAAATGTCGCCGCCCGGGTGGCCCAGTGGTCTAAGCGATGATCTCTGATCATTCGTACGAAAGCATCCGGGTTCGAACCCGGTGAAGCATGGATATTGTTTTTTCTTGCGACACTAGATCTATCCCTTTCCTGGAACCAGTGACCCTAAATTAGGGACGGTTGACGATTTATAGCCTGTTGAGTTGCTCACGGTGGTCGTTAAACCTCCAATGAAAAAATAGGTGTCAAGCTATTACCGCCACATTAGTTTCTGAAAAATTATTTTAATTATTGATTGATCCAGGACCTTCCAAGAAAATAGTTAACGTTTGAGAGCGGCAAAGTCCCAATGCATTTGAATGGAGAAAGTGATAAAAAAATTCCATTTTAAACTGAAAGTTACTTCGAAATTCCTTACTAAAACATCAGTCGCTTTTCGATGACTGTGTGAAGTGCTCAAATGTTATAGGGCAAAAAATACTCTTCTCACTAACGGAGTGGTTCAATTCCCAAATTGTATTCCGTAATTTTTATTATCCGATAGATTTGGAAAAATTCGTTCATTGTTCGGGCAAATAGTCTCCAACATAAATTCTTTAAAATGAATGGAATTTGTCGTCGGGTCCGCTTCTCGCCGGTTATCTAACTTTGCTCACTGAATAAACTATTGTTTGGTCTGAAGGGCCTGCAAATACGAGGGGAAGCAGAAAGTGACAAATTGCCAAACAGAACATATGTAACCCATTCACCGTTGGGCACTCCTTTCGTATTGATTTACATATGAATCTCGTCTTGTGGCGAATAATTTCTCACACCATTCATAGGAATGAAAACTTTATCCTATATCCGGCCATTCTAAAATTCCAATACATTTGTAAGCTGACAGCTTATTTCTCATAAACAGAGAAGTAAAAATTCAATACTTCTCGCAATTTGATTCCAAACTAAAGGGACAGAGGTAGCTAAACAGCCTACAAACAAGGTGTCTTAATTTAAAACACTGGGGTGTATTTATTTGACAAAAGCAAAATGCGTTGAAAACCTAATCGATTCAAGATTTCAGCGTAATCTATGCTAATATTCTTTGAGTCGATTATTTTGCAATCTAACTGCAGTTATAACCACATCAGCATTTTGTGTGTTGCTTCTTTTATCGAACCAAAACTTTCGTGTAGTTATTTTCACTTTTATTCTGAAAACAGTCAAAATAGGACTTGTTAACCACATTCAAATGTTTTTCTTTAGGTTTAAAATTTGTTTTGTTGTTTTGGTATACTTTGAGTTAGAGTTATAAAACGATTATGCAGGTTTAACTGCCTGAAGACGTACAGTAGTCCTTTCGTCCTTTCTGAATTCACATATGATTTTAATAGGATTATCTTGTGTAGCAGCATATGAAGGTAATTATGGGTTCACATTCATAGCTGTGATCCGTAGCTTAAACCTAAGTTTTTTTGTAGGCAGCAAAAACGTTATGCATTTTCATTTGAAGTATTTAATAACTTCGACACTTGCGAAACAAAACGTACATACATTTAAACCACCTATTCCTCAAAACAAATTTAAAATGAAAGAATATGTCGTAAATTCTACTGAGGAAAGAGCCGCCAATAGGGTTTAGTTGTAATAAATGAACAAGCACCGACTAGAAGCTAATTATCACACAGGAGAAATAAAAATTACCTACTCTTAAACGATTTATTCTGTATGACAAATTTAAAAACAGATAATATAAAACAACTGGGGAAGAACGACCATCTGGCTCGGTTGTGACAACCGAACACAACTCCAAATGATGCTGAGATAAACATGCACCGTATCTACTTGTGGGCCTTTCAAGAGGCTTTTTCGAAGTTTTAGAATTAAAATTAATAGAACAAAAATTTGTTGGGATTAATTTTTAATATTAAAAATATTTACGACAAAGGCATCTCAGGTGTACACTACAAAGGCATCTCAGGTGTCAATGATAAGAGCAGGAATGTTACATAAAACTAAGACATAGACATATAAATTGTGTACAAAAAAACTGTGAAATAAACAATTGCGGCAATATATTAACTTCAGAAAAAAATTACGAGATATTCGCTTGTCTGTGTACCTCTCTGTATGTAGCTGTTTCGTGAGGATCACACTGTTATGGCCGAGAGAAAATCTACCACGTCTCTTCCGTAGTCGTTACTGCGAACAGATTTGTTTCAGATGTCTCAGCGAAACTATTGAATTGATGAGGGTTTTGTATGACACAGCGCAGATGTTTGGGATGGAAAGCTCAGATAAGACATGACGTACATCTACGAAATCTAAAACGATACAAAGTAAATAAGACACGAAAAAGAATGATGAACGTTTAGGAATATTAAAACGATATACGGTAAACAAAAATTTGCAATTTTGTTTTTGTCTTTAAGAATATTTTGCGTTACATCAAACTGCTTATGGTTGCGACAAGCGGCATTGATATTAGTGAGCTGTGTGGAACAACCGTTTTTTCTATAGCGACTGGATTTCATTACGCCAGCAGGAGTGCATCTGTGATTGTGGTCAACTGAGAGCCAGTAACTTTAGGTATGTCACATCATCATTTAGTAATAATATACAAGGCTCAATGAAGCATGGATCAGTTCTATTTGGCCTTAAAAGCAGGTAAGGGTAGTTTTGGAAAACGGTAAGTGTTTTGAATATGGGTATGTCTTTCTTTAATTTAGCATGCAACAGATTTCCTCCCACCAGTATCTAAGTGAATATCATAATCCCGATATATTCATGCTGTAGTTAGATTGCATTTCATGCAACTATTTACGTTGACTAGAAATATTTGTCCATTGCTAGTCCAGATATCCTGATCTTTCACGTAATGTCTCTGCACCCGAATGCAGTGGAGAGTCCAAAATTCGAATTAATTGGGAATACAGGCAGTTCAGATTTTCGATGTGTTCGGATTATCAAACATGTTAAAAATACAAATACGTTAACATTTCTATATAATGTTATACAAATGCATGTACCAAAGTTAAGCAACTGTATACAAAAAGAAAAGAAATTACATAAGACAATTTTTTTTGTTAATATGCAGTACGAAAATAGATTGCCATTTACAACTGCTGTAAAATTTTCAAACATAAAGTACAAAATTCCAAAACTCACCAATCGTAACACATTTGAAGGGTAAATTTTCACTGGATTACAAAATAAGTGCTTAAAAAAGTTCATGGAATTATGCTGAGTGCAGGAGGAATCCTTCCGTCTCGCAGTGAACAATGCGGCTGAGGGATGAAACACAGGGTGGTTCCGTTGTTGCAAGGGGGCGTAAAATCTTAGCTCCCCGTGGGAACAAATGATTGGGAAAGTTTTCACCTATAGCCACAGGCCTGAAAAATATGAGTCATGAAAAAGTGTTTGCAATGTAATGACTGATTTTTATATTTTTCGGTGCGCTGAATTCAAATATGGCATCCATTTTTTCTCAATCACGTAAGGATTTTTCACAAATGGGGCTTAAATATATGAGGCAGAACGCCTATTTTACATATTCTGGCAAAACAAAGGTCTTTACAAAATATTTTTAAGTGTTTTATTTACAAATTTATTATTTATCAAACTATTGGAAATGATATTCTAAATTATATTAATAACAACAGTTACCATTGTTAATTCATCTTGGTATTCATAGGTCCTTATGATGTCTTTTCCTTTCCGCCTGAATTCTCCTTTTGGCACTTTGTTTCATGTAGGCAGGATGCGGGTCTTCTCTGTGCAGCATCCAACAGTAGTCCGCCATCATATTGACGTTCCACCTACCTTGGTATCTACGCTCCATCCCCTTGATATCTTGGTGAAATCTTTCTCCCTGTTCTTCCCTAACAGCACCAAGATTTTCGGGAAAGTAGACCAAATGCGATTTTAAAAATGCACTTTCAAACTCATCGAACAACCCAAGTCTTTGAATTTTGGTAACATGTTTTCCACGATACATTTAAAGTTGGGGTCCTTAAAGTTCCCAAGAAATTTTTTGACGACTTTCTTAAAAGATCCCCAGGCCTCTTTTTCACGCAAAACCATTTTACTTTCAAACACTTCATCTGTAAAAAGTTTCTGAATATCTGGACCTACGAAAACACCTTCCTTCAGTTTTGCTTCCGACAGTCCTGGAAACCTGTTGCCAAGGTATTTAAAGCACTCTCCTTCTTTTGATAGAGCCTTAAAATTGTTTCATCAAGCCAAACTTGATGTGAAGTGGAGGCAAGAGGACTTTACTGGGATCAACCAAACTTTCCTTTACTACATCTTTGTTTCCAGGTTTTAATGCTTTCCTATGAGGCCACTCCTTTTTGATCCAGTGATTGCCCTTATCCCGACTGTCCCATTCACACAAGAAGCAAGGGTACTTGGTGTATCCTGCTTGTTGTCCAAGGAGCATGGAAAGCACTTTTAGATCACCGCATATCGTCCATCCAATATCTTTATATTTCAATTTGGTGAGAATCAAGGCTAAATTCTCGTAAGATTCTTTCACGTACACAGAATGCCCTACTGGCACTGAAGCATACTTGCTGCCATTATGCAGAAGCACTGCTTTGAGGCTTATTTTTGACGAGTCAATAAAGAGCCTCCACTCGTTTTCGTCATACTGTATATTAAACATCTCCATCAATCCAGGGACATTGCTACAATAAACCAAGCCACTATCTTGAGAAAAGTATGGAACGAAATCTGTTTCTCTTTTTCTGAACCATGAGAAAGCGGTACCAGGAGCCAATAAATTATTTTCCTTTAGCCTAGAGCCTGAGAGATCTGCAGATTCTTTAGAAAGGCCCAAATCTCTGACTAAATGATTCAATTCCAGCTGGGAAAAAGGTTGGGGCTCGCTGCTATCTGAAACACCGTGAAAGTCCTCGTCATAAGCCTGACCTTAGTCTTCAGAGTCTTCAGGAATGTCTTCTAGTTTCTCATTAGGTTTAGGTACAGGTATTTCTGAGCTATGAGGAACAGGACGTATTGCCGACGGGAGGTTTGGATAAAAGATTAATCTCTTATTAATTAAATCGTACCCCTGCACGTTACATGAACAGAAGTAGCAGACATCACTATGATTTTTAGGTTTCCTCCTGATCATAGGGATTCCAAAACGGAAAGACTTTTTCGTGCCTTTTGACCACTTTTGCAATTCATCTACACAAGGGTAACACACTTTACGTGGGGCCCATGACTTATTCTGGTCACCAAGTTTTACACTGAGATATGCATAATACACTTTCTTCACAAAATCTGTTATATTTCTTTGATGTTTCTTCACTACAAATTCCCCACAAATATAACAAAAAGGAATCAGGTGAATTAAGACAAGCCCTTGCTGTCATTTAGTACATTTTATAATTTAAAACTTTAAATATGAAAACTATAAAAATGAGTATACTCATCCGCTGCGGGAAAATATTTTTAACCTCTACAGATATAACACCTTGGGAAAATTGCACTGCTCAGCACACAACCGTTTCACTCAAATATCAAAGTACAACTGAGCTGAGAGCGGGAAGAGTGGAATAGGGGAGAGGAACGAAAGGGAGTGAGTCATCAACTAACTCATTTCCGGTCACACTTGATGTTCCAGGAATTCTCCTCGTGATAACGACTGGTGAATCATCGTAATTTTTAACGTAGGCTCTCGACAAATAAGAGCCATTTTGAATTACAATCTGTCCAAACAAAAGTTTTTTTGGACATATTATGACTTGAAAGTTGTTGTTTTTTTACGCACCAGAGACTGCCTTAAAAATCTCCAGTTTTCGCCAGTAATGAAGACTTATTTCACTAAATGCTCATCCCCTTCCTTAGTAGATTATAACACAATGGATTGGTGGCTACGAAATTCAAAATTTTCAATTTGTGAAAAAAATGGTACGTGATGGAATTTTTGAATATTTTTCCTGAAATCAGCATCCAAACATCTATCAGAATCAGTTATTTGTTTCTAAACACTTTTTTGGTTGCAGTCACCTCCACATTTTGGTGGCGACGTGTCGAAGGTGGAGGTGACTTGTTTTAGTCACCTCCACCTTCGACACGTCACCCCCAAAATGCTTGAACCTCCAAAATTAGACGATTCTATTAGCATTAGGTTGCAAGTTAAAATGATCGGCCTATACTTACAGTTCCCCCTCCTCCGCAAAAAAGACCGGAGAGGGCTTGTTTGAGTTTTGACGTTCGGATTTTCGATGCTCTACTGTATCTCTGTTTTGCATTCTGTTTTGTGAAGTTAAACCACTTTTTTCTTATAAACATCAGAATATATCTATGCACTGACCGTGTTTCTAACCAATATATGAAATTTCCCGTTGAACTTGCACTAGATGGGTGTAATCATTTGTATCTTCGATGATATAAATATTCAACACCCCTGCAAATAAGTATCTCAACTTTTCCACGAGTTAGGTAACAGGAAAAACTGCATGGTATTCCAAACTGTCGTCCTCATTTGAGCCATAGAGTAGTGGTACACGCAAAAAGGACAACAGATATCACTACGTTCTTCTTCGACACAGTTCTTAGACACTACCTTATTAGACACTATCTGTTCCTAGGGGCTCACTCTACAGAAGGGTTTAATTTCACTGTCCAAAAATTAGGTCATTATCTCAAATTTATTGAAATTACCTCCATGCTTTCCGCGTGTCTGACTTTCTCCACGTAAGATTTTGCTTTTCTTTTTTTTAATAGATGTGATTCATTTCAGGGAGAAGCTTTAGACTGTATTTCGTCTCACAAATTACTTGCATGCCCCATAATACCGACTGATGCAGATATGTCAGCAAAATGTGGGGAATGATTCTTCTCTTCAAAAAAGAAAGGCATTCGCTGGACGGCAAGAGTGTAATAATGGTCATCTGTGGCGTGCCTATCCCACTAGCTTACGGAGGACATGGCGTTTCTCAATGGTAATATGAGAGGAGAAGCGAACATAAGTATCGCATAACGCTAATTTCGCGTGACGAAAATAAACAAACTTACTAAAATAAACTACAGTTATTATCAATACCTGTGGTCCCCTTGACGTAAGTTAGCACTGCTAAACGACAGCTTAGAGAATGTCCAAAATATATCATAATTCAGAAACATTAGGACAGTGGTTTCACAAGAATAGTATCGAGGGAAATCTCAAAACTGTTCTTTTGAAATAGTAGTACTGATTAACACATCCATGAGAAAAAGCACAAATCTCGCTGAAGTTTAATGACACCAGAATTTAATTATTTTTCACGTAGGGAATACGGTGAAAATATGTTCCAGATTATTTTCTGTAGATTGATGGACACTTGCAAATCTTATTTCTTCCTATGGGTTTTTAGTGTTTGGCAGGAGTTGGTACAGAATAAATATCTTCCTTACAGGATTTTCCTTATCACACACCACTTATTTCTAAACAATTAGTGTTGCCTATTATTCCAACGTCATGCTAAAGATATATTTGCAATAAAACGTGTTTTAGATAGGTAAATACCAGGGCAGAAGATTCAGTGTGAGTTAGGTGTGCAGTGTTGCAATTTAACTTATATTATCATATTATTTTTTCGGAATTATTTCTAACAAAACTAGCCAGAGTTTTTCCTAATGCTTCGAGCGGTGGTCCCCTTGACGTAAGTTTTTCCCCATATAAGTTTTTCTTTAAGAAAGAAAGTTTCATTCAATAAGCTTATCGCGTTCCCGCATAGATCCTCGAGTGTGCGGTTTCACATCTGCCATTCTGACGGTGTTCAAGAAACTGTGCTACAAGAGCTCCCCAGATGGCGTTGCAGTTCTCGTTCATATTTCCCTGCGGTTTCTAACAGCGGAACTCTCAGGATGTGGTGGCCAAATTGAGCACCTCTTGCAGTCCCACAGAGAACTGCAATTCAACGTTTTAATACGATTTGCTGTATTTCTAATAAAACACGCCAAAGTTTGCCATAAGGCTTTGCGTGTATGTATAAAAGTAATTATCTTGTGCAATGTCTTTGTGAACAGGAGAATGTCCCTTGCTTCGTTCCGTAAACAAACGTAACCAGTAATATTTGCAGCTGATGAAGTGCTATTTTATCAGCGGAAAGCTCTGGTCGTTAAAGTAACTGAAAAACAAAGTTCTACAGAAGGCGCTACAGGTCACATTTTTATTTTTTGTGGTTTCAACGTAGTGGCTAAACTTTCCAGGATCTGCGCACTCAAAAAAGCATAGAGGGTCATTCTTGGTTGCTTTCGGGATAGCGTGGGTTCATAAACACAATTCAACATTTTGCTTTAGTTACAGCTTATACACGGAAGACCTTAGGACAAACTTTGGCGAGTTTTATAAGAAATACAAAAAAAAAAAAAATCATCCTTTTGCTACTAGTTACAGTTTTTCTGACTTTTCGTCACTGTGTGAATCAATGTGTTTGAGAGCACAGATTGAAATATACAATATAAATTTTGATATCCACTTAGGATGGCGTAACAGTGTTGAGGATATAATAAGTGTCCATATTTTCTGCCAGAGCTTTTGTAGATTGTATAAAGCGGGTTAAAGAAGGTAAGCGGTGTTCTGTATTTGAAACTTAAATAAGTACTGAAAATTCGTTCATAACTTTAGTATTTTCGCAGTAAATTCAGATTTCTATTGTAATGGAGTGTATCTAAAGATGTTTATAATTAATTAGACAACCGCTAAATGGACGAAATGATCTCTTATGTTTAAAATCAGTGTGTGAATCTGGCAGCTCGGGACACATAATAAAATTTCTGTGTGTTTGTTTCCATAACAGCGCAAGCCCAACCTTAATAGGCACGCTACGCCACTGGTGAACTGGATATCTCTCTGTACTCTATACCAATGAGCCATTACGTATGACCACCTACCTAATAAGCTGTATAACCCCCTTTAACCAGCGAAACAGCGGCCACTCGGTGAGGCATCGATTCGATCAGTTGGCGATAGGTATCTTGGGTTATCTTGTACCATAATGTCAACAGTAGGTCCTCCAGTTTCCGCGCCATTCGGGGTTGTGGTGATTTAGCAAGAACACGCTCTTCTAAGTCAAACAACAATTTTTCGATTATGTTCATGTCAGATGAATTTGGAGGCTATGGAATTAACATGTTCCTGGAACCATTCTTTAGCGATACTGGCAGTGTCGCAAGGCGCATTATCCTGTTGGTAATAGCCATCACTGGCAGGGAACACAGTTGCCGTGAATGGGTGAACTTGGTCAGCAACAATGTTCTGATATTTGTCAGCTGTCAGCGATTGTGCTGTTGAGATAATGGGGCCTAAAGCCTCCCAAGAAAACATGGCCCATAACATAACACCGCCGCAGCCGGCCATTTCCGCCTAACAGTGCATCCAGATACAATTGCCTCTGTTGATAATTAGCTTATCCCTGCTTGGCCGTCTACGTGATGCACCAGGATTCTTGATTCATCAGACCAGGCCACTTTCTTCCAATCATCCACGGTCTAATCTCGATGATCTTGTGCCCATTTCATGCGTTGTTGGGTACCTAGCTGAGTTTTTGACTACGTAGGCCCATGCTTAGATGGCTACGATGAAGTGTATGCTGTGACACATTGCTCTGATCATCTTTGTTTTAGCTGTAGGTAATGTGTGGCACTGTGACATTGCGGTCGCTGTCAACTATGCACAAGAGTCTCCGCTCCTGTCTGGCGTCAATGAGCTGCGGACTACACACGGCTGGACGACGGTACAGTGTTTAGCCATCTGTGCACCACTTTGGATACCTACGGATTACAGTGGCATGATAACAACCCACAAGCCGCGCCGTTATAGAGATCGTAGTTCCGACGTGCCGCGCCATCACTATTTGTATATTATCAAACTCCGATAAATATGTAGCTTTTCCTATTCTGACCCCGAATCTTTACTAACCGAAACACTGTCATCGGGTTGTATATATACTGCTCTGTGAACTTCCTTTGCGCCACCTTTAGGTCTCCAGGCGTGCTAATTTCTCTAGGCTATGGGTGGTCATAATGAAATGATTCACCGTTGTATATACTACAGACGAAAGTGATTTACGCAGGGTAGCTTTCAGTTTATTACTTTTAAAAAATTATATATATATTTGTATGGTAATAGAACATTAATAGGGTATGTTCCAAATCTTTGCTCGTTTAAGCCGTTAGCAAGGCTATGAAATATTGTATGGTTAATAATCATTCTGGAATGTGTTCTAATCAAGTCGGCCTTTTCTGTGCAGGTGGAAAACTGAATATCCCGCAACGAAAGGATTAAAATCAGAACTTTTTTAATAACGAATGATATGGTTTAACTCTCGCTGTCGGTTACCGCTTACGAACTAGCTCTTTTTTTTAAATCCGCTATATTAGCAATTACTTTCTCCCGAAAACACACAGCTTCTTTCTCTCGGAGTAGCTTCACGGCAATAATTTCGACATGTCGTTTTGTTATCTGAAAGACAGCAGTCGTGAGTCTTTCGTCACTTACACTAGCAAAACCGGTGAATATTGCTAGTTTAAATTGCAGTAGGGCATGAATGCGCTTCTACACAAAAAGATAACTACAAGATTTGAAAAACGTATAACTCACTTTTTTATAAGTATCACCACTGTCAATCTATGAGGCGTGATGAAATGCAACCCGTTCGTGCCGCGTCACATGGACCGGGCGCACGGGGATCATGATGACGTCAGAGCTCACGTGATGTCCGCAAACCAATAAACAAGCGAGCACGAGTTCATTATCCTCGCATGTGAGGCTTGTGCATCAGATCGTTCAAAACATGGCCAGTGTGTTTCCGAATCCGTACCAGGAGAATCAGCAAGATTTTTTATTTCCTGTCGACAATAAATATCATCGCAGAATACAGGCATTTTATGGTGACAAAATTGTGTGGAAGACAACAGTGACGGACTGCGCACGAATGTTTCGGGAAGGACGTCATGAAACAAAGGATATTCCATGTCCTGGCCGTCCGTATGTTGTTGCGACAGACGAAGCCATCGCCAAGATTAAAGCAGCAATACATGTGAACAGTCGTGGGGGCTTCAACTGGTTAGCGGAGGAATTCATTATATCATTTGGGACAGTTCAAACGGTAGCTACGAAGACACTGCAGTATCAGGAGAAGTGTTCACAATAGATCCGTCGAATGCTAACAGACCACTGTAAGGAAGAACGCATGGGGTGAAATTTGATACATTTGCTGTCTTACGAAGCGGAGGTTGGTGCATTTTCTTCGCGCATAGCGGCATACGAGGAATCATGATTGGGCCATCCAACAAACCATCGAGCATGCAGTGGGAACATCTCGGATCACCAAACACAAAAAATTCATGTCACAGACTTCGCCCTGTAAGGTTATGCTCTCCGTATTTTTTTACCATGAAGGGTTTTCGTTGGTGGACTTTAAAGAGCATCACGTGAATATCAATACCAACTTCTACAAGGACACACCCGACAAGCTGCATAAGTCCATCAAGAATGAGGGACCCGGCATGCTTTTGTGTAGTGTGATTTTGTTGCACGCCAATAATCGTCCGCATGTTTCGAACATTGTGCAGGATGCGTCAGCGCGGAAAAGGTAGGAGGTTCTGCACCACACAGCTTATAACCTCGATCTGATACCTGGTGACTTTCACTTGTTCGGACGCTTAAAAAAAGATCTAAAGACACAACGACTCCACTTCGGTGCTGACGTCATGGCCTTGGTGATCAAATGTTTCAAGGAGCAGCCACAACCCTTGGCGGATGGTATCCGCCATCACCCGTAGCAGAGAGATGCGTGTCTGAACGCTTACGGCGACTTCTTCTGACGAACCTTGGTGCATTCTTGATTCGCAATAAAAGGTCGAGTCACATTATTGGGACCAACAGCTAACATCCAGAGTAACCATTGTGTGTAGCACGGACAGCAGCTAGACGGGCTCGGAGTCACACAATAAAGTGCTGGAAAGTGTTCATAGGTATGTGGAGCTATCCTCACTGCAGTGCATCTGACAGGTGATAGCTGCTGGAAAGTGCGTGGTGGTGGATCCATTCAGCGAACAACACGATCAAGGTGGTCCCACAGATGCTCAATTGGGTTTATTTCTGGGGTATTAGGGGGACAGGAAAGTACTTTGAAGTTTTCATCGTGCTTTTGCGACCACTTTCGGACATTTCCAGCTCTGCGGCACGTCGTATTGTCATGCTGGGGATGCAGTCCGCCCTAGTGAAGATAATCATCATGTATGTATGTACGTGGTCTTCAAGGATGAATTCATAACACATTTAGTTAATAGTGCCTTCCACAGGTATGAGTACACCCACGGAACTCCCCAAAAACATTTCGCAAACAAGAACGCTGCCGCCACCAGCTCGTTTTCTTACAGCTCTGGTTGCAGATTGTTTGTTCTCCGATGTTTCTTGCCTTATAAGCCAACGTCCATCCGTTTGATGAAGTAGAAAACGTGATTCATTGGAGAAGGGAATCCTTTGCCAATCAGCGGAGGTCCAATTCTGATACTGCCGTGCAAATATAAGCTTCTTCTGCCGATGTACGTTAGTTAGCATTGGTGCAATGACATATCGTCCGCATCGGAGCCCATAAGCAGCAGGGTTCGCTGAACTGTCGTTTTAGAAACAATCCCGGTAGCCCCATGGTTCATTCGGTCAGTGAGTTGCCACAACGTAGCTTGTCGATCGGTCCTCACGCACCTAAGAAGCCGACGTTCACCTCTCCCATCAATGGCACGCTGTTATCCGCAGTCTCCACGTCGCTTATTCGCAATGATGTCATTCCTCCAATCACGATACACTTTAACCACAGTGGCACGCGAACAGTTCACAAACTGCACTGTGTCAGAAATACTGCCACCCCTGTCCGTAAGCCGAGAATCATCCCGTTTTGAAAATCTAATAAATGTCTCTTTTTATCCATGACAGCAACGACTGATATATTTTCAGAATGACGACGACCCACTTTATATAACTTTCACGCGAGCTCACGACTGGTACCTTCTTTCATTGGCTACTCTCTGTTGACGTCAAAAGTAGTAGGTGGTTACAATAATTAGACTGGACGGTGTATATGCAGAATTAAGTTCTTTATCTCGTAAATGCGCATGTTCAGTGGACTGCTTCATTATAGTGAAGGGCCAAAAGCGAAGTTCGGAACTATTTGCAGGCGCCGTAATTTTGAGGTTTCTGAAAGCTTTTATGATACCACTGTAGTTAAGGTAATTTTACCTTTTCTACCATGTCTTTATATTATCTACAAAATCAGATATTTCCTATCAAAAACCTGTTTTTTGGCAAAGTTTATGAACAAACCATACAAGTTTGTCTGTATATTGAAATACGAGTTCACGGATTTTGGATATAATGAACAATCACCACACTAGGGTACAAGACCCCTCCAGCATGTTACTCGGTATCACAAAACTTGTGGAACGCTTCACGATCAAGCATGTCATCTTTGCAAATGGGCCATGCTAATATTCTCTGTAAAGGTCCATATTTACTATACGTAATGCTGAAGCAATACAATGTTACTGCAACTTACTCAATACATGTGGTATGCTAATATTATTTTGACATTTTAGTGTAAGATAATAAAAATCAGTCTAGCATTTATTTTATATAGTCTAGCAGAAAAAAATACTAACACACTCATATACAGTACTGCTTGTGTAAATTACAATACCAAGAAAGAATAGTGCTATTCAAATAAAATTTATATAATGGACTCCTCGTTTTACAGGAGATAACTGATTATATTTGTAGGGCTATACAAGATTTATTTGCTTTAAAACTCAATATCGTGGGAAGCCACCTCTAGCAACAAGAACAGCCTCTATAAACGGCGTGGTATTGTATTGAAGAGGTTTTGATATCGTACTGGATTATATAAATTTCCAGGCTGCTTCTACGCAAAACTAGATTTAATTTGTGATGGCTGCAGATGATGCTTAACGGGACAGTCACTTAGCCATATTTTCCCAGACATGATCTTTCGGAGACATATCTAGCGAACGTGCAGACCAGAAAAGGAACGGCATCGACCATGCAGCGAAGAGGTTTTGGAAGTTTCGGGCCATATGTTGGTCTATGGCGCCAGGACTATTGTGAAGGAAGTGTATCGCCTCTGACTCTAAAACATAACACATCTTTGCTGGTTGTTGGCGGATACCTCAATTCTTACCAGGCGAGATGGCAAGCTAAACACGATTTTAATCTGAAACTAGGACGCTAGGCTTTGGGTCTGTATGACGCTTCAAAGTGCCGTTCATCACGGTGTCTCCGAATAAGTATCCTACAATCATAGTGCATCAGGTTGAATTGTGACCCGTCCGAAAGCACGACCCGTTATCTATCAGAGCTACATTGTCTGTGTTCGAGACCCCTTGCAGCCTGAGGGTTCTGTGGTTTAGGGTCAAATGATGCGCAGAAATGCGGCACTAGGAACCAGTCCTCTATTAAACAGACGAAGTTGAACTGTGCTAGAGGTAAAAGCCTCACTTCTGACAGTGCTCCACATCTGCGGGAAAACAGTGGATGTATTTATGATATAGGTCACTGCCATGAGGTAGAGCTGGGTATCAGTGGAGTATATTCGATGCTCGCTATGCTCGCTGCGAAGCCCAGAGAATGCACAAATAAAAGTCAATTATCAACAGCATTAAGATATGTCGATGCTTTCGGTGCGAAAGAAAAAGCGTGGATTCGCTTCTTTCGAATAAGAGAATCAGAGTGGCCAGCGATGACCAATGGCATAACGCAAGCAGATCTTTCAGAATATTTGCTGTTCTGATCCGAAGACTTTTCATAGGATCGCCTGCTAGCGTTTCCAGGACAACATCAATCAGCGGGTGGAAAGGAATGGACTATTGCTTTGCGCAACGGTTGGCTCAGAATAGAGAAGCTTTCAACTACCTTAGTCACTTGCATGCTTCCGCATGTAACAGCGCGTGTTTCGCGTTTGTTGTTTCAGTTTGTGTGATGTGTCAATGAATTAAGATCAGTGATATTATATCTTAAATTCGTGGTTTTTTTGGATGGGAACTGTTTTGATACATTTTGTGAAACCTTTCCTGAACATCTACTGTCATAACTTAAAACACTCTATGCTTTAAATTTATGTATAGTTCGATAAAAAAATTTAATGAAGGTGTTTTGTTCCCTTGATGAATACTAAACAAATCCGCAAGACATATTATCTGTTATATAAAGTTGAATAAATTGGACATAGTGTTTATTGAGGTGTACAACTTGGCTGACATAATATTAAACATTTCGTCAACAACTGCAACTGTCGAAAGACGTTTTTCTGTATTAAAAAGAATCAAGATATATCTTAGTGCCACACAAGAACATCTACATTCAAACAACTTGGCTGGTTTGTCAGTTGAGAAAAATATGGAAAAGTACTCGGAAGGAACATTTTTCTGTAAACGTAACATCAAGTTCACATAAAAGGAAAGAAGAATGAGTTTATGTACAGATTAAAAATTCAGAAGAAGGATGGCGTTCATGTACAAATAAGTGTTCAAATCGTAATCATCATTATTATTTGGTATCATGTTAGCAATAGCATGTACCTAAAATTTTGAAAAAAATGTTATTTCCATTACTTAACATGTAAAACTTAAACATTGCAATTTAAAAAAAAAACAGTACTGCGGGTGAGGGGGGAGGGAAGGTAGGTTGGGTGCCATAGCCCAGGTTTCGGACCTAAGATACCCCACTCGTGTGTATCATCTAGTGCGCTCATGCTATTTTTCTGTCCATTTTCCGGATTTCTGAGTGTCCGAACCTCATCTGCCAACTGACGTCGAGCTCGCATCATTGTACGGGCGTTTCGACTCATACGAGTGGCAATTTCGCGTGAAGAAAATCTAGCTTCTCACATCCCAAAAATCCCTCCACGCTGAAAGTTCGTCATGTGTTCATAATGCGATATTCTTCGGTGAAAAGGCAAAGACCATCACAATAAACACTCTTTGGACTCAGTATCGGCTCTTCAGTGATTGTAAATCTCGTTTGAGCAGCTCTTTATACCTATGTCCGGACAGTTCTGAAGATATGCTGCGAAACCGCATGCGCATTTTCACTGACATTCTGATAATTTGCACGTCCCAAATTGTTGTACACATCCTGTAAGTTTCAAGCTAATACCAGCAGTTCTTCATCCTGCTGCAATTTTCACAAACAGTATTTTCAAAATTTTCACTAACAATTTTCACTAACTGCAACTGTCGAAAAAAAGTACAGTAATTGGACAAAAGTGATTGGGCAGTCCACGCAGGAGCAATAGTGGTCTCCCACAGCAGACATTTGGTCAATAATATATGAAAGTGGCAACGGGAGTACCCTCAGACCAATCACTAATCAAATGCCAAGCTGGGAAGAACTCGCCAAATTTAAACAGTACGTTATGATTGGCTACTCAATTGGATGTATGGCCATAAGAAGAATTGCTGATGTCAGATAGGGACTGTTGCCTTCGTCATCAACAAGTGGGAGAAGACGGGACATTGCAGTAATTCACGTCTCAATGGAAGACCATGAAACTGCACTCCAGTGACCGAAAGGTGTTGCAGAAGGAGATCAGAAAAACCAGCTACCGACCAATGCACAACATAGCACATGAGTTCCTCATGGCTACCGATGTTATGATCTCTCTACCAAGACACTTCTAAGAAAGGCCCATTCACTCGAGTATCGTGGCCGAGCAGCCTACAATAAACCTTTCATCTGAATGTCCAAGAAAGCTACGCACTTAGGATGGCATCATCAACACAAAGTTGATCATTGTAGTAATGGCGTCAGGCGTTATGCGGAGACGAAACCCTCTTTACATTATACCGATTTTATGGAAGTGTTTGGGTTTAGCAGTCACGCAGAGAACGTGTTCTTCCGGAGTGTACAGTGCTGACTGTGAGAAAATAAGGCGATGGAGTTATGGTAAGGGGCTGTTTGTTCTGGTACGGTGTGGGTCCATAGGTTATTATTCATAGGAACATGAACGCTGTACAATAACGTTTATTTTACTTATGTTTCTTGAAATTCTCTAGGAGTTGTTCACAAACAGTATCCATGTACTATTTCATCATACTTAACATTAATTTCTCTCGCTGGATATATACTAAAGAAACGCAAATTTCAAAATACGGTCAATATTTTGCAGGCATGGTTCTTGTGGTTATTCGTATAGAAGATTTTAATAATTCACATACTTTTAAAAGTACAGACATTTTACATTTTGCGCATTACACATCTTGCAGTATTTATTTGTAACAAAAGTATAAATATATCATATTTATATACATTAGTGATTTGCCAATGTTCCACAGCAAAATTTTTCAGGCTACGTCTTTTGGCAGGCGACAAAAATTAAGGATAATATGTTTTCAAGTGGTGCACAATGATGTCTATTGATATCATACCGCTCACATAATTTCAGCAACATATTTCAATTCGAACACGTGAATCGGATTCACAAACTACATCATCGACGTCCACCATAGATTACTCGTATATACAGTATAATGCCTGTATTTCTAAATGAAAATTCGAATGCTGACGCAGTTTCATTTTCTTTTTCAGAGGGAAAGTACTACATTGCGCTTTATCTGCTATTTTAGGTTACGACAACCCTTGATTTATCCACACAAGTATTTTTATAATCTGCAAATACTTCCTTGGAATATAGTATTCCTTTGTCATATGTTTACTTCTTTAACTATGGAGAATATCTATCCTACTAAAATTTATGTTACCTGTAAAAGATAAGAATTCAAGATAAGAATTTACATGCTCCAGCCATAAATTGTGCGCAGTCGAATCCTTCTTGGTATCACTTTGCTCTTACATATTGTCTTCACATAGTAATCCAGTCAAATTAAACTTCATGCACTCGAAATTATTGTTACCCATTTTCTTTCCTCAAATATTACAGATCTTCCCGAGGCTAAGAGAACACACTAATTTCGGTATTCCACAATATTTGTAAGAAGGAACATGCTTTGAATAAGTTACAACACCGGACGTCAAATGAAAAATAATTTTATTATGTCGGCTGTAGTATGGTTTATGTTTTGTAAACCTCTGTCATTATTCAGAACCAAATGAGTGTCAACTATTATTTGAAGGAAAGTGAAATTAACAAGATACCATTCTTCGTTTATTTACGTTATTTTTGCGTTGCATGGTGGCGGATAACATTCAGACGAATTACACTGCTGGCTGTTAAATGTGTAACACCAAGAAGATCGCATACCAGTAGCTGGAAAGTTTGCAGAAGTGCAGAATACGTCAGCACATGTAAATCATAAACCGGGTAGCGCATATGGAAATCATGTGGAACAGTAACGCACCTGGAAGTCGTATAGGAATGGTGAACAAGGAGTCAGTGGTAAGCACTCGATGTGTGTTGCTCTCAGAGCCTGGCACATGGATAGCTGCTGAGCGAACGGCAACCATACCGGAATGTTTTCGACTTCGATAGCAGGAGAATTTGGGTATTTCGGGATTGCGGATTATAAATCCGATTCATCGGTGCTCGTGTCCGCCGCCATGCGGCCAGGACGCGGAGAATATGGCGTCAGTGTTAGCGAAAGAAAATTACACACCGACGTGAGGGATCACAACGGCCCCGTCAAATCACAGAAAGATAGGATGACATGTGGCACGTACCCTTTTGATCGATCGGGCAGCCACATATACAACTATAGCTGAACAGGTCGGGTATGTTGCAAAGCACCGAATCTTCTCATGGAGAGGTCGAAGTAGGATGCAGCAGCGAGGCATTTTGGCACGGCGCCCATTGCTTTTTCTCCATTTGACTGTGCAACACCGGTGTCTGTTGCTGCAATGGTGCAAAGAATGTCCCGCGTTTAGGAGCGAATGGCAAGGCATCGTGTTTTCTGACGAATCCCCCTTCACTTTGCTGTACCGTCGAGAACAAATGCGTGTCTGGTGGTACCGCTGTAGTCGGTTGAGTGCCTTCTGTACTGTGCTGCATCCTAAAGGCCCGGCACCCTGCGTTATGATACGTGGTGGTTTCGGATTCAACTCCAGCATGCGCCTCGTCCGCGTTAACGATACGGATGACTAGTCATCGTTTTATTACTGATGTGTTGAAACCATTTGTGGTGACATATCTTCAGAGACTGTATGGTGTTATTTACAAACAGCATAACGCGCGACTTCATATGGCACGCAAAGTCCAAGAATTCCTGGATTCCAGCACGTCTCACGTCTTCCCTGCCCTCCGCAATGCCCTGATTACTTGGCTATTGAACACATGTGGTCCATGATCGCCAGACAACTGGCACGCCAACAAAAACCAGTGGCTTTAACAGAGGATCTGTGGTATCGTATAGAAACTGTGTGGACGAAAATTACTCAAACACCCATTCAAAGACTCTTCCTCTCGATGTCGGGTCCTGTGGCAGTTGTAATTCCGGCCTGTGATGCCTATACAAGATATTTATTATTATGTGTTCCCCTCGTCTCATCGTACTGTATTTGTAATGGGTTCACCCTTGCACCATCTTTACTCTGTGCAATAAATATGTCTTTGATGTATCTCGTCTTTCGTGGTGGTGCACTTTTAGTGGCATGAAAATTCTGCTCTTTATGTAAATACAGACATTTATGTAACATCCTTAACATTAGAGAAACAGAAGATCTTTCTGTTTACCTTGGAGTTTAGGCACTAGCTTCAATATATTAAGAAGATATGTATTCTTCATGTGAATCAGTTTAGGTAATCGAAGGTGAAGACAATTCAAAGAGCAAGAGTTGTCACTTTCACAAAGTCCTCTCTAGGTCCATCGTTGCAAGAAAGTACCCATCTTATTTCTGTTTTCGGAAATATATTATGTATTGCAGTTAGATTTCTGTTGCTTTGTATTCCGTAACGTGATGTGAAAAAGAAAATATAACATTGAAATTATTCACATTCATGGTAGGCATACAAATGCGACTGCAGTTAATAAAATATTAACGAGAAACCTTAGAAACACTGAAGTACTAACTTTTTTACTTTCTGCAACCGAAAATATATTTGAAAATTGATCAAAACAGTTTAAATGGGCTTCACTATTTTTCAGCCGAAAAAAACTAAAGAAAAATTTGAACCTAATACATTGGCCTAGAATCGACATAAAATTACTAAACATACCGTTGATGTTAAAATCTGAAATACAGAATAAACCGCACGCATGTTTATCAGTTGTGGTATTGTCATTTCAAATGTAGAAAACGCCTATGTCAGTGGTTTTATGAGTAATACACTGCTGGACAATTGCTAAGGACGGATCATAAACGGCTATATAGCGCATAAAAAAGTAAGTGTGGTTGGATTCCAAGTGAAATAAAATAATGTCAGAATGCCAGGACATTACAAGAAAGACAATTTATTGTGCTCTGAAATCCAGAAGGCTTTGGAACGTGTTCAAGGGACAAACAGGCCATTTTGTGCAGAATACGTAAACGTGAAAAAATACAATTACCGTCCGCAGGCGTTCCGGCGAAAGATGTCAATACGGGATATGGCTATCATGGAGAGCGATGCAAGATTCCACACGTCGTGTCATGCTTTGCACAACATTATCAAGTAGCTGTTGGGGTAATGTATCCCATTCCTCTGTCAGTGCACGGATGAGGGTGTCCTTGTTTATTGGAGGGCATTGGCGACCAGCAAGACTCCTCCCCAAAGCATCCCACACATTTTCAATGGGATTCAGATCTGGAGAACGTGCTGGCCATACGAGGCGTTGGATATCCTCGCACTCAAGACACTCCTGGACAGCGACTCTTCGATGACATGTTGTGTTGTCGTCCATGAAAATGAATCTATCACCGACAGCACCACGGAACATGCGAACATGAGGTAGTAGAACATCATTATTGTATCGTTGGCCAGTCATAGTCCCAGTTTGAAGCACATAGAGGGACTTACGGCCATTGATCATGATGCCAGCCCATACCATGACACTACATGTCGGATATCGGTCCCTTTCCTGTATGTTTGCTGGACAATATGCAGTACCACTGTCACGCCAGATCAGTTGTCGTTGAAAATCAGACGATAGACTGTATCTACTCTCATCTGAGAAGAGGACAGCAGACCAGTCGTTATCAGTCCAATTGCGATGTTGATGGCACTATTGCAAATGTGCGGTATGGTGACCTCTGGACAATGGGATGCACACAACAGGACAGCGGGCGTATAATCCTCTTTCATGCAAACGTCTGGCGAAAGTTTTTCGGGAGATCCGCTTGCCAGTAGCAGCCATAAACTGATTTGCTACCTCACTAGCTGTGCTGCGCTGGTGTCTTTTTGTTGATAGCACTATGTACCGATCTTCTGCAGGTGCTGTACTGCGAACACGACCTCCCCCGTGACGTTTGCTACACTCTCCATTTGTTTGAAATGATTTCCAATGCCTTGAAACAATACTGTGGCTGACGTCGAACTCCCTGGCAACATCTGTTATTTTTCGCCCTTCTTCAATCTTGCCAATAATACGGCCACGCGTAAAATCATCTAGGTAATGTCGGGAAGACATACTGAAAATTGCAAGTTCGTCAATTGGTTCTTTCCCTTTCAACTTTGCGTTTGAACAACAACGGTCAATACGCGTCAAATCCTTTATATCTCTTATCAGCGCTATGACGTCACGAACAATTTGGGTAATCCAAAATTTGCATACGCACAGCACGTCTTACTGTATCCCGCACTTATGCTAATTTCCCCATTTTCCTGCCTTCCATTTTATGGTTGCTATCGTTGCTATTGTCACGCGTCCTTAGCAATTGTCCGGCAGTGTATTTCCACGTGGTAGGAAAATTTGTTTCTGTAATACTTAATTCGAATATCGTATGTCTCTAAAACGGCTTTATGCATTGCTTTGTTCTAGAGAATTACAATGAGAGCCGCAGAAGTTTGGAAGCTCGTGTTTTACAGAACCAAATGTAGACCTTTTTTGTTAAAAATGGGACAATTAGAGAAGCGGTGTCCCCGAAATAGTGTTTAACTACGAGGTCAGCGGTCGGTTTGGTTGTAAAAGGGTGTTCTTAAACATCTGGCAACGATTATACTGCAAGAAGACAAATGAAGAGCAAAGGTCAGCATTGTCGCACTACGTCTTCAGATGGTCTATTACAAAGAGAAATTAAATAATTTAAAAACAGTTCGACGGATGTGCTGAAAATTAAATATAAACCGATTAAAGGCGTAACATTAAAGATGATTTAGATAGGTTTAAAGGATGCTAAAAATTAAAAGTGCAATTTTTTTGTAATTTTTTTCTCTCGAATATCATACTGTCACTTTTAGTATAAACAGAAAAAAATCAACAGATTGAAAACACTTTAGCTTCCAAAAGGAAAAAGTTACAGTAGTTTGCTGAACGATGAAATAAACTTCTAATGAGACAAAACTCAATCTGACCTTGACTAAATCTCCAGCTTGTACTTTCTACGTAAATAATGCTATTTGAGTCATGTTAAAGGCAATTCTAAAATGTTGCAATTACGCATTTCGGATATTCAATGTCAGGAATCATATTTTACTGGAAATTAAATTAAAACATAATAAAAAAAATTATTGAGTGCTATGACGGAATAATTGGCGTAATTTTCAAGAAACTGCAAAAATTGGAACTCGTCACCGTAAAAGGCTACATAATATTAAATAAATTTGTTTGAATTCCATATTTCAGTATCCACCTATGCAACATATCTACATAGAAAATAATTACGAACATAAATTGTGCGAAACTCTTCGCAGCTTCGCCATCAAAGTACAATTTAAAACTTTCGAAATGTCATTTTTCGAGACGGGGTCTCAGTCATACATTTTAATTCACTCCAAGTTAATCTTGAGGGTTTTAACGACGACAGTGAACAACTCAATGCGCTGTAAACATTGCCGCGCCCCTAATTTTCAGCCACTGGTTTCGAGGAATGGGGAGAGACCGTGTCGAAAAACAAAAACAATATCTATTTTGCCCGGGTTTCGAATCAGCACCCTTTTCGAATGAATGGTCAAATGCCAGAGGTTAGAACAGTGTGTCGTGGGCCACAATTGAATACCAAAATCAAAATTTAATATGAATTCTACGACTTTTAATGATTATTGAATTAACATTTCCAACTAGTAAGTTGAAACACTAAATTGTTCTGTCTGCATAAAATTTGCAATAGCATCTTACACTTTAATAAATTCAAAATGTACACATCTTGATAAACAATATTAATATGACTAGTAGAAGACAGAGGAGCACGCCAGAGCTCAAGCACACACAGAATCAGTTTGTCATTGTAGAGATAGAAATTAAGTTTGTCATTGTAGAGATAGAAATTAAGTTTGTCATTGGAACTATTGCGTATGCTGTACGACGATATATACAAAAATAATCTCTGAAATCTGAACTTCTTAAAACTGAGCACAGTCGCACTCATTTCACAATGTCATAGCAGCAGGTAACTTATGCATGCCTTCGAATTTTATCCATCCATCTCCCACGTTGTCCTCTTCTGGGCGATTTACTGTTCCTCAGCGTCCAGTCTTAGATTTCTGTTATCTAACGGTGGTCAGTTCTTCTCTCAATTTGTCCAGCACATTGGCACTTAAGGGCTATTATTTTGATAGCTATGCATCAGTATTTGCCACTTTTCTGATCAATGAGCTCCTGGTTATCTTTTAAAATGCGCTAGAAAATCATGAAGTCAATTCTTGTGTTCGCGTATCAGATAATCCAGAATTTCACTTCTTCGGTCTACGCGAAAACACACAACTCACTATTATGCGACATAAAATAAACCAAAGCTTTAAAAGTGTGCCAGAAAGTACATTCTTGAATATTTTCAAACATGATTTTAGTCTTTAGATTCAGTAACGGCCCTCGCCTGTGAAAGAGATTATTTTGAACAGAAATTTTGCGTAGAAAAATATTGTATGTAATAAAGTTAATAATTAACTTAGCAAGATCATTACTTCAGGAATAAAAATCATATAAAACGCTACTCACAGATCGAACCAATTTTTTTAATAAAGTGCGCTACAACATCCCACTGAATTTCTAAAAGGAGGTTATTTAATAAAATTCCAATGAGGAAACCAAATACCCAAATTTACGCAAGTGCCAATCGGTCAGTTCCAGAAAAAAATGAATTAATAGGACGGAGCGTAAGATGTTTTTTTCCGAATTCCGATATGCACTAGTGCGAAAAAGCTGTGTATTGATACGTAAACCATGTGCAAACAATTTAACGAAATTCAAATAATATCTTACGGTTCCAATTTACCTCCAAAATTTCGATATTTGGGCAAAATCGTCACATTTTCATGTCCGTTGTGAGAAAAGAAGTGTGTTGGTTACAAACTTTCCTTAGAGCGCAAGCACTATCTTTTGGAACCAAAAGATGTGCACAATTTTACAGGCAAAGCAACTAATATCTTATGGTTCCAATTAATACAACAATACTCCATGTTTAAGGAAAATTGCCATACTTTGACACCTAGTATTCACCATGTGACTTGTTTCCTAGTTGTGTTAGTGTGTGTACTACTGCACTGAAAGCACAACATATTGTGCAATTGTGAAGTACTGCACACTTCTCACGGTGCAGCTCTTCACATATTTCATGGTTCAGAAAAAATCCCAGAACTCATCATGAAGAGGTGGCTGCACAACGAGTTCCACCCGTCCCCAAACCAACCACCCATCCATTAGGGCAAATCAGTTTTCTATTCTTTTTTTATCTTCAATTTCCTGTTCTTCTTCATTAATTTTTACCCTGAAATCTTATTTACTTTCGAAGGCTGGCATTATTTGCCGTGCTTCCAAACGTACTCTAATATATCCATCCATTTGCTCTCCGAAAACAGCTGTAGAAGTCCTGTTGTCAACTTAACGCATCGCTCCAGTTTCTAATAGTGACAAGGGAAGTTTTGCGTGCCCAATCGCTGAACAATGTCTTTACAGTTACTTTTGCATGGGTTCATTATTTCATCGTCGATTTAATGAGCAGTCAATGGCGGTTCGCTTAAGACGCATGATTGCCAGTCAATGAGTTTAAAATAATCGTCCTCCTGAACAGTGGAACTAATGAATTTTGAATATCGGGATTGAATCGCAGTTTTGTGCTCTTGCTCGAAGGATCCTGCGGAAGCCACGTTCTCTGATATGTTTCCTCTCGTCCGTAATCATGGTCAGAATTATTGATTTAGGATGGCGAAACTAGCCATTCCTTTGGATTATGTGGTCCAGAACGCTCTTCAAATCCTGGGTGAAATGTATGGATGATCTTCCACAGATTTGGCGCTCCGTCATAGCAATGAGGGTGTGATCTTATTAGTGAATCACGGGACGAATAAACCTCAACAAATTCTGCCAGAATTTTAAGTGAATTTTCCCACAGGTATTTCTGAGATGTGTTAAGATCCCTTGCAATTTTTTCATCACGTTCACGAAAACCCGCTTCAATTGCTTCAAATTTCAAAACCAGTAGATTTTTCGCAGCGCTCCAGCTGTTGTCAATCCATTCACTGTATCCAGCGGGAGGTAAAAAATTATGCCTTATAAGAGACCGCACAGTGCTGGTATAAACGATTATGTACTGTTTAATGTCATTAAAGCTTCCAATCGTTTGCTCATTTCTAACAATAATGAATCCACTGGTGGAAATAAGTCACAGAGCGATTAAATTTGGATTGTTAACTTTGTTGACATGAAAATCGTTTCACTATGTGACTCAGTATGGTTGTTAACTAAACGCGTAGGCCTGCTTTCCAGTTTTGGGTATCCATACTAAGTACTGCGTTAGCGCAAAAATGATGCATTGGATTAACCAAAAAGTGACGTGAACTTTCATATATATAAATTCTTCAACCACTCGGGAAAAGAGGGTTTTAATCCGACAAATGCACTGGTTAACATAAATCAAGAAAAAAGGAAATCACGATTACTCAGAAGAATGCATTATGAAATATTATGAAATGTAGTGAAAACCCATATCATACTAAGCGTTAGAGAGAGAGAGATTAAAACATTTCGTAAGAAACCCATCATTCTGACAAAAATGACCACATATAGGGCCAGAGGAAAATGAGATGTCAAAATAAAGTCTCCAAAGTACATTGTAAAAAATTGCCGTGAATTCTCGGTGTTTCAACCGTATCAAAACGGTTTACGGACCGTACGCACGCCAACGGGCGATGAACCGTTAATTTTCTGTAGATAAACTGCATGTTCACGGTGTTTAAACTGTTTTAACCATTACGGTATAATACCTGTTTTTTTTACGTGCTGTCGAATGGCAACAGACTGGCTGCAGACGCCATGTTGGTACGAAGCGATGGACGTCTCTTTACATAAAGTAAGGATTCTATGTAACCGATTTATAGAACCACAGCAGCATTCATTTTCGGTAAGTATTTTTTTGTTTTGTGTAAGTCACAGTGCATTATGATGGTAATGTTAGTATTAAGCGGTTTTGGTAACATCTGGCAGGCATAAGAATTGAAACAAGATTGATTTTTATTTCATGTATTTCGTTCAAATTATTTGTTAGGCCGAACAAGTTAAGTAAACGAATGCAGTTGCTAACTAATTTTCCTCGCTTGTCCTGTGACTAGGTTGACGACTAGTTTTGGAGAACGAGGTACAAATTGTATAATGGTCAATTTCACCCAGACCACGTTGGGGCCAGGAAAGTTTTATTTAGCACTCACAATCGTAGGTGCTAAAAATTCTAATACCATGCTTCTGCTTCCTACATCATTTTCAGTGCCAGACAGCTTTTTTGATATCTGGGCTACTGAAGATTTTTGGCCCCTATTTCTGGTCACAAGTGCTTGTAAAATACGAATGTCCTAGAGACTATACGATAGATATGTATGTCTTATACATATGTTGGATACCCATTTCCTTTATATATGTATGTTAAGGCTTTGTAAAATACATCTTATGTGTTTGCAGACATAAGGAGATGTGCTATTTTTAATATTTATTCCTAGAGAAATGCAAACATTGAATCAAGTATAGATAATAAAAATTTGAAATGAATGCACAAAAACAGAAGTTCACACATAGTTCAGGAGTTTGCCGTTAAAATGTCTGTTTAAAGATGCTGAAAATTTTTTTTTCTGCAAACCAACACATTGAAGAAATCTCGTGTGACCAGTGTGTATACCTCATATGTGGTAAGATGGAAATTTATCAGAACCATTCAATTTCTTAAACATTAGTTGAAATATATCAATACACAAGTATTTGTGTAGTAATAACTGCCAGTGTTTTCTGTAAAATTATAAAAAAATGACAGAAATATCACTCAACCCATAACTCGAGACATTTCTGTGTGTATGCTCCATCTGTGGTAAGATGGAAATTTATCGGAGCCATTCAATTTCTTAAAAATTAATAATGTATCAGCACACAGGTCTTTGTGTAGTAAAACTTGCTTAACTGCCAGTGTTTTTTGTAAAGTTACAAAAAAATGACAGAAATATCACCGACACATAACTCTAGACATGTCAGGTAAACTACCAATGCTCCTAATAGCAGTAGCAATATGTTTGCTTTATTTATAAAGTGAGTACCCAAAACAATGTCTTTCAGTGTAAACCCAGTTGTGTAGAAAGTTTTACAAACTTGTCACGCAAGGCAGTAATTACATTAGAACTGCTAAGTGAGCTAAGAAAATTCCCTCAAAAATCCCTTCATCTCTACTCAGTGTAGAATATAAACATTGCTAGTATACTCCAAAAGTGCCCCAAAATCTTTTCAAATGTCTACATATTTTACAAATATTTTATACTAAAGGAACACAAACATTGAATCAAGTATAGACAACAAGAAATTAGAAATGAATGCACAAATACAAAAGTTTAAACATAGTTCAGGAGTTTAAGTTTAGCTTTAAAATGTATTTTTCCTTGCTTTAAGGTTTGCGAAGCAGTGCACAACATCGTCAAACGATAACTGCTTGACAATATCATGTACTAATGACATGATAGCCAGACCATTAAGTCTTTGTTGAAGCACTGACTATCGCAAGTTATTTTTTAAAAAAGGCCATTTTTGAAAAGAACGCTCTGCTTGACAGTTGGATATTGGTACAGTAAAACCTCCTTACCAGACACTCCCAAATAGCAGACACCTCCATTTAATGGACAGTTTTGTAATCCTCAAAGTACAAAGGTTCTGTGTTTTTACCTCTGAATAGCGGACAGCGATTTCAGTCTTAAAAGCTGAAAATGCGTTCACTGTAGGGGGAAAGGTATGCGAAATTTTATCGCGATGCCAAGCCCCAAGCCCACAACAAAATTTTAAGGTTTTACTGAAGTGTTAATTTAGACATCTTGGGAGCAAACGTTGCCGTATGTGCCGCACACGCATTAACAGCTGTAGCCCTATTAATCTGGGGACGCGTAGAAAACAGTCATTTTATAAGCCAATCCCTAAAGTTAATCCATTTGGTTACATTGGATAGAAATACTGTGTTTAAAATCACATTTTTATCGTACTATAATTTTTTATTATTCATTCACGTCTTCCAAATATTTTTTCTATTAGGTAAACATTTCATGAATTTAACGATGAAGGTAAAAATCATCCGATCAACCGTTGACAGTGAGCAGTTTTCATAGAAAAATAGTATCTACAGTGATTCACACATTTTTTTAACAGTAAAATACTTACAAAAATTGTTTTCTTAAAGAAAAAAACACTGCTCATCCCAGTTTTTAAAAATACGATTAAAATAGTGCATGTTTTTATCTGTTTCCCCGTAAACGAAGTTTGTCTGTTATGTCTTTGCAATCAAAAGTAAAGAAAAAAATGCACTGCCGAAGATCCGCTGTTTTGTGCTTTCGCTCACTGCTTAAAAGTTCGTTCTAGTAGCTCAATTGCTGGTGTCATAAATCTGAGGGAAGCTTGTTTAATTTTTGCTTGTCTTTCTTCGTTTGAGGGATTGCATGTGCTGTGGCCTGCCTGCATCTCTTGATGGGATTAACCCCCCCTCCGCTGGTCGAAGTTCATTCGAGTGAGTCAGTTCCCAGCAGCGCCACATAAACAAGCCTGCAGAGTGATCTTTACAGACTTCAAACGAGCAATACGAGCACCGAGAACCTAGCAGCTAATGGAAGATAAAAAAAATGCTTTGAAAAGGTTCCCTCATCAGTGTGGAAATTTCAGAGGGGAAAAAAGTAATTACAGAAAACAAATTCAGCATATCAGCAGCACCACATAAGTGCCACATATTTAAGAAAAAAAAACTTCTATCATCATAATAGCCGCGGATGTTAACAACGAAATTGTGGTAATTCAATGAGAAAAGTTTTACTCGCCAACGACAATTCTTCATTCGCCAATGGCGAGCTGGCCACCGGAAATTTCGTGCTCTGCATATGTACGCAAATTTCATTTTCCATCATCTTTGGAAAACTCAAAAATATTTTAATTACTATAAATACGTACATATATTCAACTTCGTTTCCAATATTACTAATGCGGTTTTGGAATTTATTACTAAATAAATATGTACATATAAGGTACGTATATCAGACCTGTTTGTAATCCGGGTGTAGCCCGAAATTCCGGGTTTTTGTCATATTCCAAACCCGTAAATCCGGGTTTTTAAGTTTTAGAAGAATTTGAGATGCTTCGGACATTTCATTTCTAAAAATGCTACAAAACAGTAACTAAACTTCAGGTTCCACTTTTTTTGGGAATTAGAGTGTTTGATTAAAAACACTGACTGTCCGTGAGGATGGTGAATGTAGACGATTTGTGACACTTTGTGCGTTTCTTTTGTTATCAAACAAGCTCTCAAGATAACAGCCTGCTGAAAGGAAGGCTTCTTTTCATTATTTTGAAAGTTCAAATCATTTGATTATTTTTTCTAACTACTTTTAGAAATTGAATGGAATCCACTGTAGGCTTCAAGTTCAAGTAAAACTGGTCTACATAGACTGCTCAATTAACATATAATATGAAGTGCAAAATTTGATTTTAAAGATGCAATGCCTGAAGGATTTTGCACAGTGAAAGAAAATTGGGTACAAGAAAAGATGCGAGGTTTAACTGCACAAGCACTAGGGCCTATTTGTTGTATAGCTAGTTTATATGTGCATATTATACATTATATGTATATTGGCACTGAGCTGAGAGTTACAGGGTTTCTTGTGTCACCAAACAATCAACCCTGGTATATTAATAGATGTATCTTTATGTTTAACAGCAAAAGAAGAAAAAGAATACCAGCAACAAAGTTCACATTGCGCGATGGCTTTAGTACACGGACGCGTACCTCCCAATAGCGTACAGAGTATCTGGTCCAGAGGTGCCTGCTATTCAGAGGTTTTACTTTATTACCAAATATAGTTTCAATATAGTGAATAAATTTAGGAAAACAATCAAATTATTATATATATCAATAACTCATCAATAATCACATTAAATGTTTATACTTCAAATTGTTTCATTACGGCTATTGCCATTTTCATATTTTTATTTGATCGTGATTTGACAAAATTTTCAGGAGATTTTTCACTTAATATTTCAGCTATTTCTTCATATTTTTCAAAATTATTTCTCTCATTGCCAATGAAATGAGATAGTGACCGAAGAAGGTTACATCCAATTAACAAATCTAGTGAAGGCTTTTGTAATTTAATACTAACTTTATCGCATCTTTCCAAAATATCATGCCAAAGAACACACATGAGAACAGATTCGAATTTCATAAACTTTTTTGTAAGGATTTTGCTTTCTGCCGAGGTTCAGAGGTTTTTTTTTTTATTAAATTCTCAGATACACTATCTCGGGCACTCAAAATATTGTCATAGTCGGTGAAAAGTGCTCTTACTCATTAATAATGACCATACCATCTAGTCTTACTCAAGCTTTTTAAATGAAATAATTTATTATTCATAGTTTGGTTCAAAGTGCTAGAAAATGTGGCCCATTTATGAGGGGAACTTGAGAGAAAAAAACAGCAATGTCTGTAGGTAGGAAAAAAAGATTTGGGGCCTCCAGACAATGGAAGCTGCAAATTTAATATGAATAACGGAAATTATTTCTTCGATTTACGCTTTTTGGAACGTTTTTACCCACATGAAGTTTTCAGCAATCAAAAAAATGGGTGTCGGCACACTCAATTTGTTGGGAACCAAAAACTTCCGAAAAATCCAGGCCGCTGACTGACCGTGGCCTTTAGCCCCTCCCCTTTAATCTGTCTCTGATCTTTTCTGTCCCAGCTGCTATCATTTATCAATGTAATACACTAAAAATTTCATTTGCTGAATTTTGTGTTAAAATTTGTGTTTTCATCCTAATTTTTTTACATAGTCTGTGATGGGCTTAAATTTTATTACATGCTGCGATGGTAAATAATATTAACTTCTGGGATGCCATCTCGCACATTTTCGAACACTGATTTCTATAGGTGGTCAAATTTTAATTTTATTTCTGTAAAACCATATAGCAGTTGTTACTCAGGATAGGAGTCGTCATTGTTCTCCAGCCAATAGCTATCAAATAATTGCCTGGCAAATCTCCCTTTTTCAGGCGGAGTTGCTATAGTGTTCTAAGCTTATATTTAAGAAATTCCTTAGTCGAACTGCGCATTAGCACCGATGCTAAACATAATTGTGACTACCCTTAACCCTGTTTGCTTAATAAATGCACTGAGTGGCCACTTTATTTTGACCATCCCCTCAGTACTTCGTTGGGCCACCTTTCGCCTTTAATACTGCATCAATTCTTCGTGGCATGGACTCCACGAGATGTTGATAGGTGGTTTGTGGAATCTGAGACCATGCTTGATGAATAGCACTTTCCAGGAGTGTGAGATTGCAGGGTTGTGGATCCAGCTGTCTGATGGCTCATTCAACTTCATCCCACAAATTTTCAATTGTGTTGAAATCTGGAGATTGTGGGGGCCACCTCAGCAAATTAAACTCACCGGCATGTTCCGGAAACCAATTCTGTACTATACGAGCACTATGGCAGGATGTATTAGCTTCTTGAAAGTAGCTATTGCCATTGGGATACACCATTCACATGACAGGAAGCACTTTGTCCGCAACGATGTTTAGATATGATGTGCCAGTCAGACGTTGATCAACACGAATTAAAGGGCCAAAAGCATGCCAGGAAAACTTTCCCCAAACCATAACGTTGCGTCCACCATCTTGAAGGGTTGTAGCAATGCATTTGGGGTCCATGCGTTCGTGCTATTTCCGCCAAATTCTCACCCGGCCATCGGCATGGTGCAACTGAAAACGTGATTCATCGGATCACATAATTTGTTTCCAATTATCGACTGTCCAATCCTTGTGCGAACTGAAGACGTTTCTCTTGTTAACTGCTGTCGAACAAGCCTTCGGCTGCCATATCCCATCCAATGCAGTGTACGGCGAACAGTGCACGCAGAGATCATTTGAGGGTATCCTTGATTATGATGGTCTGTAATTTGCTGCACTGTTGCCCTTCTGTTGTCTGTTACCAGGCTGGACACTCTCCGTTTCGCCCGAGCAGTCACTAGTCGATGCCGACCACACGTTGCACTTAGAGACCCAGTTTTTGGCTGACAGTCCAGTCTTTAAACACTTTAACAACAGCTTCTCTGGAACATTTTACGAATGCGGCGGTTTCGGTGATACTTACTTCATGGCTCCGAGCTCCTACAATCATCGCACGTTGAAAGTCCGTCAAATCGCATTTTTCACCCATCTTGTTACTTAAAAAGCACATCTACTACTGTCGCAAGCACTGAGCTTTCCCTTTTTATACTAGCCTCGCCTTCTGGCGGCAACAGCGTGTAGCCATAGCTCATTTGTTTAAAACTGTCAGGTGGTCATAATAAAGTGGCCACTCAGTGTATACATATAAAAATACTCAATCTTCAAATGCAGGGAGAGAAATAACTAATTTTTGGGGGAGCAATTTTTCTCCTCAGATTTAGCGTTGCAGAGCAATTGAGTAATTACATGGAGCACTTTTCCAACTTACTTTTATTTAAATCAATAATTTATTATAAAAAATTACTAGCTCACCTTTCAATATATATAGATAAAACTGTAATCAGTGACACAAAGTAAATTCTAAAAATATTTTAGTAGATATAGAAAATCATAGATTGCTGACTGATGTGACCACATCATCACTGCTAAGTGGGGTTACATAAGGAAGCTTTTTCTAACTGAAAGCAAACACGATTAAGTTATGAATAGAATTTTATTTTATTTTTAATGCGTAAGCAAAATCGTATACAATGACTCATTAGTGGACAAAATCCACGTAATGATTGTGGGATCTGGGTATGATTCCCTTCCACAACATCTGAACAGGGTCAATAACATGTGTATGCTACGTGAAAAATCTCAGTAAGGAAAAGGAAGGTCCTATGCAATCAGGAGGAAAAGATCACAGGTTGAATATTTTTATATACGTCTTTTTAGGCCTAAGTTTTTTTATAGATACTTAGGGCTGCACTGTGACCATCCCTGTGAAAATTTTAACTTAAAGAGTACCACAATGCTGAACTTGATACAAGGTATACTGTTCAAACCCATGAAGATGGAATTGTAAAGTATATACATAAAAAATGGCAGCGATCAGAATGAAAATATCGCCAGCGTGTAGCAAATGATGCACTGAATAAAATATGAAAAAAAAGAGCGTTGGAGATAGGCCTAGAAATATGCATAGGCTGCAGTTTAGCATTACAGACAATAGCATTTTGCCATACCCTACTTTTTTTTTAAATAGAGATATTAATGGAAATTTCCATATTAAACGGTAAATCAAGGTTTTGTAATTCAAATATGAGTTTGATATATGAGAAGATGGAATTGTAAAATATACATAAACAATTACATATAACCTTTCATCGCTTACTGCTATTTTTGCATCGCAAAGCTTGAAGCGATACTGCATATTTTTTCCCCTGTTCCATTGTCAATCGTGCAAGTTTCAGGAATTCTGTTGTTTCTGTGATTTGTCATAGCACATTCTCTTGCTGCCAAGAACAAACATTTTACCTTAATGATTGGGTGTTGTGTGATCCCTGCAAGGCACTACTTATGCTACACAAAGAGCTAAATATGCCAGATTTAAGCCTCGAGGAATAGGGGTTACACATATTTGTAACCAGTGCCATATTTGGATTGGGGTAGGGGGGGGGGCAACTTGGCTACAGCCAGATGTGAATTTTCTCACTGATCTGTGCAATTATATGACTGCAAAGTACATTATTAATTTGCAGTACTGTATTTATAACCAAAATTTGAGATAAGTCCTGTGGTATGCAGTTTGACATTTTCTGAAGTTTATTTGAGAAATGCTGTAGCTTGTCACCTCAGCCGAACATCTGTAGTTCGTTTCCTTTCCATTGCTACAAAAATTCCAATACTGTGAGTGGAGGGAGGGGGCAGAGCAGGAGCATAGGCAGGAATCTTTCCAGGGGGAGGGGCGCAAAGATACAAGTTCAGGTTTGAACATAAGATGCCACCTCTGTCATGATTACATTCGTTTTAAAATTTCATAAATAATAAACAATAATAAAAATAAAGGCACTTTTTAAAGATTTTATCAAAATAAAATACAAAAATTTGATTTTTGAATCATCTAAAAATTGCTAACAAAATATCAATATATAAAAGAAAAATAATGAGCAGCAAAGGGGGCGGGTCATCTAAATCGGGCCCTGTCCTGTTTATAACAAGGAGTTTCTACCCTGGGTCCATCTGTTTAGCATGACCTCTGAGCCACGACAGATCTTTAGTGGTCAGCCGGACTTAAACCAGCGTTTGTGCCAAGTCTCAAGTTAAGCACACTAACATTGGACCACCATGACCCTTTGCCTTTAAGAGATGGTGAGCGGTTAACTGGTTAAGGCAAGTGAAATGCAAGGTATGAAATGGATGGATTTATTTATCAATTTCAGGATGAATTTATCAATATCAATGTAAAGCCAACTAGGTCGAACTTTGCAATTGTTGAGTTGTGCTGCACCTGGCTTTTTTTCCCCTTTCTTCTTCCAGCATTAAACAAAAGACAAAATCCAATTACTTTTGCAGCGTGTTAATAAAAACGCCAAATATATATATACATAATGATAAGCATTGGGTAATTTCAAAACCTTATTTTACCTTGGACTTCAATGTCAAATCATGATGGCTGATGCCATATTTGGTATATCTCAACTGTCCCATGTTGTCAGTTTGTCACTATAAATGAATTGAAATAAATGCCATAGGACATACATCATGAAAGGGTGAATCAGTGAAAATTTTAACCTGAATGTACCATTCAGGCCTCTACCATGTTGCCATTCTGATTGAATATTGGCAGTGAAGTCACATCAACAGTGAAGAATTATGCTGTACCCACCCTCCATCAGTGCTAAATAAATGAGGCAGAAGGCAAAAGTTCCTAGAAATGAAAATCTTACTTTATTTTTTATTTTTTTATTTTTTGAAAAGAGAAAAATAGGAGATACATCTATCAGACTTATTAAAAAATAGAAAGTAGTCACGACTAGACCTTTTTGTGCAAAGTTCATCACAACTTGTATTTCCTTTGACATCCGAGAGTTGAATTTTTCATTATTATAATACAGTACTTTCTCATACTAATGTACAGGGGCGGGTTTCCATCTAGGCGTGTGCCTGGGTCTCCAGAGCTTGAGGGCCCCGAAAGCGTATAATTGGATTTCCAGTTTCAATATGGTTTTCGCGGACAAACAAATCAATCCTTAAAGCCACCACTTTGTATTGTTAAATGATATTTTGCTTTCTGATATAAGTAACATGTATTTTTTCTTATTGTTGCTGCTAGTCTAAATTTTCGAGTTCTTATCGATGTACTTATTTTGAAAAGAATTGTTAAAATAATTTAGCTTTGATTTTAGTGGTAGGTAACAAAAGTATTTGCACTTCTCATGCTTTTCATATTTTAAGGCGAATTCTTAACTGGCCGGATGTGGTATAAATTGCTTTCATGCTAATTCCAGCCAAGAGAACCCCCCCTTCTGCATTGCGATGAGGAATGTTTGTATTGGATTGGCGCGAATGAAATGTCCGGCAAATCACCAGCACACTTGGCTGGCAAGAACGGAAAAGTAGGACAACTTAGTGTACGTTTATGCTGCAGCCCTTGTACATAGATGCTCGCTCAGGCACCTCGCTGGTTGCATGTAGCTGTGATGTTCGCCATGAAGCATTTACCCTGCAGCTGTTCATATCGCTTTTATCAAAAAGGCTATTTTGCATACATCGTCTAAAACTGCGGTAGTTGTCCTGTTTGCCCTCTCTGAGGCGTCGAATGTTTGTGACCGCTACAGTATGACTTCGCCATCAACTTGCTTCAACATCTCGAAAGTTTATGTTGGACTTTTGGCACAAATTGATGCAAAACTTAATGTTAGCACGCTCCTCAAAAAAGACTATTTTAATTAAATCGTCTAAAACTGCGGTAGTAGTCCTATCTGCCTTCTCTAAAGCGTCGAATGTTTGTGACCGCCCCAGTGTGATTTCGCCATGAACTTGCTTCAACATCTCGAAAGATTCTGTTGAACTTTGGCACAACTTGATACAAAACTTAATGTTAGCACCCTGCTCAAAAAAGGCTATTTTGCATCAATCATCTAAAACTGTGGTAGTTGTCCTGTCTGCCTTCTCTGAAGCGTCGAGTGTTTGTGACCGCCACAGTGTGATTTCGCTATGAGCTTGCTTCAACATCATGAAAGTTTCTGTTGGACTTTGGCACAAATTGATGCAAAACTTAATGTTAGCTCGCTGCTCAAAAAAGGCTATTTTGCATCAATCGTCTAAAACTGCGGTAGTTGTCCTACCTGTTTTCTCTGAAGCGTCGAATGTTTCTGACCGTAACAGTATGATCTTGAAAGTTTCTGTTAGAATTTGGCACAAATTGATGCAAAACTTAATGTTAGCACGCTGCTCCAAAAAGGCTATTTTGCATCAATCGTCAAAAACTGCGGTAGTTGTCCTGTCTGCCTTCTCTGAAGCTTCGAATGTTTGTGACCGCCACAGTATGATCTCGTAATCAACTTGCTTCAACATCTCGAAAGTTTCTGTTGGACTTTGGCACAAATTGATGCAAACCTTAAGGTTAGCACGCTGCTCAAAAAAGGCTATTTTGCATCAATCGTCTAAAACTGTGGTAGTTGTACTGTCTGCCGCCTGTGAAGCGTCGAATGTTTGTGACCGCCACAGTATGATTTCCCCATGAACTTGCTTCAACATCTCGAAAGTTTCTGTTGGATTTTGGCACAAACTGATGCGAAACTTAATGATAGCACCCTGCTCAATAAAGCTATTTTGCATCAATCGTCTAAAACTGCGGTAGTTGTCCTGTCTGCCTTCTCTGACGCGTCGAATGCTTGTGACCACCGCATTGTGATTTCGCCATGAACTTGCTTCAACATCTCGAAAGTTTCTGTTGGATATTGGCACAAAATGATTCAAAACGTAATGTTAGCACGCTGCTTATAAGAAGCTATTTTGCATCAATCGTCTAAAACTGCGGTAGTTGTACTGTCTGCCTTCTATGAAGCCTCGAATGTTTGTGACCGCCACAGTACCATTTCGCCATGAACTTGCTTCAACATATCGAAAGATTCTGTTGGACTTTGGCACAAATTGATGCAAAACTTAATGTTAGCACGCTGTTCAAAAAAGGCTATTTTGCATCAATCGTCTAACACTGCAGTAGTTGTCCACAATACCCCGATGAACCGGAGCGAATGTATGACGTAGACGGTTCAATCCAATTCCGCTCTTAGGAGATGTTGAAGCAAGTTCATGGCGAAATGGATCGCATACCCACGGTGATTATTGGATAATATAATGTCGTAATATTATCCAATAATTACCGTGGGTATGCGATACACGTACTTTGCCGTATAGGTACAAACCAAAAAATTTTGATCCTACTGCGTATAAATTTAGTGTTTTTTTATATTCTACTGGCATGTTTGAAATATTTTAATATTTTTTGCTATTGTTTTATAGCATTGCCATACATAAATTCCTGCACTGTATTAGTATGGTTCATGCAATATTTTAAAACAAATAACGAAATATAATCTTTTTTCACGTCATAGTCTACCAAATTTTTTTCGGTAGTTCTTTCAGATCTCAAAAAGCCTACTTACATAGCGCGATATATTGTGCTACATTACATTTCTCTGATACATGTGCATAAAGATACTTGCACGTATTCTGCAAATTATAGGTTAATAAAATGATTTCGGGAAGACCTATTTGTCACCCCACGCAGAGAAAACAATCTATTGGACATTTTAGGAAAATATGATTCTTTTTCCGTTTTGGGTATATTCCTTCGAAGAAGCGTTCAGTGTTCGAACTTTTGCCTTTCATCGTTTTCAGTAATTTATGAAAAATTAAAATTAAATGTGTAATTGAAAAAGCGAAGTGGTGTTCAAAAACATTTGGAGTCTTATGTTCCTGAAAAGCGCTTTAAAAGCGCACATCTGCTAGTTTCCAAGATCTCAGCAAAATATTTGTATCCATAGTTCTATACCCATAATATGTAAAGTGCATTAACGAAATTGCTGAAAGAAAACCCTATAAGAGGAGGATATTCCTTACTGAAAGAAGACAGTATACGAGGGTGATATTGTTGCCAATAAAATATATATCTAGTATGCTGTGATGCTAAGTTAGGAGGAAGTCTCATAGTTACATTCTTATGAGTTTTGTAGACATATCAATTTTGTAGACATCTCAGTTTTTCAGACAGACGGATTTACTGAGAATGACTCTCACACAGACATGTCTTAATATATTCCGTCCTGTAAGCGGAAATTTTGTTTTAGTAGACTGAGGTACGAAAGGATAGATATTTCGAAATCAAGTGATTCTTTCAGCATGATATCAGTTTCAGTAAAGGATGAAAACAACACACGAAATGACGTGGTATCCATGACCACGAAAACATTTCACGACTACTGAAACTGTTCATGGGCTAGCCTAGTCCTGGCACAAGATAAATACTAACGCGGGAGATCACTTTTTATCACATTACTTACTTCATGAGGAAGTTTCTCAACTGACGATATGATTATGTGTAACGAAATCTCCAAAATTCAACGGACATAAAATGTGCGAGTATCAGAGACAGTCAGAGTTTAATTTCACTGAATATTGTATAAATGACGTTTTCTTATGAAGACATCTAAATTTTTAATTCACGAAAATGAAGTTAAGCAATCCCGAATCACAACTAGCTCGAAGGAGCTGCGATATCACCTAAACCTAAGGTGATGCTACATGTTAAACTCACTTTGCACACATTGTTACACTTTGAAAACTTACGAGCACTACACATTCCGTTCATTTAACAGAAATCAACACACATGGTACGATCACATGATCACAATCTATATTCATTAAAACAAACATTATCGGCTCCAGGCTTACGATCACTAATTATCAGGCACAATTTCTCTGTAATCATGGCTGATTAAAAATTCCTTTGAATCCTGACTGAAATCTTGAATTAAAATTAGCGTTTAGATTCTTAAATATATTGGCTCACCCTGAGTGTTTAATTTACGTTTTGATCCAGTGAATTCACAGTTTATACCTGGCAAAGATATAAAGCGCGAAATTTCTTATTTACATTTTATATTAATTCTAATGCAAAATAGAGCAGAGACAACATGTTTCCACTAGCTACACACTATATATCAAAGAGACGCGTGTTGCTCGCGAGCAGCGGTTTTGCCAGACCTCCTGCCGAACGAACCTGGAACGTTCTAGTATAATACGTAAAAACTCGTAAGCCCCATTCCAGAACCCTCAGCAAAATACGAAACGCCTTCATCGAGGAATGAAATTCTTTGGCAGCTGGATTCATTACCATCCTGATGATGAGTTGGTATCGTCGTTGTGGAAGTTGTCTGTTCGTATGAGGTGATTACCTTCTTTATCAAGACATTTTTGGTTGCATTCTTTTGTCTCATGTTGGTGAGATTTGTGATGTGACCCTGTACTTTTAAATGTGTGCACATTTCTCTTTTATTAAAATTTTTTAATACATTTATGATTGTCTCTTTACAAGCAAAACGTCTCGATTTGCTGTTGCCTGTTTTTCTTTATATTCCTGCGAATGCCATCCGGACATGAATTTTGAACACAAGTGTATGCCCCTTTAATACCGTGTTTTCAGGATAATTTGAAAATATATTCCATTCAGTATACTCAGCAGATGAAACATTAGAGATAAGGGTTATGGGAAGTTCACATGGGCAAACACCTTATGAGAACTGAACATTGCCAAACAGCACGCAGGCGATAAGTCACCGGACGGCAGGGCTTTCTAACAGTGTGTTGCAATCAACGAATTTAGGTAAACGAGATGCTCTGAGATACTTTGATCATGTACCCATTGTCGGTCCAAGACAGTTTGGTCATTCTATCCCCCAAATGGTAAGGACCCTAGAGTTTCCGAGAGCAACCGTATCGAGGGTGTTGAGTATGTCATCGACGTACGTATCAGTGCCCAGAGAGTATGAGGTGCCATACAACACGCCATTGATGACCGGGTTAGGTGTATGCTATGCAGGCTCGTAGAGACCGCCGGTTTGGCAAAAGCCGCGCCAATCACATCTAGGTTAAGTGTCCAAGCCCCGAGCAGCGTCAGCGACCGAATGGCGCACACTGAAAACCGTGGGCTGTGGGCGCCGACTTTGCATTTGTTTGACACATTTGACTGCTTATTATCGGATGTTGTGCTTCCCTTGATGCCGGAAAACACCAAACTATACCCCTAATGAGTGCGTTGCGTCGTCTGTACGGTTTCAGCTTATGGTACTGACGAGAGGGGGCTGGAGTGTCCTACACAGCATGAAGCCACAGACTCAACGTGGTAAATAGTCTCTGTTGAAGCTGTGGGGCGCATTTGGTCCCTTAGTTAGCCTGAAGATGACCTTAAACACTGCACGCTGCAAACATGTGCTGGCTGATCACCAACACACGTTCATGACATTCAATCATTCTGAAACTGATTGTCTGTTTCAGAAGAATAATGCGCCGTCCCACCTTACCAAAACCACCCAGGCATGGGTAGAAGAACACTTATCTGAATTTGGAATCATCCAATGGCCCCAGGTACCCAGTGAGCAACAGTGTGAAAGTACTCTAGGTTGCCGTGGATCGGAGCATCAGATCCATGGATCCTGTACGGACGTCTCGAGTGATGCTGTAGACAATGCTGCAGTAGACAAGGATGGCATTATCTCCGGAAATCCTAAGGCTTTCACTGGAATCGATGTAGTTCATTACCGTCAAAGATATCGGAATTTTTTTTCTCATGTTCATTTTCCACAAGGACAGCTTTTGCGTTAAACATAAACTGAAGTGCCAGAAAAACTGGTACAGACGAGCTTATGCAAAATACAAAGCAATGTCACCTGTGCGCGTACCCGGTTGGGTCCACCAGTGCGTATATAAAGCGATAGGCATCCTCGCCAGCTATTAGAGCTGTTTTCGGCATGATAATGACAAGTAATAACGATTTAAGCGATTTTCAACGCTGTGTCATAGTTGGCGCTGGTGAGATGGGAGATAATACTTCGGAGGTAGAAACGAAGTTCGGATTTTCATGGACGACCATGGCAAGGGTGTACCGTGAATACAAGAATTCCGGCAAAGCCTCCAACCTACGATGCCAGTGTGGCCGTAAAATGACATTGGGTGAACGTGACCATCGTGGGCTGTCAAGAAACGTTTCACGCATAAGTGTGCAACACTCTCGCAGGTAGCATCGGAATTCAATGCTGGAGCCTCAACAAGCATCAGCTTCCTGTCTGTGCAAAGTACCCTGCACGATATGGGCTTTGGGAGCAGACACCCAACTCGAATACCCTTGATGTGTGCACGACACAGAGCTATGCGCGTCGCTTAGGCACGACAACACCGCCACTGGACAACTGACGCCTGGAAACAAGTAAACATTTCGCGTTTCCAACTGTATCGGGCAGATAGAAGTATCCGTGTGTGTTGCAAATCCCATGAAGCCATGGATCACGCCTGTCAACACGGAACTGTACCGGCCGGGGGGGGGGTGTCCGTAATGGTGGTGGTGTGTTTAGCTGGACTTCACTGAGACCCCTGGTACGTCTACAAACGTCTATGACCGGTCAACGCTATGTGCGCATCCTTTCTGTCGAGGTACACCCGTTCATGTCCTTCATTCATGCTGATGGGTTGGGCTTGTTCCTACAGCACAATGCACCTCCACACAAGTGTCGGGATGCCACATTACGGTTAGAGTAGCATTCATCTGAGTTTGGGGTGTTGCCATTCCCACCCAAGATCCCAAATCTGAACGTTATAGAACACATTTGGTATGCCACGGAACGCGCTATCAAACACAGTAATCCGAGACCTCGGATTACACCAGATTTGTGGAACGCTCTACGGAAAATATGGTGTTCATTGCCTATATCATATTTCCAGAAGCTAGTGGAGTCCATGCCCCGTCGTATTTCCGCAGTCCTGCGTTCCCGTGGGGAACCTACCAAGTATTAGGCTGGTGTACCAGTTTTTCTGGCACTTCAGTGTACTTTCCCTACGCATGCGAAAATAGTATATTTATCACGCTTGGCAGTATCTACCCGTGCAATGTTTTTCACACATGTTTGCAAATACCTATAAATCTAACTTCAGTAAATATTAAGATTTAAAATATTTTGCTTTCAGTGAAATTACTTAACACTGTCGTGAAATAATTGTTCAAAGTTAACTTTGTTCAAACCATTTCGTATGATTCCAACTATATTGGAATACATCAGTATTAGGTTTAACTTCATGGTTGTTCCCCTGCAAAATATCGAATATATCAAGAATAACGTTTTTTTATATAAAGCACTTCTAGGTCAATTTATATATAAAAAAATAATTCATATTTTATGAATAACATTTTTTATATAAATAGACTTCACTTGCACCAACATAACATAAAAAAACTAATTAATTCTGTTGATAAACACTTGCTATGTTCTTTATTTCAACGCAATATTTTTATGAGCACAAAAACATAATTTGGAGACACAAACCTTCCTAGTCTTTGCGTGATTATAAACAGGACGTGAAACTATCATGAAATAAAAGCTACCCGAAGCCATGTTTCTTTAAAAGCACAAATAAAACTATTTTTAACGAGAAGTTAAAATTTGTTCTTTTGCGGGTATCTTTAAAACAGATAACAATTAAAGAAACCAAACGTTATCGTTCTTGTGAGTAATTATCATGGATTCATAAAAGCAGTGGAGCTGCACATCACTGTGTTCTACACTGAAGAGCAATTGAATTAGAGACAGCTGGCGTTGTGCAAATGTGGCGCTGTGGGCGGACCTGTAAACGGAAACGACATGGCGTATGCAGCGATCCGACATTTTAAGGAGTTGTGCGACGGGAATCAGTAAGAGTCGGACTCCGTATGGGTAAGACGTAGGTTCTAAGCGCATTTGATCGTGGGCAAATTGTCGGGACCCGAAGAATGGGTCATTCCATCTCAGAAGTCGTGCAGGCACTCGTATGTTCATTAGCCACTGTGTTACGGATGCACCGTAAGTACATAGAATCCGGTAAATCCATCCCTGCAAGAGCCAACTGCCGTGGACAACAGCGTGTGAATGAGCGGGGTCATCGTCGGCTAGCTCGCATTGTAACAGCAGATGGACGGGTCACAGTTGGAGAAATCACTCGTCAATTTAACGCTGGTGCAAAAAAACGTGTAAGCAGCCACACCATCCTGAACCATCTCCTTGCTATGGGGCACAGAAGACATCGTCCCACGAGAGTACCGCTGCTAACCGCACATCACAGGGTGCAAAGATTAGCATGAGCGCTGGAACATCGCCACTAGACCGTATAAATGTGGAAAAATGTTGCCTGGACTGATGAGTCGAGATTCACGTTGGTACATGCGGATGGCAGGATACGAGTACGGCGCAAACCACATGAAGCGATGGATCCTTCTTGCCAGCAGGTTTCTCTTCAAGCTGGTGGGGGTGGCATTCTCGTCTGGGGACTGTTTACTTGGAATGAAATGGGACCCCTGGTACGTGTGACATCGTCCCTCACAGGTCAACGTTATCGGGATTTCCTGGACGACCATTTGCTCCCGTTGGTGCGTCTTCAACGTCCCACTGGGGACTTCATCCTGCAACAAGGCAATGCACCGTGCTATCTCTCCCGAATGGTATCCGAATGGTTGAATGAACGCTCCACCGACGTGACCTCGCTTCCTTGGCTAGCTAGGTCACCTGACCTCAATCCCATCTTGCACATCTGGGATGCCATCGAGAGAGAGGTTCGAGGCTCTGATCCCCCTACATCAAATCTTCGTGAACTGTGGTAGCTTGTTCAGGGGTCGTGGATCCGAATGACTTCCCAACGCTTCTGGTGTCTTGTCAAGTACATGCCGAGACGATTCGCCGTTGTCATCTGGGAGAAAGGTGGTGCTTCACGTTACTAGAAAGGTATCTCTAATTCAATTGATCTTTAGTGTATGTATTAACAATGCGAAAAACAACGACAGCGGACCTTGATTTATAAAAATGGTCTCCTGGTCTGATGACTACGTACTTACTTTGTGGTTTTACAATCCCGTCAAGTGCGAGTAGGCGGGAGTGTGGGATCTGGCGTAAACTGTACGAACCGAATAGACGCCTATCATAAAGGAAATGGTAAGGCTGTTGAAGCTCTTTTATTTTCAAGGTCTTTTTCAAAGGCACCCGTTTTGAACCCTGGTGTTATACTTCTGAACATTCCACTCCGCTGTCCCTTCACAGCCATCATGCACTTTCAGAGCAATAGACGCTTCGTAAAAGGACAACGAGATTCATAACAGATACGTGATGACTAAAATATTCTTAGAAAATCATTCTGAAGACGTGTCCTTGCTATAATGCCATACCAATTTACGGGATGTGAATCTTGCATTAAACCTCTAGGATATTGTGAAAACATCCGTTAGAGCTTTGAATCTTTTACCCAGGAATTCTATAAAATTATGGACAGCAGGTGTCAAGCTTTGTTGGAAATACCTGTGGTGCGTTTTTGTGAGCAATTCGTCTCAATTTCTCATCCTGCGACTGCCTTTATCTAGGTGAAAAAGTAACATAATGGTCACTAGTTCGGGTGTCTCATGAATTATCTCCATTAAGTCTGTAACCCACAAAAAGAATCTGAGTTAGAATTTCTCCCAATTTTAGAAGCAAATGAGAGTTAAATTTATTTTAATGATTTCATTTTCCTCAAGAACAGAAGTGAAATGCAGTTTGACCCGGAAATATAGTCTAAACCTATTCCAATACTTGAGATGGTTCTGCCATTTTTGTTAGCTTCTTTCTTTCTGTATCATTTATAGAAATGTTATCTTTGAGAAGCTTCAATTTGATGTATTCTATAGCATTAAACTGGGTTAGCAGAGGGGATCTGCGAATTTTGTAGGTCATAATGGGATGTCTGTTGTGTTTGAAAGAACTAGATGTGGTTACTATGAAATTTGTATAAAGAAATCTACTTTAGCATTCGTAAGAACATATTGCAATGATTTGTAAAGTTAGTTTCCTATTTAAGATTGTTAGGGCTTTTCTTTTCCTTGAATGTGTAAGTATTCTCTAAAATCAAGTATCTATCATTGAGTAGAAACATGTTATATAACCTGGTGATTTCTTCTTTATCATATGGAATATTTCTCTTTCGCGTCTCTCCACTAATTGTTTGCGTGTAACACTTCGGAATACCTTGGTAAATCGACACTTTGTTTTGCACGTAATTACAACATATATTGTCGCTTGTTACAGTTATTGCCTAATGAGAAGTAAGAAATTATTCGAAATTTAAAAATTGATTTTCTTTTGAAAAACTATGTGGCAGAAACGAAGTTTCCGCATGTTACCCCGGTTGCTACTCCATTCTTTCAAATCATTCCCGGATATACACAAGAGGTTAACCGTAATGATGAATTTTGATATGTGTGGGATCCTATTAAATATCTAATTCTTGTAGACAATTGGACGCATTTTATCCCGAAACCATTTCTTGGGCACAACGGGATTATAATATCCTTCGTACTTCAAGGAACACATAAACCATCATGAAGAGAATTAAAGAGTTTAACATTCTGATATCCACAAATGCCTTTTTGTAATATTAAAAAATACATTTAAATTAATTAGTCTAAAAGGTAAGTATGTTAGTCAAAAAGACGTGCGTTTTCCATACCACCGACAGACGAATGGGTTAATAATCTTTAAGAATATGTAACACTTCTAGCCGATCTTTGCTAAAAATACGCCACAAAAGGATTTTGCCTTTCTCTACCACTTCTTCTAGTGTTATCATCATTGCTTCTAGTCAGTAATTTCTTTACGACGCAATGTTTTACTGCTGCTGATTTGATTACTGGGATAATAATTCAGCAATTGTTCAAATTTTGTTTTTATTTCACTTGCACTATTTCTTCTAAATAAAAATTAATTAAAAATAAAATGGTGGTGTTTGAGCCAATTGATTGTATTCATTATAGATGCAGTTCAAGAAAGCTTGAAAAAGCTAAAGCTGATTTGGAAAGTAGAGTATGAATGCAAGTTTATGTCACAGTGACTTGGCTTCCGAAAGGCGACTTGTTGACAGAGGGTTACACATTTGGAAATGCAAGTTTAAATGTTTGGTTACGATGAGATTTAACGTAGAAAGTGAACATGCTCTCAGAGCAAACGTGGCCTCCCACACCCGGCGTTCGTCTTCGAGCAGAGGAAGTCATGTTGCTTTAATCTTTAACAACAAAAATCAACTGCGTTTAAAATGGATACACGGGTAAGTTGAAATCTTGCCGTGTACCGTTCCACAGAAAAGGCAGGATCCTTGCGCTGGTCAGCTCATGCCAGATAGGTGTGTGCTGGCGAACGGCATCAAGTGCTAACCGTACCTCATCCCTGAAGACAACGCGACAGTGACGGAACAATACCCCACGTTGATCGGGCCTAACACCACAACAGCCTGTGCCGGCGATACTCGGTAGTCAGTGGTATGCCGGGAATGGCCAACTCAAATGTAGATCCCGTGTTGCAGTTTGTATGGCACAGATCCGCATGGCTACTTCCGTACCTGTAGACGATACAACATGGTCACGGATAGCTGAGAGCGACGAATTCTGTTCTGTTCGCGTGGTTCTCACAATCGCTCGATCCTCGCGTTCTGTCGTTGCCCTCAGGTGCACTTTCCGCGTGCCTCAGGTTTGTGCGCTCTTCGACCCATTGGCGCCAGTATCGCCGATCGCCGCGTTGCCTCCATCCAAAGTACTTGGTAATACGGCTACTTTACCAGCCAGCCTGTCTCAGCTCAATTATCGTCACCCCTCAAATTCGCTCAGCTGTTCGTTATGTGCACGAATCCGAGGTCGAGGCGTCCTCATATTCCGTGCAGGTTAATGCAACGAGAATCCGCTATCACAAATGTTTCTGCGTGCAAGGTTTACCATTGATATGCCATACTCGAAGAAGAGTTCACATGTGTTGTGGCTAGCCGGTATTTTAATTATTTGCATATTTAGCCCAGCGATATTTGCCTGCTAAGTTTTCGTAAGGATAGAGCGAATTTCTCGGTGTGTTAGGTTACTTTTTTTTTTTTTTTTTTTGAAAAAGTGTTATTCAAAAAAATGGAAATTCGCTAGTATTGCTGTGGAGATGTCACATTTACATGGAATATATGGCGCGGACAATAGCGATTTAATCCGAGTTTCCCCTAAATACACAGTTTTGTTCATATTGCCTTTAACATAACCGTTTTCCAGCGTTTCAGTAATTTAGATTGTAAAATGTCATGCAGTACAGAACATTTAAAAAAAAGAAAACTTTACAAAATCTACAAATTACGAACAGAGGTTTACTGGTATAAACGAGACATTCTATTTAAAAATCATAATAACATCTAATAAAAACAGTGCACTAAATACTATTTCCCCATTTTTTAATCAATTCTCATTTAAGCAAATGCATAATTTCATAATCACAAAGGACAGAAATCTTCTGTTGTCCTACATGATTGTGTTTGTCATGTAGGTACGACGAAACAGGGATTGCCATTTGTGCTTTTAAGAAATCAATTTTGCTAATATTTCGACGGCAAATGCTCCCAATTTATATGTTCAACTTGTAACCTATTGCTTTAGAATTAATTTTACTTCAATCAAATTGTGAACCCTTGAAAATCAATGAAACGGTTGATTGTGTTATTTTTACTTGTGCCTCCACCGATACGTAAAGCTGTATTTCCCAATGACATAGGACCTGATGGCCTTTGCAGATTTTGAAGAAATTAGAAACTGAGACGTGAGACTGCTGAAGAGCAAGCCTGAGCGAATAAGGAAATTAAACTCTTTTTGTCCTTTTTTTTCTTTTCAATGTTCTTTTTTTTGCGTTTTAACGAAAACCATGAGAACTGTAATTGGAAAAGCATTCTATTCTTTCTAACTCGGTGCCTCTATTTTCGCAGAGCAAACGGACGGGTAGCGTAAAGAAGGCAACGCTACTTATGCCTCATTTGGAGAAAATGATCAGATGCCAGCGCCTCACACTACTGGGGTACTGATGCGACACTTGTTACTAAACACATGTGTATACTGTTGAAACAGGCCATCTGTTGCATCAGACTGAGGCAGGTTTCTGTAGGATATCAAAGGTCACTAATTTGGACAAAAAGTCACCGCGAAAAGTGTTTTCCTAATCTTAATACGAATTTAACATGTTTTCTCCTTCACTAAATTTTAAATATTGTGTGTATTTGATCAGATTTTGTTGTTTTGTGTTATTCCGCTTTACGTAATATGTAATAATCCCAAAATTTTATCTATCTTGAAAAATTTTTGTGTGTTTTTGCCTTCAATGCGACAGTGTTCGTTCTCCTGTGGAAGTAGTCGTCACTATATTATCCAATCTGGAACTTTTCTACTTTCGTACTGTATTCTATTTGCAGAATACAACCGATTTTGCGCTGCAGTAATTCCAGCGATATGAAGGGATTTCGTTCACGTGTGCAAGAGTTTCAGCGTAAGAGTTATTTTGGTTAATTTCTTCGTTCTTGAGGCCGTTCTAAATTTGTGAAATGGTATAGAAATTTTGTAATAAGTACCGTGTAAAAATCTCTGTTATCCCCTTCGCAACGGAAGGAAGGAACGCGGAATTAGCAGAAAACTTTTTTTCTTATATTTTTTAATGAATTCGTTTGAGCTTTATGAGGGAAAACAATACCGTACTGTGAAAAAGTGGTAGAACATCATGACGTGTTGCAAGCTAATTTCCCAAAGGCTCTCCATTTCTCAGAATACGTTTTTCTCCCAGCTTTTGGATTTTGTAATTTGTTTGAATGGTTTCGAAAATGCAGAAGTTTAAAGTTCATTTAAACTAGAAATTCGAACTCATACTTTGATTTGGGGTAATACACATTTTGTTATTTTTTCAAGAAGAGCTTTGATCTTTGATATTACAGTACTTCAGTGGATTAACATAAATTATGGTCTAAAATCTTAATTTAGAATAAATGTTAAAAACATTTCCAATGTTATTTCGTAATTGTATTTTCTGAGGTCATCATAGAAACAGAAATCATATTACGAATTTAGAACGACAGTGGGTTTAATCATTTAAGGTCGTGTGTTTTAAATCTGAAACTGTATTACTTGGAAGTCATGAGACTTTGCGCTTACAAAAAGGCAGTGGAATAACAATTTGTTACGAATTTTGCACTTAAATTATCCCACCAACACTCTCAGCCGCTGTGTCGATTTCCCACGTACTTTTTAGAGTTTGGTTTAATTGAAAGTCACTTTCTTTAAATTTTAGAAAGCACGGAAGAAAGTGAACAAACGTTTCACAGGTACATGCCTAACAGCAGATCTGGTTTTTCTGACAGGGAAATGTTTGTTGTTGATACGGATTAAGAACAAAAATATTTCTGGAAAAATCACAAAAAAATGTTATCAATTTACTTAATCATCAAAATGTCGTCAGATGCATGAAACTATAAACATTGAATCCAAGAAATCTGTTTGTTCAGCATTATAGTCAGTCAGCTGACGTGATGCTGATAAGCGGCGATCCTTAAACACGCGGATAAATGTTGAGTTTGCTTTGGGTTTAACAGTTTTAAGCAGTGACGTAGAGTTCTTTAAACCGATGAACCGTATTTGCTGCAGACCCTCTATAAAAAAAATTAATATCCAATTGACAAACATTGCCTGAGAGCTATATTTCGTATATCTGGAAACCAAATTTTTAGGGAAGAAAAATACATGCTAATTTCATTCAATGAATCCCCAGAAAAGCTTATTTAAAACTAATCAATTGAGATGTATATCATACATTACTCAAAATAGTAAAAAACTGTATGCCCATTTTTTCTTCATGTTAGAAGCTATTCTCTATGCACATACTCTATGAGCTATACTAGTGATGGGCATAATCGAGAAGATATAATCGATTCATTCGATAATGAAAATCTCTCGAAACATTCGATCACGCCAAATTCATTCGAATGAATAAAACCTCTCGAGAGAACTCTCGATTGCTCATAAGTTGTCTCGTTCAAACGAGTGCATTCGAAAGGCAAAATCCCCCGTCTCTTTTCGAGAACATAACTTCCGAGCAAAATCACTCGCTTACCAGAAAAGGTCTCGAGAATTAACGAGATCCCAGAGGTTTGGAGGTATTTGGAGTATTTTCACCTTGGAAGTACTCGCTTTTCACGTGATCGAATTATCTCACGCAGGGAGAATCACTTGGGCTCTTTCTAACTTCTTAAGCTAAGATATGCTATTCGAAAAAAATCAGGTGTCCTTAGCGTCATTCCGTCCAGCGAAAGAGAACTCTGAGCGTATAGCACTAATTACAAATCATACGAATAGTTATTTCGAATGAATATCTCGATTTGTGAAACGCAGACGGCGGCTCTGAGCGTATCGCGCCATCTTCCGGTAAATTCTAAAATTAGAAATCGTTCGAATGATTATTTCGAATGAATATCTCGATTTACCAGATCTCTCGATTGTAACCTTTCGATTCTTAAATTCAATCGATTAAGCCCAACACAACGCTAAACTCTACGCACATTTTTCTTCTTCTGAGAAGTTATTTCAAACTAAAGACACTGTCGCATTCCTCTTACTTTAAAAACAGCTGATGATTGAATCAAACTGCAAATGAATTCGTGACAACTTAGATAATTTTAATTTAAAATTCTTCATTTTTACTGGAGAGGTTGAGAACTCCTTCAAATAAAGAAATAAAAATCTGAGCAGGCAGCGTGATCACCAAAAATATATACCTATTACATTTAAACTGAAATTTCGTCAGACATCTACTCCATAATCTGATACATGTCAATGTGAACACAAGTTTTACATTATATATTAATCACATTTTTGATAATTTTTTACTCTCAGGATTTATACAATTTCTCGTTTCTGTACTGGGTGAAATCCGAACATCTTAGTTTTCGAAATTTTTCAACTGAGTTATTGCCAATGATGTTGAAACGTGCATCGATGAGCCATTACATTCTGGTCATCCGCAGCCTAGAGAAATGAGCGGGCCTGGAGACCAAACGGTGGCGCAGGTAACGTTTACAGAACAGTATATATATACAACACGAGGACCGTTTTTCTGTTAGTAGAGTTTTCGAAGTCAGAATGGGAAAGGCTGCCGATTTAGCAGAGTTTTATAAAGGATAAACTGTGATGGCATGGCGCCTCGGAAACGAAGCTGCTTGAGGCATGTTCACGTTTCGCTGTAGTGAGTAGGTATCAAAAGTGGTGCACAGATAACGAAACGACAAAACGTCGTTCAGCTGTGTGTCGTCCGCAGCTCAGTGATAACAGAGGGGAGCGGTGACTGTCGCACATTGTTCACAGCGACCGCAGGGCCCCAGTGCGACAGATCACCCTCAGCAAGAACAATGGTGATCAGGGCAATGTGTCACAGCACACAGTTCATCGCAGCTTTCTGAGCATGGGCCTGCGTAAACGAAGACCTTCCGGGTCCCCATGCCTCTGCACGTCGTCAACAACAACGAATGAAACGGACCTAAGATCATCGAGATTGGTTTGCGAATGATGGGAAGAATGTGGCCTGCTCTGACGAATCAAGATTCCTGTTGTGTCACGTAGACGGCCCACCGCGGGCAAAGTATGTAGAGAGAGAGGTAGGCCAGAGAACCGGTTTTCACGATGCAGTGGCAACTTGTGGTGAGGGAGCGCTGTTATTGTGACGTCAACGGTGCGCTGGGAGCAAATTTTTTTTTTTTTTTTTTTTTTTGATTGGAAGTTTAACGACCACCGTGAGCAACTCAATGGGCTATAAGCAGTCGCCCGTCCCTAATTTAGGGTCACTGGTTCCAGGGAAGGGAGAGATCCAGTGCCGTAAGACAAACACAACATCCATGCCTGACCGGGCTGGGAGCAAATGATCGCCGTTCGTGTTTCATTGTCTTTGCTCATACTCGTTGCTCGTTGGTTTGTTACCGTGTTGATTATTTGCTAACACACACAAATTGCATGTGGTTTTGCTTAAATTTTCTTTGTACATCTTTGTAAATAGTTATCTTAACGTGTAGTTAAAATATATTTAATTACATTGTATCTTACGTATAGTGTAAGTACGTGTTTGCTTGGATAACAAAATAAACGTTTTGTAAAAGCCATGCCACTCTGCGCCGTTGCAAGTTGTAAAAACCACGAAAAAACTGCTTCGGGTGTTACCTATCATCGTTTTCCGAAAGATGTGCTTCAAAGAAAGGCGTGGTTGAACGCGTGTCGTCATGAAGATGTTTTCAATGTTGAAAATGCAAGAATATGTTCATCGTATTTCGCGGATGAAGACTATATAAGAGATCTGAAAAGTGAGTTATTGGAAGGTAATAGTATTAAACGATTAAAGAAAGGTGTTGTACCTCATGTAAGTATTTGCAAAACCACTTTACAGCTTGTAACCGAATGCAAGAAACGAATGTAAAGGTTGCACAACAGAGAACTAAAACGTTATGTGGTAGAAGTTACTGAGAATATTCCTCCAAATAGACTGAAGTTATGTTCACCTACAGAAGATGTGCTTCCTGAAGTAGATAATAGTAAACATCTGCCATTTTTATCAATAGAGGATATTGAAATGAAAAACCAGGAAATTGCTGAACTGACTGCCGGAGTAAATGACCTCACTAAATCCAATGGCAGTTTAAGGAAACAGTGTTTATTTTAGCAAAATAGGGCACAACATTTATGTATGAAGATTCGTACGATGTCTTCTAGAATTTCCAAATTACGAAAGATAAAACCAAAGAAAAATAACACAGCAGAAAAAAAGAAAAAATTTCCAATGAAGTAAATGTTCTGTTACGGGGAGTTTTTTCTGAAACCCAAGTGCGAGCACTTTTAACGAGAAAAAGAATTAACTGGGCACCAGAAGATATAGTTAGGGCTCTGACTATCCGCGGCTTATTAAAGCGTTCATGTTCTTTCATTCGGAGCCAAATGCATATTCCGTTGCCTGGTATAAGTACTTTAAAAAATGGGTGTCTCACGTTAAGTTTGCCCCAGGATTTCTCTGGGAGGTCCTCCAAAGAATGGCTGAGAATGCAAAAACTCTAACTCGATTTGAAAGATTTTGCGTTTTATTAATGGATGAAATGAGTATTGATGAAAAGATGGTGTACGATCATGCTGAAGATACGGTCATGGGTCCTCATAAATCTGTTCAAGTTGTCATGATAATGGGCTGGACATATTCATGGAAAAAACCTGTTTTTTATGATTTTGATTTCAGAATGACGAAAGATATCTTATTTCACATCATTACAGAAATCGAAAAAATTGGATTCCAGATTGTAGCCATGACATTGGATTTAGGTGGCGGTAACCAGTCACTGTAGAAAACACTTGCATTAACTTATACAAAACTTCTTTTCCGAACCCAGTGGGTAATGCACGGTCTATATTTGTATTTGCTGATGTGCCTCATCTTCTAAAGCTGTTAAGAAACCACTTACTCGACAGTGGGATAAAGTTTAAAACGGGAACTGTCATCAAAAAAATTATTTTCCTAACTCTCCTTGAGAAAGAAAAGGGAGAACTGAAACTGTGCCCTAAATTCAGTATTACTCATGTCAATGTTAGAGGTGCTGAACCAATGAACGTTTCACTTGCCACCCAACTTTTTTCGCATCACATTGCCTCAGCGATTAGGTACATTTTCCCGAGTGAAACAGAAGCAGCAAACTTTGTTCAACTTGTGAATGATTCATTTGACGTACTAAATTCTCGTTGTTCGTCGGACGGTGTTCGTCTAAGGCGACATTAAGGTACTAATATACAGGAACAGAAAAACATTCTGGAAAGCATGTAAGATTCGATAACGCAAATGCGAGTGTGCGGAAAAAGAACATCTTTTGCCATTTCAGAAAGGTTTTATGGTTTCCGTAACATGTTTAACCAGCTTTTATGAACATATAACTGAAAGTTGTGTAGGCATTCGTTTCCTCCTCTCCACTAGATTAAACCAAGATTGCCTGGAAAATTTATTTTCACAAATCAGAGTTATGGGGCATGCATATGATCATCCTTTGCCCAGTGAATTTAAGTATAGATTGCGCCTTTTGCTACTGAGTGGCAAACTCATTGGAACTTCTCCACACTCAAACGTAAAAAAGAGCGACGAAACTTTCATGACAACTCTTTGTTTAAAATGTTTGCAACCTGACTTGAAACAAAACGTCGCCACAGAATTTCCCGAAACTACTGACTTGGGATCTGTAAATATGAATGGTCAAACATGTAACGAATGCATTCAGGATGTGTCACTGGGGAAAAATGAGGAAGATGCTTTGAAATACATAGCAGGATACATATCCTTTCGCGTTAAATCACCCTTACTGGCTAAAGAAACAACTGAAGAGAAAGATATTTTGAGAAAGACGTTTTGAGGAGCACTTTACGAGAATTCACTGAGTCAAATTAAAAAAAACGGAATAGTTAAAAGCTTATTAAGGAAAATTAAAAAAATTGTATCCTCGTGTTGACGAGAAAGCTTTAAAGTTGTATTCAAGGCTTCGAATTTTCATCCGAGTGAAGTTCTTAAATCAGACCTTAAAAACGCAAGTGGCAAATAAAACAAAGAAAAATGCCACACAGTGGATGAAAAGTGCAGCTTTAGTGGATGAGAAGCAAAGTACATGAGGAAAAACAAGAATTCTTATTCAAGGTACGTTTCCATTTATATTGTTTACTACTCAAACTTTTCGGAAACCTTAAACAAGTTTTATTTTAATTACAATTTTACTTTCATTACACTAGTGTTAGTGTCCAAAAGTTAATTAAGTAAAAATAAGCGTTAACTAAAAAAAGCGATGAGTAGTTGTTGCCGCCATTTGATTATTTACTAAATATACATGGCATCAAATCAAAAACTTTGGCTAGCTATCAACAGAATGAAACTGGTTATTTTTTTATTTTTTTTTTTTTTTTGCGAACGAATCGCGATTTCTTCTGGGCGTTATTTACTACATCCCCTATTTATTTCATATTTTTATTTTTATTTACTTCATTTCCTTTTTATTTCATTTATGCAATTTGCTTTAATCACTCAGAAGAAATGTAAATCTTTAGGGTTAAACACTGGTGGTAGTGGTAAACTGCGTGGTGCTGTGAATACGTTTATACAGAAACTTCTCTCAGGTCAGTCGGACCAGTCCTGCTCCGAGCGAGCGCACCGTTGACGTCACGGGTGCGCCGTGGAGGTCAGCCAATAACAGTTGACTTGCGGACGGGCCCACCTCCCTCTAATCTATATACCTTGACCGCGGGTACGTCGATTACTAACGGAGGCTATGGCCCCTGGATGAACTGTCGGACGGAACCAGGCCGGCGGCGGCGGTGTTATGCTGTGGGAAATTATTTTGTGGACACTTTAGGCTCCATTATCGCAATAGCACATCCCTGACTGGTATCATGTATCTGAATATCGACACGGGCCAAGTTCACCCACTCATGACAACCGTGTTCCCTGTTGGTGATGGCCATTACCAACAGGATAACGTGCCATCCCCCCACTGCAAGAATCGTCAAGGTGTGGTTCGAGGAACATGATGGTGACTTTTTGTTAATGCCCTGTTCTTCAAATTCACATGACATGAACCGAATCGAACATTTGTGGTTCGCGCTAAATCACCACCACCTCGAAATGTATTGGAGGTAGAGGGCCTGCTGTTAATATTATGGTACCGAAACCCGAGGATAACTTTCGCCACCTCATCGAATCGATGCCTCGTCGAGCTAGTGGCCGCTGTTTTGAGGACTAACGGGGGTCCAACAGATTTTTAGGTAAGTGGTCATAATGTAATGGCTCATCTGTGTATTTCGCGAGTTCATTTTGTAAAATACCGCTAAACACACGAATGGTTGAACGCAAAACGCAATGCAAAATGATCGGGTGCTCGGAAATCAGGTACCTCTAGAACTTGACAGCCCAATACGCTTCAATGTGTTTCCATTTTATTTGCGGCAAAGTATGTTCAATCACCTGCACTTCAGAGTCAATGCAGTCTTCGGGCCCCAAACAAAATTTTATTGCTCATTATACTGAAAAATTATTAAGGTTTATATTTATTATTTGCAAATTCGACAATATGCTGTACGAAATACCGGTTTGTATGTAAGGGACTGCACAAAGGTGGTTCTTTTAAATTTTTAAGTGGTCATAATACATTTAACACAGAAAGTGTAAAAGAACACACTACCCGTTTGTAGCGATTGATTAATAATGAAATAGTACACAAGATTTGTGGGGGTCTGTTTCTATATCTGTCAGTTAAGGCCGGAAAGAAAATGTTTTTACACAAAATAAATTTTCCGAAATTAAGAATATGCCAAAAACATAAAGAATAATCTGTCAGAAACATACACTGGTGTGCAAAAATTAAGGACGAAGAGGGGAAATTAACTTAACAGCGGAATGAGCAGGCAGAACGGACGGAAAGACCACTCAGGAGATAGACTAGGGTCCGGTACGGTAGGGCATGCGCATTTATGCAGCATGACATAGGGACGGGGGGTGGGGTGTCGGAAGGGTATAGAGCACACGGGCGGTGTACGCTCAACAATTCGGTGAAAGCTTTTGCGCGGTGTACATCAATTTGAACGACGTCGAGTTGCTGCCACCGTGTGATATGGCCAAGAGGCAATCCAGTAGACGACATCTGGATGACTTTACCCGAGGTCGCGTCATTAAAAGTTGGAAGAAAGTCGAAGTGTGACTTGTGTGGCCGAGGTTTCGGGATCGCTCAAAGCAACGTTTCACGTGTTTGGAGAGTGTTTCAAACGACAGGAACAGCTATCCGAGAGTTTAGCAGTGGTCGTACACAGGCAACTACGGCGGCAGACGATCAGTACATTGTCCTACAGGCGAGAAGAAACAGACGGCAGATAGCGGGAGAAATCGCAAGGCACATGCAACAGACAACTGGACGTCTGTTATCGCGTTTTACCCTGGCCAGGAGGGTGCTCAAAGGTGGTCTATTTGTATGACGACCAGTACGATGTGTGCCATTAATGCCTGCTCATCGAAGACGGAGGTTGCTGTGGTACTAGGAACGCAAGAACTGGACACATCAGCAATGGGGTCGAGTTCTCTATACGGATGAGAGCCGATTTAGTCTGACGAGCGATTCTGTACGTATACACATCTGGAGATAGCAGGGAACACGCAATGACTCCTCCAACATCATCAAAAGGGACCGGTTTAGAGGGGCGGAGTTCTCGTTTGGGACGGCATTATTCTTGGTAGCCGTACTGACCTTTCCATCTTCCAAGGAGTTTCAGTCGCTGGTGTCCGCTATTGTACCGAGGTTCTCCTGCCACACGTGCGTCAGTTTAAAGGTGTTGTGGGTCCTGAGTTCCTCTTCCTGGACGACAACACTACACCTCATCGTACAGTGGTTGTCGCAGAGTTGTTGGAGAGTAAAGATATTCAACGCATGGACTGGCCCACAAGGTCCGCGGACCTAAATCCTGTCGAACACGTGTGGGACCTTCTCGGAAGGCGCTTGGCAGCACGCCACTAGACGTCAGCAACGATTCCGCAGCTGCGATTGGCGCTACAAGAGGAATAGGCCGCTATACCTCAACAGCTCCTTGACAACCTCGTCCTCAGCATGGACAGATGTTGTAAATCCTGCAACGCAGTCAGGAATGATCATATCTCTACTCAAATCATACCATAACATCTTGGGGATCTTATGGTATGATTTGAGTCGATGTGGAGCACTTCTGCACGACTTTACATTCGAAAAACCGTCTCGTCCTTAATTTTTGCACGCCAGTGTATTATTCATACTGCTGGGAGTTCCCTTGTGAAACGGAAATCATATCAAAATAGAGATTTGAACTACTTTATTTGAAATGGGATGGTGCAAGTGTTTGAGGTAAACGGTGGATATCATCTATATTGACGCGCTGGTTTTATGTACCTGGGATTTAGGGTAAGCAATTTGCCTATCAAAATAATCTTTCTGATCATAGAGAAAATAGTCAAGAGAGCTCAGTTTATTGTACTTAAAACTGTGCATATATAGTAAATCAAGTGGACGTCAACATCAAATACACAACTGAATAAAGTCTAAAGTTCTCCTTTGAGTAGGCTTTTACGAAAAAAAATTGCGTACACAAATGATTTTGTAAACTAATTTACAGCGTGAGAGTGACAAAAAGGTAAAATGTAGGTAAGAAGTATACAAAATTTTCCAAAGAATAAAGAATATTAAGTCTTTTGCAATGAAATAGCTTTAGCAGCGCGCTATTGTTTCAGAAGCTTGTATCTAAAGGGATCAATTACCAAAAAGAAGTCTAAACCATCACTGATATGGATTTTCCTACGATAGATACTCTGATGAGACAGAATATTATGACTAACGTGTCCTTATGCAAATTGCAGAAATTGTAGGTAAAGGACAGCACGTGAGAAGCTGAAGAAACGTTATAAATTGCATCTCTTTCCAAGTTCGGTTAATCACTGTAATTCCTGTTCCCCACATCGTAAATGCAGCGGAATAGCGGCCAAACGCCAAAAGTGGCACTCAGGCTATATTCCATCCTTACCATGTCAGAAATGAAATGCAATCATAAAAAAAGTCGCCTCAAAATAAGCACGGGCTTTGGTATCTCGACTGGTCTATTAAAGTAACATTTTGAATATTAAAAGCAATGGAATTACTTAACTCTGGTATTGAGGTTTGTAGGACGAGCCGTTGATTGTGACCTGAAGAAAGAGATCTGGAAGAAGTGTATCGGTTTATTGGTGCAAATATGATATATTAGATAAAACAATTTCAAATTAAAAGCATAAAAATAAACAAATATTATAAAAATATCCAAAATCGTATTTTACGAAGATGTAATCCCGTTTTCATTCATTGAAATCTGTTTGGTGATCTGAAGTCCTGTTCAAGAATCTGGAAACATAATGAGTTTTGAACATGTTCTATGTGTTAAGCCGACCAGAGTTAATATGTGTTTCCTTCCAGGATTTAATGGTTATTTAATAACATAATTTCATTCTTCTTATTATTTATTGTGTGAGGTAGAAACCACCCACAATAAATAATAAAAAGAAGAAGAAAACTAACATTAATGGGCGTATAAAACTTGGCAGAAGATATTTTGGAAGAAACAGTACAGTTTTCGGCAGCTATATGTCATAACGTCTTAAAGGAAAAGTGTTTGATCAATGCATGCTTCCAGATCTTACGAGACATGATTTAACTAAAAAAGATATACAAACGCTTCAGACAACTGAAAGCAGCATGGAGAGATGCGTACTTGGTGTAACCAGGAAAAAAGAGAAACGGAACTCGTGCATAAGGAAAATGACAAGAGTTGAAGTCATGATGATCAGATTACAAACTCTGAAATGACAAAAGTCTGGACATATTGCGAAAAGAACGGACCATGAAAAGACAACCGAAATTCTAGACTGGATAATAAAGGACAGAAAGGAATCCAGAAGAAGGCCACATGGGAGATAGATGGTTAAATTTGAAAACATGTCTGAGTAACATTTAGGAGACAGAGTGAAGGCAGAGTATTCTGGAAGAAACTTGGGTTACTTTAATCCAGCACTTTATTAGATACTTTTAATTTATATAATTTTGAAAAGCTGTGGGTAGAAGCTGTGGTTCGCAATCTGTTACAATTCATTAAGAGCTCAAAGCTTTGCAGAAATTTTGATTTCCGCAAAGCTGAACTCGTTATTCAGATATTTAAAAAGTGCTGCAAGCTATTTAAATTTATTAAGTTTTCGTTGCCTCCATAAAGATTCTTTATCGTAATTGCTTCCTAAGTGCGATCGTTTTCCGAAAACTGTCCGTTCAGTTAAGGACGAGAAGGGTTATCACACAAATGAAAGGAAGTCAATAAAAAAGGGAATTCGCCGGTTTTAGGACAGAGAAACATGTCGGAAAATCCTTAATTCAGTGGTTATCACCATTTTATTCCAAGTCATAATCAAATCTTCTCCATTCTGTACGTAGTCTACTGAACTAAAGCTTTTTTCGAAGGCCTTCAATATTCCGTAATATTGTCTTGTTCGTGCGAAGCAATTTATGTTGCATGTTTTGTTAAAAATAACCCATGTGTGTTTCTGTTCTGAATCACTTTGTTGTGTAGCGTTTGAAGATATCAGAACTGTGGTTCACGTTTGCTTCAAAATGTTTAAACTTGTTATATTAACAAAACAAAATTTACGCTAAAATACTCGCATTAAATCTAAAAGTAAAAGTTTTCAAATGTGAAACTCAATATCGTTTTAATACTTTCCTAAATTAAAGTCTTATCAAAAAATCAAAGTCTTATCAATGGGCGATTGTATATCAGAGGTGGGCTTAACAGTGATTTGCCTGTCATAGTGACAATGGTGACAGTTCTACGGAAGTAACGGTGATTTTAAACAGTGAAAAAGTCACCGTATACGACAGTGATGACAGAGTTGTAACGCGGTGGTGAGTCACCGTCTTAGTAGTATCAGTAACAAAATCTAACAAAATAACGACGAGTCAAAATTTTGGAAGAAAGCTTTTGCTTACAATTATCATACGAAGCAAAGTTTTCATCAACGGCAGTGAAATAATTGCATATCTACCTGGGTTTTCTGGGATTGGTGTCAGACATTCTATTATGTTGAACAGCATTAACACTTTTATTGTATAGTTCACTGCCATTCCTAAAAACTCCTCGTGAAGAAACGAAATCTTCTGAAGAAAGTCCACGTCACTACTGACGTCTGTAGGAAAACCGGTTTCTTCTGAAGAAAGCTAGCATCACTAGCGACCTCTGTGATGTTTCAACAGAAACAACACGGTAACCCATGACCCCTAACATTTTTCGGACACGGCTAACGGTGATAATCTTATCAGTGACTTTGAAAATGTTACTTTTTTGTCACTGGTCGTAACGGTGACAGTGATTTTTTAGTCACAGTGACAAAGTAACCGTTACGTAATTTTTTATTCATCTCTACACGATATTCACTGATACTCAAAATCACACTTTGCTTTCTGTTTAGAAAATTGCTTTTATAAAGTTAATTATACATACTATTTCACAAAGGTTGCTGAAAAGCCAAAAGGTGGACATATATTATAAGAGAATTTAATGGAAACGTGTAAGAAGTCTCAAAGATTTCCAATTCATCTCGGGTTAAATGCAATAATATTTGAGGACATGAAGACCCAACATTTTATTTGAAAAAATTACACAAGGAAATAATTTTGTTAATCTACAAAATGTTTCTTTTAAGAAACTATAATAATTTGTTCAGCAAAATAATGTGGTAATGTCGTAAAACATATTTTGCTATCTCTTCTGTTTACATTAAAATATAAAAATTGATTTTGGGTGTGATCACATACGTTTTCCTTCTTTACATAAGCTGTCCTTTGGATTTTATTGATGCCTAATTCAAGCCGTACGGAAAATTCCGAATTGAGAATAATGGTAAAACCAGCTTGATTTATGGATATATACGTAATGTACTTTACTTATTAAAAACTGGATACTATTTATTCTGAAAATGACATTTTTTTAACACGAAAGTGACACACTCTTTAGACCTGCCAGTTGCCATTTACCTAAGTTTTGAATCTCCATTGAAAAATACGTGCTTTGTTTTGGAGTTAAGAAGGTAGCACCAATTTAAATAATGCTAGTTTGTACTGCGAACGGTATCAGGATTTTTCAGGGAAACAAAGTAAAATATATGCAACAGGGCATGAGCAGAAAAGCTGATAACGTTGAAGATTACTTGTTTTTCTTTCAGCATTGGACTTTAGGAATGCAGAACACCCCTGATATATTTAGGGGACAGAGTTTACTTAGCATGGCTGCACACTTAGAATTTGCAACCATATTCTACAAGGCCTTAGTCCTGAGAAAAGATTCGAGCATTTGATAAGCTTCCTGGCGAAATGAAGAAATAACATCCTCCCTGGCTTTTGTGACAGAAGCTCTTGCTTGAGATACTCGAAAATGTCATGAGACAGCAAATGACTACGTAGATTGTAGATCAGCAGCTAATTTTTCCTGATCAGCCAGTACTACTTGCGTAGTAAGAACGAGAGTCCTAATGAGTCCTTTTTGCGCAAGAACATGTTTGCACAACACCTCTGTCTTCCCATCCAGACACATGACTGCATCTGTAGCAACATCCAAGGAAGCCATTGACTAACTCGAGGATTTCGGACAGGTGGATAGCTGGCTAGAAGTAATAGCCATAGAAACAGTTCATTCTTGGTACGAAGACGTGTATGCTCCCTTAGAAGGGGAAGCGAAAAGTTCATCCTTATTTTCTACATCCATTTTAGTTTCCGTACCCAGAGCTGCTGCAACGACCTCATCTTTCTCCAGAAGCTTGACAGTAGAATTCTCCTCGTCCTGTTTATCTCTTTCTTTTCTGCTGTTAATAATCACTATTATCACCTAAACACGTTCATTCATATAGTTTCACCACAGCTTGATGCCTTTTTTACATAACACAGAGGCTGATCTCACCAATATCATATTGCCGAAGATTGGTTGGAATAGCATTCCACTTTCTACACCTTCAAACGACCATCTTTATCTTCGAATTTTAGTCAGTCGCTCATCTGCTGGTAAAGCGAAGCGATGCGCTTGTGCTACCGAACACTATTAGCTGTCAATGCTTTCCAAACGAGGGGATGTCCATGATTGCCTTAGGCAATCTCACATAGAGCTTTCGAAGCCGGGCTTTACCGCTGCTATGAAATTTCATCATAAACTTTATTACGAATGCACTTCCGCTTGGGTCAGTGCGTTGTATTTCGAACGACATTACTTCAAATTACCTGAATCCACTGATTGAGATTTATATTTATAATACTTTAATAACAGTAAACTGTGAAATCTGAATAGCATAATCGGTTCTCAGAAGCTTTATTATCCAGAGTATGTTTCTTTATTAGTGAGCCAGAAACGCGATGAGGTTTTCAATAGTTTGTTTAGAACGAAACTGCGTACACTGCTTTCTAAAGTTTCTGGAACATTGAAGCTTACATGAAGAAAAATGTTACTATCAGAAGTGTAGCAGAAATTTGGATAATATTATTCCAGATATCTTACTACGATTATTCAAATCAGATTCAAATATATAAAGATAGAAATATATAGAATATTCAAAAGTTACAAAATGTTCCAAAATTAAAATAAATATTTTCATTCAAGGACAGAAGAATTCACTCGTCTCAGGACACACAAGCAACCTTTATTTCGAAACAAATTTAGCAATATACACTGCTGGACAATTGCTAAGGACGGATCATAAACGGCTATATAGCGCATAAAAAAGTAAGTGTGGTTGGATGCCAAGTAATATAAAATCATGTCAGAATGCCAAGACGTTACAAGAAAGACAATTTATTCTGCTCTGAAATCCAGAAGGCTTTGGAACGTGTTCATGGGACAAACTGGCCATGTTGTGCAGAATTCGTCAACGTGAAAAAAATGCAATTACCGTCCGCAGGCGTTCCGGCGTAAGATGTCAATACGGGATATGGCCACCATGGAGAGCGATGCAAGATTCCACACGTCGTGTCATGCTTTGCACAACATTATCAAGCAGCTGTTGGGGTAATTTATCCTATTCCTCTGTCAGTGCACGGATGAGGGTGTCCTTGTTTATTGGAGGGCATTGGCGACCAGCAAGACTCCTCCTCAAAGCATCCCACACATTTTCAATGTGATTCAAATCTGGAGAACGTGCTGGTCATACGAGGCGTTGAATATTCTCGCTCTCAAGACACTCCTGGACAGCGACTGTTTGATGACATGTTGCGTTGTCGTCCATGAAATTGAATGTATCACCAACAGCACCCCGGAACATGCGATCATGAGGAAGCAGAACGTTATTATTGTATCGTTGGATAGTCATAATCCCAGTTGTAAGCACATAGAGGGACGTACGGCCATTGATCACGATTCCAGCCCGTACCATGACACTATATGTCGGATATCGGTTCCTTTCCTGTATGTTTGCTGGACAATATGCAGTACCACTATCACGCCAGATCAGTTGTCGTCGACAATCAGACGATAGACTGTATCTACTCTCATCTGAGAAGAGGACAGCAGACCAGTCGTTATCAGTCCAATTGCGATGTTGATGGCACCATTGCAAACGGGCGGTACGGTGACGTCTGGACAATGGGATGCACACAACCGGACGGCGGGCGTATAGTCCTATTTCATGCAAACGTCTGGCGACAGTTTTACGAGAGATCCGCTTGCCAGTAGTAGCCATAAACTGATTTGCTACCTCACTAGCTGTGCTGCGCCAGTGTCTTTTTGTTAATAGCACTATGTACGGATCTTCTGCAGGTGTCGTACTGCGAACACGACCTCCCCGTGACGTTTGCTACACTCTCCATTTGTTTGAAATGATTTACAAAGCCTTGAAACAACACAGTGACTGACGTCGAACTCCCTTGCAACATCTGTTATTTTTCGCCCTTCTTCAATCTTGCCAATAATACGGCCACGCGTAAATTCATTTAGGTGATGTCGGGAAGACATACTGAAAATTGCAAGTTCGTCAATTGATTCTCTCCCTTTCAACTTTGCGTTTGAACAACAACGGTCAATACGCGTCAAATCCTTTATATCTCTTATCAGCGCTATGACGTCACGAACAAAGTTCGGCAATCCAAAATTTGCATACGCACAACACGTCTAACTGTACCACCTGATCTGGTGCATTCTATCACTGCTGAAAAATTACAAGATAGTTCTATCTCTCCGCTGTAAACTGATGACATTCTTTCAGCACTGAAATTAGTGCCCAGAAGATCGTATTTTAAATTTGATAATAGAATTTAACAACAGAGACAGGGTGCGCCCATGGGCTCCTCACTTTCCCCTGTGTTGCCGGAGATTCTTTTACAATCCCTGGAGGACAGGGTTTTGCTGGACTCTCCACTTCAACCATTACTAATAATCAGGTATGTTGATGATATGCTACTTTTTTGGCCCTACTCGCTTCCCCAACTAGATGTTTTCATTGACTGCTTATCTTCACATTTTCCCACAATAAAATTTACGAAAGAACTTAAGCAGGGGGGTAAGCTACCTTTTCTTGATTTTTTGGTATCAAGGGACCTCAACACTCACCAGATTAAATACTCCGTGTACCGAAAACCTACGTTCATACCATGTATCATACCGTTTAACTTTTCTCACCCCCGTGAACAAAAAGCACCATCACTTCGATTTCTAATCAAACGCGCATTCACACACTTTTCTTCCAACAGCGAAAGACGGGACGAACTCTCTAAGGCCCCAACTATGGCATGGATCTTCGGCTACCCAGAGCACTACTTTCATGGTCTATTGAGAAGGTTCACGAGGTTCAGATTCACGACCTTGTCCTCGGACAATAAAATAACTAGATACGTTGGAAAGGTGGATTATCTCCCTCCAATAGTTAACACCCTCAAGAAGATATGCCATATGCATAAATTGACATTTGGAGTTTGCACTAAAAGTGTATTTACTTTACTGAGAAGTGATAGAGATAAAGTACCCAAACTCATGAAATATGGTGCACACTGCATTCCGCTCGCCCATGAGGATTCGGGTGTTATTGACAAATTTTATATAGGTTCTACAATTAGGACTCTGAATACCCGGTTTGGGGAACACAAGTACACCCTCCGGACAGAAACTATTAATACCGCCTTTACTATGGCTGTTAAACAGGGTGGTTACACCCTTGGTTGGGAGAATGTTAATATCTTGAACTCCAATGTCAATAAATATACTGTTTTCATTTCAGAAAGTTTATATATTATTGTGTACGGAGACAACTGTTGTAATTTAGATCTCCCCACATTTGTACCAAGACCTTGGCGAAAAATGGTTGTTCCACAAGAGATTTTGGCACATGAGGAATTTTAAAACATCTGAACCGTACATGTTTGTAAATATTTTGTATTCTTATATTGTTGTTATATTGATTTGGAATTGAAATTTTATAATTTGTGCTTATACTGTGACATCATGGGCTGTTGGTGCCGTGGTGCGTGTAGGGTCGTGTTATCAAGTATATAAGAGTTGACTCTGTTGGATCCAGAGGCACATTGACCAGTAGATGGGGACGGGAGATCTCCGAAAGCGCTAGTCTGCTTTTAACCCGCTTTTAATTTGTAAATAAATTGATTTTAATTTGCTTATTAAAGACGTGGTTTGCTTTTATCGCATGTATAGACAGCTTATTTTGTACATATACCATTCCATGTGAAAATATTTCCTATTTCAGTCATATAGCTACAAACTGATATTTAGTGTGATTCTTATAGCGACATAGCATTTGTAAACGGACGGGATATCGAGAGTCTGACCAAGACCTTTTGTGTGCTTCGTAAAAAGCTTTTTATCAATGATGCACATCTAAGCTTCCTCACCAACTGTCGATCTTTAAAAGTAATACCTAAATTCCTCAGAATACTCACTCATCTGGTTTCCCAACGAGATACACGAGTAATTGTCAACGCTGAACGAAGATGTTTTAGTGCAGAAATCAGAAGAAAACGAGCTTACAGTGATTTACTCAACCGCAAATCTTATGGTGCATACCTCCTTGTTTCTGATCTTACACATCACATCATTCTAGGTTAGAATTTGATGATATTTTTTACTTCCTTGCAGAGTGAAATAAATGCCATTAATCAAAGACACATAAAAAAAAACTCTGTGACTTGGTGTCAAGAAGATCTTCCTGGTTTCAACACTCCGTTTCATTTCCTGCCTCCAAGTTTAAACTTCCTACACCCAAGACTTATTTGAACATCAGCTCAGTTCAACTGACAGAGGGTCAACATGCAGCCTTAAATAGAGGTCTCAAGTTCAGTTTCCCCATCACGAAGTTTTAACCTATGCACTCTTTACCTTTAACCTATGCACTCTTTACCTCAGATTGAAAACATTATTAATGCCTTGCTAGAGGATGAACGTGATTTTTCACGTCATGACCTGGTAAAATCTATTTCTAAAATAACCACTTCACCTCAGAATTTAAGGTACGAAAGGGATCAGCTACTTCAGTTACCTAAGAACCCGAACCTGTCTATTGTTGGCGCGGATAAGACCTAACAGATCATCATTATGTATAAGGCTGACTACTTTGATAAGATGTCACAGGCTACAGAGCTAGTTCCCCCACCGAGTGTTTAAATCAGATCCAACCTCTGCCACTATAGCTGAACTGAGTAAACTTCGAAACCAAGGTTTCCTTTCTGCCTGTGTGTCATCAGAAATGAAACCACCTGTTGGACCTAAAGTGCCAGACGTATTTCGTAAACTAAAACTACACAAATCAAATCAACCCCTCAGATTATTAGTCTCAGGGTATGCTAGTCCAACGAGACACCCTTGAGACTATGCTAGCATCTTACTTCAAACACCTTACACTCCATTCCACGGTGTTAATTAAAATCTCTACTCAGGCTTTTGAGCGAATCAGGGAATTTGACCCTCCACAAACTGGCTTTATTATGGCATCTCTAAACGTTGCTTCACTATTCCCAAATATACCACTTGATCTGGTGCATTCTATCATTGCTGAAAAATTACAAGAAGATAGTTCTGTCCCTCCGCTGGAAACTGATGCCATTCTTTTAGCACTGAAATTAGTGCCCAGAAGATCGTATTTTAAATTTGATAATAGAATTTAACAACAGAGACAGGGTGCGCCCATGGGCTCCCCACTCTGCCCTGTGCTGCCGGAGATACTTTTACAATCCTTGGAGGACAGGGTTTTGCTGGAATCTCCACTTCAACCATTACTAATAATCAGGTATGTTGATGATATGCTACATTTTTGGCCCTACTCGCTTCCCCAACTTGATGTTTTCATTGACTGCTTATCTACACATTTTCCCACAATAAAATTTACGAAAGAACTTGAGCAGGGAGGTAAGCTACCTTTTCTTAATTTTTGTTATCAAGGGACCTCAACACTCACCAGATGAAATACTCTGTGTACCGAAAACCTACGTTCATACCATGTATCATACCGTTTAACTCTTCTCACCCCCCTGAATAAAAAGCATTATCACTTCGATTTCTAATCAAACGCGCATTCACAGACTCTTCTTAAAACAGAGAAAGACAGGACGAGCTCTCTAAGGCCTCAAGTATGGCATGGATCTTCGGCTACCTAGAGCACTTATTTATCGGTCTATTGAGAAGGTTAACAAGGTTGAGATTCACGACCTTGTCCTCGGACAATAAAATCACTAGATACGTTGGAAAGGTGGATTATCTCCCTCCAATAGTTAACACCCTCAAGAAGATATGCCATAGGCATAAATTGACATTTGGAGTTTGCACTTAAAATGTATTTACTTTACTGAGAAATGACAGAGATAAAGTACCCAAACTCATGAAATATGGTGTACACTGCGATCAGCTCGCCATGAGGATTCGGGTGTTATTGACAAATTTTATATAGGTTCTACAATTTGGACTCTGAATACCCGGTTGGGGGAACACAAGTACACCCTCCGGACAGAAACTATTAATACTGCCTTTTCTATGGCTGTTCAACAGGGTGGTTACACCCTTGGGTGGGAGAATGTTAAAATCTTGAACTCCAATGTCAACAAATATACTGTTTTCATTTCAGAAAGTTTATATATTATTGCATACGGAGGCAACTGTTGTAATTTAGATCTCCCCACATTTGTACCAAGACCTTGGCGAAAAATGGTTGTTCCACAAGAGACTTTGGCACATGAGGAATTTTAAAACATCTGAACCGTACATGTTTGTAAATATTTTGTATTCTTATATTTATGTTATATTGATTTGGAATTGAAATTTTACAATTTGTGCTTATACTGTGACATCATGGCCTGTTGGTGACGTGGTGCGTGTTGGGTCGTGTTATCAAGTATATAAGGGTTGACTCTGTTGGATCCAGAGGCACATTGACTCTGGACCAGAAGATGGGGACGGGAGATCTCCGAAAGCGCTAGTCTGCTTTTAACCCGCTTTTAATTTGTAAATAAATTGATTTTAATTTGCTTATTAAAGACTTGGTTTTCTTTTTTTCGCATGTATAGACAGCTTATTTTGGCTACCCAGAGCACTACTTTTTCGGCTACGCAGAGCACTACTTTCCCGGTCTATTGAGAAGGTTCAGCAGGTTGAGATTCTCGACCTTGTCCACGGACAATAAAATCACTAGATACGTTGGAAAGGTGGATTATCTTCCTCCAATAGTTAACACCCTCAAGAAGATATGCCATAGGCATAAATTGACATTTGGAGTTTGCACTAAAAATATATTTACTTTACTGAGAAATGACAGAGATAAAGTACCCAAACTCATGAAATATGGTGTACACTGCATTCCACTCGCCCATGAGGATTCGGGTGTTATTGACAAATTTTATATAGGTTTCCACAATTAGGACTCTGAATACCCGGTTGGGTGAACACAAGTACATCCTCCGGACAGAAACTATTAATACTGCCTTTTCTATGGCTGTTCAACAGGGTGGTTACACCCTTGGGTGGGAGAATGTTAAAATCTTGAACTCCAATGTCAACAAATATACTGTTTTCATTTCAGAAAGTTTATATATTATTGCTTACAGAGACAACTGTTGTAATTTAGATCTCCCCACATTTGTACCAAGACCTTGGCGAAAAATGGTTGTTCCACAAGAGACTTTGGCACATGAGGAATTTTAAAACATTCAAACCGTACATGTTTGTAAATATTTTGTATTCTTATATTTATGTTACATTGATTTGGAATTGAAATTTTATAATTTGTGCTTATACTGTGACATCATGGTCTGTTGGTGACGTGGTGCATGTTGGGTCATGTTATCAAGTATATAAGGGTTGACTCTGTTGGATCCAGAGGCACATTGACCAGTAGATGGGGACGGGAGATCTCCGAAAGCGCTAGTCTGCGTTTAACCCGCTTTTAATTTGTAAATAAATTGATTTTAATTTGCTTATTAAAGACGTTGTTTGCTTTTATCGCATGTATAGACAGCTTATTTCGTACATATACCATTCCATGTGAAAATATTTCCTATTTCAGTCATATAGCTACAAACTGATATTTAGTGTGGCTCTTATAGCGACATAGCATTTGTAAACGCACAGGATATCGAGAGTCTGACCAAGACCTTTTGTGTGCTTCGTGAAGAGCTTTTTATCAATGATGCACATCTAAGCTTCTTCACCAACTGCCGATCTTTAAAAGTAATACCTAAATGTACCACAATACTCACTCATCTGGTTTCCCAACGAGATACACGAGTAATTGTCAACGCTGAACGAAGATGTTTGAGTGCAGAAATCAGAAGAAAACGAGCTTACAGTGATTTACTCAACCGCAAATCTTATGGTGCATACCTCCTTGTGGCTGATCTTACACATCACATCATTCTGGGTAACAATTTGATGATATTTTTTACTTCTTTGCAGAGTGAAATAAGTGCCATTAATCAAAGACACATAAAAAAATCTCTGACTTGGTGTCAAGAAGATCTTCCTGGTTTCAACACTCCGTTTCATTTCCTGCCTCCAAGTTTAAACTGCCTACACCCAAGACTTATTTGAACCTCAGCTCAGTTCAACTGACAGAGGGTCAACATGCAGCCCTAAAAAGAGGTCTCATGTTCAGTTTCCCCATCACGAAGGTTTCACCTATGCACTCTTTACCTCAGATTGAAAACATTATTAATGCCTTGCCAGAGGATAAACGTGATTTTTCACGTCATGACCTGGTAAAATCTATTTCTAAAATACCCACTTCACCTCAGAATTTAAGGTACGAAAGGGATAAGCTACTTCAGTTACCTAAGAACCCGAACCTGTCTATTGTTGGCGCGGATAAGACCTAACAGATCATCATTTGGGATAAGGCTGACTACTTTGATAAGATGTCACAGGCTTTAGAGCTAGTTCCCCCACCGAGTGTTTAAATCAGATCCCACCTCTGCCACTATAGCTGAACTGAGTAAACTTCGAAACCAAGGTTTCCTTTCTGCCTCTGTGTCATCAGAAATGAAACCACCTGTTGGACCTAGAGTGCCAGAAGTATTTCGTAAACTAAAACTACACAAACCAAATCAACCCCTCAGATTATTAATCTCAGGGTATGCTAGTCCAACGTGACCCCCTTGAGACTATGCTAGCATCTTACTGGAAACACCTTACACTCCATTCCACGGTGTCAATTAAAAGCTCTACTCAGGCTCTTGAGCGAATCAGGGAATTTGACCCTTCACAAACTGGCTTTATTATGGCATCTCTAAACGTTGCTTCACTATTCCCAAATGTACCACTTGATCTGGTGCATTCTATCACTGCCGAAAAATTACAAGATAGTTCTATCCCTCCGCTGGAAACTGATGCCATTCTTTCAGCACTGAAATTAGTGCCCAGAAGATCGTATTTTAAATTAGATAATAGAATTTACCAACAGAGACAGGGTGCGCCCATGGGCTACCCACTCTCCCCTGTGCTGCCGGAGATTCTTTTACGATCCTTGGAGAAGAGGGTTTTGCTGGACTCTCCACTTCAACCATTACTAATAATCAGGTAAGTTGATGATATGCTACTTTTTTGGCCCTACTCGCTTCCCCAACTAGCTGTTTTCATTGACTGCTTATCTTCACATTTTCCCACAATAAAATTTACGAAAGAACTTGAGCAGGGGGTAAGCTACCTTTTCTTGATTTTTTGGTATCAAGGGACCACAACACTAACCAGATTAAATACTCCGTGTACCGAAAACCTACATTCATACTATGTATCATACTGTTTAACTCTTCTCACCCCCGTGAACAAAAAGCATCATCACTTCGATTTCTGATCAAACGCGCATTCACACACACTTCTTCCGACAGCGAAAGACGGGACGAACTCTCTAAGGCCTCAACTATGGCATGGATCTTCGGCTACCCAGAGCACTACTTTCCCGGTCTATTGAGAAGGTTCACAAGGTTCTGATTCACGACCTTGTCCTCGGACAATAAAATCACTAGATACGTTGGAAAGGTGGATTATCTCCCTCCAATAGTTAACACCCTCAAGAAGATATGCCATAGGCATAAATTGACATTTGGAGTTTGCACTAAAAATGTATTTACTTTACTGAGAAATGGCAGAGATAAAGTACCCAAACTCATGAAATATGGTGTACACTGCATTCCGCTCGCCCATGAGGATTCGGGTGTTATTGACAAATTGTATATAGGTTCTACAATTTGGACTCTGAATACCCGGTTGGGGTAACACAAGTACACCCTCCGGACAGAAACTATTAATACCGCCTTTACTATGGCTGTTAAACAGGGTGGTTACACCCCTGGGTGGGAGAATGTTAATATCTTGAACTCCAATGTCAACAAATATACTGTTTTCATTTCAGAAAGTTTATATATTATTGAATACGGAGACAACTGTTGTAATTTAGATCTCCCTACATTTGTACGAAGACCTTGGCGAAAAATGGTTGTTCCACAAGAGACTTTGGCACATGAGGAATTTTAAAACATCTGAACCGTACATGTTTGTAAATATTTTGTATTCTTATATTGTTGTTATATTGATTTGGAATTGAAATTTTATAATTTGTGCTTATACTGTGACATCATGGTCTGTTGGTGACGTGGTGCATGTTGGGTCGTGTTATCAAGTATATAAGGGTTGACTCTGTTGGATCCAGGGGCACATTGACCAGTAGATGGGGACAGGAGATCTCCGAAAGCGCTAGTCTGCTTTTAACCCGCTTTTAGTTTGTAAATAAATTGATTTTAATTTGCTTATTAAAGACGTGGTTTGCTTTTTTCGCATGTATAGACAGCTTATTTTGTACATATACCATTCCATGTGAAAATATTTTCTATTTCAGTCATATAGCTGCAAACTGATATTTAGTGTGGCTCTTATAGCTACATAGCATTTGTAAACGCACGGGATATCGAGAGTCTGACCAAGACCTTTGTGTGCTTCGTAAAAAGCTTTTTATCAATGATGCACATCTAAGCTTCCTCACCAACTGTCGATCTTTAAAAGTAATACCTAAATTCCTCAGAATACTCACTCATCTGGTTTCCCAACGAGATACACGAGTAATTGTCAACGCTGAACGAAGATGTTTGAGTGCAGAAATCAGAAGAAAACGAGCTTACAGTGATTTACTCAACCGCAAATCTTATGGTGCATACCTCCTTGTGGCTGATCTTACACATCACATCATTCTGTGTAACAATTTGATGATATTTTTTACTTCTTTGCAGAGTGAAATAAGTGCCATTAATCAAAGACACATAAAAAAAACTCTGTGACTTAGTGTCAAGAAGATCTTCCTGGTTTCAACACTCCGTTTCATTTCCTGCCTCCAAATTTAAACTGCCTACACCCAAGACTTATTTGAACCTCAGCTCAGTTCAACTGACAGAGGGTCAACATGCAGCCCTAAAAAAAGGTCTTATGTTCAGTTTCCCCATCACGAAGGTTTCACCTATGCACTCTTTACCTCAGATTGAAACCTTGCCAGAGGATGAACGTGATTTTTCACGTCATGACCTGGTAAAATCTATTTCTAAAATACCCACTTCACCTCAGAATTTAAGGTACGAAAGGGATCAGCTACTTCAGTTACCTAAGAACCCGAACCTGTCTATTGTTGGCGCGGATAAGACCTAACAGATCATCATTATGGATAAGGCTGACTACTTTGATAAGATGTCACAGGCTTTAGAGCTAATCCCCCACCGAGTGTTTAAATCAGATCCCACCTCTGCCACTATAGCTGAACTGAGTAAACTTCGAAACCAAGGTTTCCTTTCCGCCTCTGTGTCATCAAAAATGAAACCACCTGTGGGACCTAGAGTGCCAGAAGTATTTGGTAAACTGAAACTACACAAAACAAATCAACCCCTCAGATTATTAGTCTCAGGGTATGCTAGTCCAACGAGACCCCTTGAGACGATGACATCTTACTTGAAACACCTTACACTCCATTTCACGGTGCCAATTAAAAGCTCTACTCAATTTCTTCAGCGAATCAAATAATTTGACCCTCCACAATCTGGCTTTATTATGGCATCTCGAGACGTTGTTTCACTATTCCCAGATGTACCACTTGATCTGGTGCATTCTATCATTGCTGAAAAATTACAAGAAGATAGTTCTATCTCTCCGCTGGAAACTGATGCCATTCTTTCAGCACTGAAATTAGTGCCCAGAAGATCGTATTTTAAATTTGATAATAGAATTTACCAACAGAGACAGGGTGCGCCCATGGGCTCCTCACTCTCACCTGTGCTGCCGGAGATTCTTTTACAATCCCTGGAGGACAGGGTTTTGCTGGACTCTCCACTTCAACCATTACTAATAATCAGGTATGTTGATGATATGCTACATTTTTGGCCCTACTCGCTTCCCCAACTAGATGTTTTCATTGGTTGCTTCCAAAACTAGATGTTTTCATTTTCCCACAATAAAATTTACGAAAGAACTTGAGCAGGGGGGTAAGCTACCTTTTCTTGATTTTTGTTTTCAAGGGACCTCAACACTCACCAGATGAAATACTCCGTGTACCGAAAACCTACGTTCATACCATGTATCATACCGTTTAACTCTTCTCACCCCCCTGAACAAAAAGCATCATCACTTCGATTTCTAATCAAACGCGCATTCACACACTCTTCTTCCAACAGAGCAAGACAGGACGAACTCTCTAAGGCCTCAACTATGGCACGAATCTTCGGCTACCCAGAGCACTACTTTCCCGGTCTATTGAGAAGATTCACCAATTTGAGATTCTCGACCTTTTCCACGGACAATAAAATCACTAGATACGTTGGAAAGGTGGATTATCTTCCTCCAATAGTTAACAACCTCAAGAAGATATGCTATAAACATAAATTGACATTTGGAGTTTGCACTAAAAATATATTTACTTTACTGAGAAATGACAGAGATAAAGTACCCAAACTCATGAAATGGGTGTATACTGCATTCCACTCGCCCATGAGGATTCGGGTGTTATTGACAAATTTTATATAGGTTCCACAATTAGGACTCTGAATACCCGGTTGGGTGAACACAAGTACATCCTCCTGACAGATACTATTAATACTGCCTTTGCTATGGCTGTTAAACAGGGTGGTTACACCCCTGTTTCGGATAATGTTAAAATCTTGAACTCCAATGTCAACAAAAATACTGTTTTCTTTTCAGAAAGTTTATATATTATTGCTTACGGAGACAACTGTTGTAATTTAGATCTCCCCACATTTGTACCAAGACCTTAGCGAAAAATGGTTGCTCCAGAAGAGACTTTGACACATGGAGAATTTTAAAACTTCTGAGCCGTACATTTTTATAAATATTCTGTATTCTTATATTTATGTTCTATTGATTTGGAATTAAAATTTTATACTGTGTGCTTATACTGTGACATCATGGTCTGTTGGTGACGTGGTGCATGATGGGTTGTGTTATCAAGTATATAAGGGTTGACTCTGTTGGATCCCGAGGCGCATTGATCAGCAGATGGGGACGAGAGATCCCCGAAAGCGGTAGTCTGCTTTTAACCCGCTTTTAATTTGTAAATAAATTGATTTTAATTTGCTTATTGAAGACGTGGTTTGCTTTTATTGCATGTATAGACAGCTGTTTTTGTACATATACCATTCCATGTGAAAATATTTCCTATTTCTTATGCAGTTCTCCGTCGATTAGCTGTAACGACACTCTTGAGGCTTCGAAGTGCTCTATTACTGATTTTCTTTGGTCTGCCGGTACGTTTATCTGCTTCAGGAACGCCATGTGTCTGCCACTTATTCAGTTCATCTTAATCAGTTGACTTGAGTATGTTTAAACGCATATCGATTTTTCTTATGGACAACCCACTAATATAACACCCAACAAATTTTCCTTTCTCAAAGTCTGTTTTCTCCCCCCCCTCCCACGACATTTTCACTTAACCTCACATTGCGATATGATCGCGGTCAGATGCAGGCTTGTTTTTATACCGTTTGCAGCTGAATCGCGCATCTTAACAACTTAGAGAAACCGTTCCTTTGTTTTTGAATGTGCGTCCGGTGATTTCCCTCAGTATAGTATATATTGATCAGCAGGATAAATTTTAAAACTTCTCCTTTCGTTACAATGTAGATATATACTGTTTCGCATGTAAAATAAAAACCAAAAGACACCAATATAAAATCCCTACACGAAATGCGTTTTCCTGTATCTTCGGTGGCAGTAATAACCATTACTAGACTATGAACAATTTTTGGACACACAGCGGCAGTTGCCTAATTTCACTACCAAACGTTTTGCATATATATAAACTCGAAGGTATTTGGGAGTCTTCCACTAAGATTCGGAAGTTCTGAGATTCGGAAGTTCTAGAATTTCGTTTACCTTACGGTATTTTTTTTATTAAAGGTTTAACACCCACCAATCTCTTCTTCCTAATTTAGCATTACTGGTTTGAGCGAAGTGAGAGAGCCAGTTCCCTGAAGAAAGCACAACATCTGTACCTCACCGGGAACCGAAAACGGACCCTTCTCGGAAAAATGGTCATAAACCGTTGCTTAGACTACGCGGTGGCATTTTCTGTTATTTTAAATAAAATTAATTTTTATAAAATTTTACTCAATTTTAACAAAGTTGGACAGAGTGTCATTCTTGGAACTTCAATTATTAGAAAACAATTAGTTTTCAACCGAAACTTAGTCACTTCCAGATGTGAGTTCGCGGTCATCTTTCTTTTTTTGTCGTCTAGAGCGATCTATATATTTATTTAAGAAAATTTATGACACCATGCGATGCGCATCTTATGTGGTTATAATTCCCAGTTGTAGGTAGTTTATCATAATCGCTTGATGAGAGCAATGCTTAAAATCACACTTTTTCCTTTATAACGGCGAGTTATCTTTGTTTTTTCGTCCAAATCACTTAGTGCTAGATCATTGTCTCCTGGTTTCGACTTCATTTAAGTACCAATAAATGGCGTCCCCCAAATATACAAAGAAAGCGGAACTGGTTCTGGTAGGCAATGGCGTTCTACACTTCAAAGTTGAATGAACCTAAATACATTTCGTACTAGCAGCTTGTCGAACTACCTATGTGAAAGAAATGGATACTTCAGCAAAATAAGTTTTTGCTAATTAGCTCCGTATAATAGCATGGAGTAGAAGGATACAAATGTATTTCAATGTTATTATTAGTTGTCCCTTATGTATGCATCTCATCCACCGAAAGTTCAGATACTAATTTAGATATCCCCATACTGTTCCATAAAATTTATGCCGAAATGGCAGATTTCATCCCTTACTGGCATTATTTCCTGTTTTTCCAAATCAGCTCTGTACTAATACATGGCCGAAGTCCTGTTTCATCAGTTTCCATGACGCGTCAACTATCAGGGGATAGGCAATTTTTCTAGCGCCGTCTCAATGGAGTGTTGGAAAGGGGGATTGCGTCTGTTGCAGAGGTTCGACCTATAATCAAGTGAAATGTGTTTACGCGGCGTTTGTAGATTGCAACTAGTTTTCAACCTATGAATTAACAATAAATGCCAAAAACGAGAAATATCGTCTACAAACACTGAGACATGTGATTAATAGTACAAGTCGTACACTGTATGATACAGTAAAATCGGTTTTAAACCTGTTACTGCGCTCTACGGTGCACAACCATTCTATCCAAGAGTCAAGACTTGTGGATCACTGAGGAAATACTATGTGACTTAAGGTGGCGTTACACTAAGGCTGCTATTAGGAACTTAGTTGCCTGAAGCAGTCCAGCGTCGGTGGCCATCCTGATTCGAACGCAACATGTTGCCGGGAGTAATCGTTTCAGCATGCTGCCAAACGATTTACGCCTCGTGCGTGAGATTGCTTCGATTTTCGAGTGAGTTTTTGTAGAGATGTCTGTACAGACACTTGCTTGCTCCCTCTTACCTATCCTTTTGGACAGAAAAAGCAAACGTAATCTGAGAAAGATGTGGTGCAGAAATCTCTTTGTAAATAGTGGTGTACCTTGCAATGAGTTTTTTAATGAACTTCTCGCTGATGACGCTTGTCAATTCACACATTTTACACGTATGAGTGAAAAGGACTTTGAGTACCTTTTCGAGGAAGGTAGATCCCCTCATTTTAAAACCCGATACACATTTTCAGGATTGTATACTATCTGGGTGAAACTGCTTTGCACATTCAGATATTTCCTGTTGCGAACAACAAATTTCAGAGACAGTAATTTCTAAATCTAGAAATTCCTCCTATAGTATTTGTAGTTCGGATCCCGCAAATCCCAAAAAATAAGTTTTTCAATATAAGCATTCGGTATATAATTTCCCCAGATACTGTTATATAAAACATATGGGGCGATCCAGTAAAAACTAAATTCCTGTTCACATGAGGTGTTTTACACCTTGGAAGACCTTTAGTCCTTCGTGACATCCATCGGTGTTGTGGATTTGTTAAAATTACTGTGAAACCACTTTGATATTTGTATGACATGTATGACATATAAGGAAAGCCTTTGCAACAACCAGAATCATTTTTGTACTAGCTGTCACTGAAAAATGCCACTTCACTTTTCTGTTACCTTTAAATATGTATGCCAACTTACATATTAGACAGCAGCTTCTCACTAATGTGCAGATTTCACTGCGGGCATTTGTTCCTTCTGTCTAATCGCCTATGCCGTGTGAACATAGTATCATTTCATTGAATGCTTTGGAGTTGATTGCCGACTACTGCTGGTACACAAGGGTAAATAACCCACGTTACATCGAATCAACGCAATTTTAAACGTCTAGGGTGGCGTTAAACGTTATCAGATTGTAGTCCTGATATTTTGTTTCTTCCGTGTAAGGCAGTTTTCCTGAATGTTTGAATTTAAATATGGCCTTAATATTCTAAATGCTTCCAAAATTGGAGAATATTCTCATCGTGTAGAATGTACGTACATATTCATATTTTTCACAACTCTAAAGCAAATCGCGTGTTTGAGATAAAATATTACCGAGATTGCTTGACTTTCAATTTTTTATTTGAAAATGATTAATAATAAAATATTATTTCATATTACTCAACAAATAGAAGGGAACAGCGTTGTCTTAAATGCTTACAAGAGGCTATAAATTACAAGGAATTACATCACAATAAGATAACTTTTCGTTATGAGTCTGCATGAAAGTTTTCACTAAGAAAATCAGGCGAACATTTGTGAATCAGGACGAAATACATGATTTTAGAGTTATGCTGTATCACAAGACAGAACTGGTAATTAAAATGTATGCATTTATGAGCTGTTGCTCCCTCGTTCATCTTAACAATTATACCTGCTTGAAAATTTCAAACACTCGTAAAGTTTTAAAATACAAGAAGAAAGCTTCGTGCAAAATGATCAATCTGGCTACTAACAATACCGTCTCAGCACGATTTATTAAAATATGAAAATAATGTACAAGTTAGAAACAAACAAATAAGCACTTTCGAGGTGACGTTCACCTCATCTTCAGATGTACCAAAAACACGCCAACACGAAATATTATATACGCATGGGCACCATGGGTACGTTACTGCATAGTCACGTCCCAAGACAGGGCTATTTGTAAACAATATATGCAAATCATAATGAAGGTTAGTTTTGAGGACGAAATTATTCCAGAATTATTATTTTTGCATGTAACAATAGGCTTTTAAAATGCCTTATGTGTATGTATCCCTTTAGAGAAGGAAAAAAAAATACCTGCCCTAACTTATTATCCTGTTTCAGAAGTCTTCTCATCTCATTGTCTCCTCAAATAAGGAAAAGTCATAACAAGTATTTTGCCTGCAGAATAACTATTCATACCAGACGCAGAGGTGATAACAAACCATTTTTCATATCTCCAAAATGACAAGCAGATATCTACAAAAAAATCACCAAATTTGCGGACACACTACACAATTCCATATAAATATATGAATTGGAAGACGGGGACTCCGGCCAAGAGAGATCACCATAGCACGCGCTCAAGTGTTTTGTAATATACTAATCTATCAATGTAATTATCATCTAAACATATTATTTCATCTTTGTGAGAGTTCTCATGAGAATTAAGGATTAATTTCCCAGACACATGAGAACCTCAACGCTTTTAATGTGAATGTATCATTTAGCCTAGATGCCAATAAAGGACATTTGTACCATTTACTTTACAATGGAGGATGAATCGTAAAGAAAATGGTACAAACGTCCTTAAAAAGTTATGAAACCAACTGCAAAAGTTGAGAGCCCCGGCACATTAGCACGTCGCCAGAACGGGCTATGGTAAGGTGGCGGAAAGTGGTGATTCCGCACAGACGTTTCTGGGGTCTACCCGGCATCCTTTTCACAGTGTACTCTTGCTTGCGTCGGCCGGTGTTTTCGATTTCGTGGGGCATTGATTACACGCCGGTTTATACGTCTACCGTATGGTTCTTCCAACGTCAGCACAGGGTGATTAATCATGCGCACTTGCACCAAAGATGGATCATTTGCATAATAGCACGCACTCTAGCTATTTACAAATTTCGTGGTTGTAGGATGTTTTCTTGTAGGTACGAAAATTTCAATTTCCGTGAGTTTATATCCTTAATGGCTTTCAAAAGCAGTTGTTTGTCGTTTTCTAAAGAAAGACGGCCTTTTTTTTACCGGACTTTAAGCTTGTATTGAGTTCAGGTAATTTTTCACAAAGTTCACGTACCTTATTCTTCTTTAAAGCACGCTTTTTTCTGTTATTCTGCATTTCACGCTTTTTTTCCCATAGTCTTTTTTTAAAGTTATTTTAGCTTCTGATTTTTCTGGTTAAATCTTTCATCTTTTCTTCCTTTAACATTCTCTATTGTTTCAATTTCAATAGTCCAATTACATCTGCGTTTAAAAAAAAAATCATAATTCAGAGCTTGTTGGGCTGGTGCTAATAGAGTGGATATTCCTGTCTTAATTTTTAACTATCACGGGCATTGTTCTTCATTATTTTTTTGTATCACAAAAAACAACAACGGCTTTTGTTGTTGTAGATGTTCCGGGAGGACAGTTGGCTTCAATGATAGAAAATGCATCTTGAGAAGCATCAGAAGATGCAGTTCTTAAAGCAACTTATTGGGATTGTTTTCCCCAGAATGATAGCAGTGAAGCTTTTCTCTCTAACGCTTTTGATTCCCACTCAATTAAGTATTTTTCTACTAATGCAGTTACAATTAAATCTGCCTTGATGGAGTTTCAAATGGATACAACGTCATCATGCTGTTGTTTCCCTGTTTTATTTGGATGTGCTGTTTTATATCCTGTCTGCAGCTGCTGAAATAAGATTTCATTCATTCGGATTGAAGTAACCACAGATATATACAATTGTGCTAACCCAGCACTGAATTCACTTTGACTGCGTGCTTTATTAAACAGACCGTGCAGAGGTAAAATGACACGTAAATCTCCTCTAGTGAACGGTTCTGTCATAGTGGCGTCAGTCGTTGTTTGTTTTTGTTCCACCACGACAACGATCAAGTTTTATTGACGTTTCAACTATCCTACAAAATCCAAAACTTTTTGTGACTCATTTACCTTCGCTCTGTGCTGTTTCTATACTGCTACCTTAGAGTGCACAACCCTTCTCTAAACAGCTCGGTCGACAACGCATTAGCCATTCGTTTTTTCTTTTTTTCTGTAACTCGAAGCAACTGAAATTTTAGGCAAAAAATACAGTGTGGGGCCCGGGGACGCCTCCCACCCGAAAAACGAATACACATTGCAGACGTATAGTTCTGGTAAAATAATTAAGTAACAAACACTGCCTTCTCTCAGTAAATTAAGTTGAAAGCGCTTAGTTCTAGGAAGCATTAAAAATACTGAAGGCTCTGTCGTAAAGGACTGAGAAAAAAGAAGAAGCACTATCTTCCCACGATGATATAAAAACATATCTGCAAACATATTTTGATTTCCAATCAGAACAAACGAGGAGTTTCTAAGTACACAAGATTTCAGTATATTTTTTCGCGGGACGTCCGAATTACTAAACGTCAACCGTTGCCCATGTCACATTTGGTCCGATTGTGAGGATCCTCCGTCCCCCTGTAACCTCAGACGTACTTTATGAACGGTCCCTAAGGAAATTAAGTACAATATTATCGATCTCCAATTGTTTTTAGATAGCATATGTATAAAGTTCACAAAATAGTTTATAAGCAAAAAGTCATTGCTCTAGTTTGATTGGTATTCTAAGGTGAAAAAATCTGGGTCCCTCACACAGAGGCCACACATTGCACTTCGTGACGCTGACGTCTACCACATCCCCAAGTTGCGGTTGCTTGGTGTGCATAATTTTTGGAAGCGGATGTTTCTGTATGACGGACAACTACATTCCAAGTGATGTATTGATTGATTTAACCCTTTAGGTAGCTGGAACGAATTAACTCGGGGTCAGCAGAATGGGCTGAAATCAGTTTGAATGAATGTATTCGCTGTCTACGTAGTGGGTTAAACGCGGGCTGAATGAGTGAAAGCGCATAAGAAAGTGTTTCTTTCCCCTTAGTTTTTTTTTTCAAAGGGATTATTTAAGGGGGATGATTAATACTAATCCTTTCTTACTGATGTCTTGCTAAAAGAACTGAAACAATGTCGACGAATCTAAGAAAAGAGAAAGATGGTGTTTCAGTCGCTTGTTTCTACATTGTGGCATGATGTTCGTGTCAGGGGGACTTGCTCTACCGCATTATGCCTTCAGTTATGAAGCAGAGAATAAAAGAGTATATAATGGAGCAGAGAATAAAGGTCTATGGAATGGAGCAGAGAATAGAGAATTATAGACTGGAGCAAAGAATATAGCACTATACGATGGAACAGAGATACAAGGACTAAAAGTAGGAAAGGAAATTTCTTGCTGTAGCTTTCATAAAAAGCTGAGGCTATGTGAACATTTCTGTCCGAACAGCGCAGATTTTGCTTTAGTTATATCGGCCATTGAAAGGGTTAAGGAGATGATTCATTACAATACTGCATTACAGAGAATACATCACTGAAACAACGTGCGTTCACCGATTACTGACATAGTGATTTAGTGCGAAAGTCTTTCTTTTTTAAATAGCGAGTATCTAAATAAGTTGTGCATATATTTTTGTAAAATTTTAGTAATAAATACACGAGTTGGCGAGATTGTCAGAACAACTGAAATTTGCTGTAAGTTTGGTGATAATATGTGCTAACCTCAGAAGAAGAAAAATAATTAAAGGTTCACAGAAAGAATTGAGCGGAAGTGAATGAATTTGACTGCTCATCCGAAACAATGAGTGAGCATCATCCGTTCTTTTTTTAGCACAGTATGGTATCATTAGCAATTAGGAGTGGGGAAATTTATCCTGTAGAGTAGACTACGCTGAAGTGTGTGTGAGATGGGGTAGATAATAGAGCGAGGTATGTACCACGATTGAGTCATGAATACAAACTACTAACATATTTCCAAGCTGGAAATTTTTCTACTAAAGTAACCCTTCTGAATAGAAGAGATAAAACTGTATTTCGAAAGATTTTACCCGGGTGTAAGTTCTCAAAAGCATCAAAGTAGTTTCCTCGAAGAGCGGGCAGTAAAATGTAATGAAAACAACAATGTCTCAGTATTAGTTCGCCTTTTATGTTTTAAAAATTTAGAACAATTTTAATGGGAATTTTTAAAACGTGTCACGATACGAGGAAATGGCAGTGTAAGCTAGCGACGTTGTTAGTCTTCGAAACCACGGTGAGTAACGGGTGAGCGGATTTTGTGGTTGCTGGGGCAAATTTGTCAGCATCTGAATTTACGAACCACTGAAAGACAGTATTTATAATGTTTTATACTACAGGCTGCAAAGAAATTTGTGGACACACCCACACCCGGCACCCCCGACTTAAACTCATTACTTTTTACACTGTCTCAAAATGTTTGCACGTTTTGGAAAACAAAAAAAAAATATAAGTTTAGGTCTCTTTTGTTTCTAAAAATTCCGTCCATTCATTTTTAATAAAATGAGTAAATCCTGAAGATTTATATACTTGTATAACAAACATGACACCGACAGCAACAACAGTAGCACTCACTGATTAAGGGAAAGATTTATCCCTAGTAGAAGGGACAGAAAAAACTGGTATTCGTGTATTAGGGTTGAAGAGAAATGCACGCACGCACAATACTAACCTCATTCTTAACTCCTTAGCTCCAAGCCAGAAACCTTGTCTTGCATTCGTATTTACCAATGCAGTCATATGCCACGCTCTATTCCATCACTGCCCTGGAACAGACTTAAGAGTCCCGGCACAGCTTTAGACCATGCCTTCGGTGTTGGAATCCTCTACATAGCCACACAAGGTATCCGTAGTGGTCTTTTTCAATGAATTCCTATCCATCCTCCTCATTCTCCCCTGACAATGATAAATCGATATAAGGCTTAAAACAAGGGCGTGGAAGAGTGGATAACACTTTAAATTTTCGTTGCCCTACGGGGTTGCGTATGTAAGTTTGATAACTTTTTCTACGGGGAACTAATCAGCGCAATTCCTGGGAGGAAATACGTAGGGATACACTACGGAAAACATGAGACTAATTAGGGGACTTACGAGTTTATAGAAATTTTTCGGGGTGCGCGGACAAAGAAAAATATTTTTTTTTTAAATCCACAAGAACAAAATAAAAGTTAATGAAAAATATCACAAAAATTGAAGCATTTTTGTTAAGAATGCTTCAATTTTTCTAATATTTTTCATATATTAACACGTTCCTTATCCCAGAACGTGTGTCATTTTTTTTGTTTTGGGCTAAAATGCTACATGCATTAGAATCGCTTTTTGTGATGCATACAGCCTTTTAACCCAAAACAAGAAAAGTGAAGCAAGTTCTGCGAGTGTGTGTGTGGAGGGGGGGGGGACAAGCCCCCTTGGTCACTTATCTAACTAGGTTCCTGGCTGATAAAATGCTTAAATAGTTCATATGTGCTGCAAACGACCTAGATTCTTTGCCCAGTAAACGGAAAGCAAAAATCAACACAAATAGAACTGGCTTTCTCTTACCATCAGGTCGTTTGCAGAGTAAAATTTCCGTTCCGCCCCTCTTTTATAGTGGTTGTCTTATAAGACCCCACGATGTGTGTCTGTATACACTCAAAATGAAGTAAACTGAACTAAATTTATAAATATGTAATTCAAGTCGCTGGCTTTACGTTTTTAGCAGCCACTGTTTACTCACAACTGAGATAGGCGTGAATGTTGTAAAAAATGAATCGTTTAGTCAGTCTCTGTGAAACTGTGTTTCGTCTTCTTATATTGACGACTCGAAGCCATTAAGTTCCTCCACAATCATCAGATTATTCGTTGCACTATGGGCAGCTGAAACTAATCGGCAGTGATCTGAAAGTACTAGCTCAACTCAGCGAAAAATTCCTTTGATGATAATCAAATATCTGTGCAGGCATGTGAATGCCCAATTAATATGGCAAGTGCACATGCATGTCGCAAAAGACTTCAAATTTACATCATCCTGAAACGGAAATCGAATCCGCAGCTCCCTATTTACGTTCAGGTTTTTTACCGTCGCACCATACAGAAAGAAGAATCTACAGCAACTAAAGATATATTTCAAGACCCTGATGAAATGCTCTACCCTGCGCCTATCAAATATGTTATACATGATCCCATTTACGCACGGCGGATTATTTCATCTGAGTCTTGGCGGATTGTTTTATCTGAGTCTAAAGACATCCTCAGTTGCTTGCATGTTATTGTTCTGGGTGGTGTTACGGTAACATACCTGAACGTAAATCGGGAGCTGCGGGTTCTATTCGCATTCCAGTTCAATGTGATTTTCAAGTTTTCTCTTCACTTGCCGAATTCCTTTGATGTTGTCTAGTTTTCTAAATCAAATTAAGTTTCTCCTCGTACGCGATTGATTGTTGAATTTCATTAGTATCCAAAATTGTGGAAATCTTTAGGATTATTTGCAGTTCTAAGCTTTGATGGTTCATAACATCTGTCTTTTTTAGAATAATACCATAAAATTGTATATTATAGAAAGATAATTTAATGCAGAACGTAATGTAACAAACTGTTAAATTATTTCATTCTATCAAAGGTGGTTAACGTGCCTAATAGAAGCACGACTGTAATTTTTCGGTTCAGCACATTTAACCTTCTTGGCAGCCACGTATAGCCTAATGGTCAACGTTCGTTACTGCCAAGGGAAAAGTCTGAGGATTGATGCCAGGTAAGTAGGAATGCTCAATGACTGAATAATTCACCTGTAATCTCTGATAAGCACGTTTAATATCCTAGCTTGGAATTCTAGGGACTACCTACTTCAAAGGCACCCTAGACCAATTCTTCTTAAAACCTGGAGGTTGGACCATTTTCCTAAAATCCTGTATATGAATATCATCTACCTTACACAGGCTGCATACTCAACGAAAGTCAGCTATTAAAAAATAACTTCACATTTTACTTTATGGATTTTATTTGCTTACTTTATGGATTTTATTTGCTAACTTGCCGGAGCAATATTTTTTTTCTTTCGCATAAATTGAATTTATGAAAAATTTTATTGAAAAAATGTGAACCAAACAGGGATGTTAATAATTCAAATGTCACTACACTTCTCTATACCATTTTTTTATGACAGGTTTAACGACCACCGTGAGCAACTCAATCGGCTATAAGCAGTCGCCCCTCCGGTAATTTAGGGTCACTGGCTCCAGGAAAGGGAGGGAGCCAATGCCGTAAGACAAACACAACATCCATACCACAACGGGATTTGAACCCGAAACACTTTCGGGCGAACGATAAAAAGCCATCGCTTAGACCAGGGCGCCTATGCGTGTCAACAGGCCCGTGAGGTGTCTCACACTACTCCCGTTTAACAGTCTCTGAGGTACACAACGCAGGACAACTTCCAGGCATGCGCAGTCACCCAATCGCATCACCCCCACAATTACATGCTTTTTGACATTTTATGGGTGCATACATTAGAGGCGGGCGTCTTACATTCATAAGCCATATTCTAAGGATTGCGGACAATTGCAAAATGTCGTACTTCACACCTGTTACTTTGGTGTCATGCTTGTCCACTACAGAACGTTCCGTGACGATTGTCGTTGGGAGGTCCGATAGTTTCGCTTGTGTGCCTCAATTCAATCATTCACCTTTCAGCTTCTAAAAGCACTTCATAAAGACAATTACGTATCATCTTTCTATATATTGTCATATTTAGTCCAGAAAACGCGTGATAAAAATAGAAGAAGCTCTTGAACTTAATTATTTCCCCCAAGAAACAGAATATGTGTTCCAAAATAAAGAGCATCGGACAATGATCATTGAAGGGAAACAATCACCAGAGTGGTGTCCAGCATCATGAATACTGACCGCAAAAAGAGCAGATCCAATAAAATGCTCATTAGCAAAAGAACATAGAACGATTCCCACATCCGGACGGGTCATTATATCTGGTTTTTCGCGGGTGTGAAATTATGTGAAATATGAAATTAAATAATAAAGACTTGGCATTTTTGTAGATCATATGCCACATTAGCTATCAATATATTGATATATTTATGAAGTAATTATTACCCTAACGTTTGATTTATCACAATTCCATTATGATTCAGCTACCCATTGCTATTGTGATTATAAACAAATGACAGGAAGACAGTTGTTTATTGCATGAATAAAATTCTTCCGAAACACAAATTTGAAGCTTGCTTCCAGTGAAAATTGTCTTGTTCATGTGACAATAGCGAACTACAGATGTGTCATTCTGAAAATGTTCTATCGAAAAGAACGATCCAGCAACCTGAGTTGTTAGCAAAGCAACCTTTCCTGAGAATTACCGATTCCCAGTGTCAATCACTCAGTATTACATTTTATTAAACATCAGAATTTCACCATTGTATTTCGTTGAGGGTCATGCTTTGGTCAGAAAGTTTACCTTATTCAGAAGTGCACAAATGCAATAAATTGCGTGAAAGCTTCGAAACGAACTTTATATGAAAACCAAGGAAAATATTTTCTGTAATAATTAAATTCAAATCTACACTTAAAAAATCGTCCAATAATCCAGAATATCTGTGATACATAGAATTATTTCCCTAGATAGAAATCATTCTCTAAATTAGAAGAATAGCCGAACGAAACGATCCCACTCAGAAAAGATTTCGTAGACACAATTCGTTCACTAAACGGAAAGTATCACCAAAGAAAACGAACGAATCGGTCCGAACAAATCTTTCAGAGTCGAATCATAAGAATCGATTCTTTCAAAATAATCGGTTTGCTCATGTTTACAAAGGGGCAAAACATTATCTAGATTCCTCTAAAATCCGATTTTTTCATGCGAGAACGTCGACATCGAAACGCATATAATTATCTCAAACTAAACTCCTATCATGATTGTTTAAATTTCCGTAACCTATAAACCCATGAGATGAGGTTAAGGTTATTTCGGTAACAGATCCGTAAATATTTTCATTTAAGATTATTAGTTCAATTTATTTATATAATTTATTTTTCTTTTAAATTAGCGCAAATTATTGTAGTTTAATAAAAGAGGTGAATTGATATGAATTTTCTTAACTGAAAAATGAAGGCAAATATGGATTTGAATTAGTACGTTTATTAATTTGATAAACAAACTGTAGTGGAAGACTGGTTTTAATACTGAATATACTCAGTATTACATAACAAATGCGAAATCGGTGTATACAATATTATACGAAGCGCATTTCAAGTTACAAATTGCTACTATTCCACATTGGTAAAACAAATTATAAAATTAATGTCAATTGTACTCTTTTCTGTTAAGAAAGAAAAAAAAAGTTTTAATAAATTACAAATATGCCCTGTCATGCCGAAATGCACTAATGATTGCGCAAAGAAGAAGATTAATAAGTTAGATACTACACACTTTTGTGGCGCTTACTGTTGGCAAATAGCTTGGTATAAATATTCTTTCAGACTGCTATTATGTTTTGAAGAGCTTATATTTTTGCTTTGCAAAAAAAAAAAAAAAAGATAAAGATCTGACCGGTTATTTAAAAGATTAGTTGTTTCCTTCCTTCAAATGGCACAATTATGAAAATTGGCTGACACCAATTTATAGCATTGGGATCAGTTTTCTTACGGGGTATTTCGCTTGATTACTTCAGATGGAGACGATGATGACATACCTATTTGCAACCTTGCTTGCGAAGCACGTGTTCGCCCGTGTCTTATGTGTCGCCATCAATATCGGATTCTTGTAATTATAAAATAGAAATGCTGCGTCATAATATAAAGCTTTACGTTTCATATCTTTCGACTAATGTAAAGTAATTTCTCAGCTCTTATAGCGATTCGTTCGATAACACCACACCACAACACATTATATGTCCACTCAATCACAGACGCAATCACAGACGCTCAGGCCACAATAAAAGCTGGAACGGACACATTGGAGCGGTGATTGGGAACAGGTTGTATTTTCTGACGAGTTAAGACTCAGTTTGATGTATCATGAATGTGTTGCTTCCTGGTAACAATCACCTGCGGGATTGTTCCCTATGGTTGTTGCTGTTGCTGCTGCTGATGATAGGCACACATTGTGGTAAACGGCACCTTGCAGTACCTTACTGGTGACGCCTAACAGCATGGTTTGGAGCCCATTGGTTTGAATTCGCGATTTCGCTTGATACGAATTTAGGGCAACCTTCAGCAGACAGCGATACATCACGGAAGTTTTAAAGGAAGAGATCCTACCATTTCTTTATACTTTTTCTGGCACATTTTACCACAGGAAAAAGGTCTGCCACATATTGACAGTTATGTCCAAGACCTCTTCCATACAGATAGCGGTTCTTCCTTGGCTTTCACGTTCGCTTGATGCATCCCCGATCAGACATGTCTAGGGCATGGTTGTTAAGCCACTAGAAAATCAAACTCCTCCGCCAGTCACAACAAATTAACGTAATACTCTAAACTAACAGCTTCTGATATCAAACAAACTCGAAATTCTTAAATAAATTACTTCTAGAAATACAGAACAGGACTCAGCACTATTTCCCAGTATTTACAACTTGTTTAAAACAAGATTAAAAACTTATTTGCTTAATTATAGGAAACCCTAAAATTATCATGTAAGATTTTATTAACATTTTAATTTGCTAGTAATATCTACTAACAACTGCAGATCTACTGCATGACGTGCCTACCATTTACTTTAATTCTGTAGTAACTTTTGCATTACTGGTATTTATTATGTAAGGAGATCAGGGCTTAGACAGATCATTAAAGTCCTTTTTTCTGACTTCATTTGCTGTTATACTAATTAATCTTCGTTACACTAAAATGTAAATATTAACTGGATATAAGGTATGATGTAACAGCTAAACCAATACAAAAATAAATTAAATTAAATAAAAATGGGTAAACGCACATGTTAAAATTTAACAGTAATATGTAAAGGAACAAAGACATCTGATTTTCACTCTTCTGTTGGGCTGCAAAAATTATTTTCTCCGTTTCACGTGTTAAATTGCTTTTGATTTCATGTTTTGTTATACAACCTTCTTGAAGGAAAACATTCTTGAAATGTGAGATTTTTTCTGGATTTCTTAAGTTTTGCTTATTTTCTTTTGCGATTATATTAATTACTTTGGAGATCAATGGTGGGAGAGAAATAAACATAGTAAAAGGGAGTGCTACATTCCTAATGCGGAACGTCCTATAAATGTAGAACCGCGTAACTTTTGAGAGGATTCTAAAAATGCAGACTCAATATATTAACAAAAGAGGACATACAGGAATTTCTTATACCCTATATTTTTCTTCTTTTAAATCCTGCGTTCAGTATTTTCCCGTAAAAAAAACTTATATTAATAAAAATCTAATTTGGAATTTAGTGTTCCTTAACGTTCAATTTTTCGTTGACGGGAAGTGAAGTTCCCACTGTAACGAATATAAAGCAAGTAATCTTTGTTTATTTCGTGGATATTCTTTATTATTGTCAGTGATGTGCGATTATTTCTATTCCTCAATAATTTTCAACTGCTTTCCTAATTGTTTTATTTTTAACATTTGCTTTCAGGCCTTCGTTTTTATCAAACGGAAGTTATTACTGCATATTTAAGCTTGCCCTGCCGTAATTTTTCTAGTTAAAAGTATTGTAAAATGCGATGTACTTTTCTGTATAACAATGACTTCATCATTACTGAAAGAACATCCGAAAATATAGGAGTGTCGGCACTTCCTTGCCGAGTGGCACGCAAACATTATTTAACCGGTTAAAAATATTCTGGCGGAATATTTCTTATTGTTTTCGGAACAAATCTTTGTTGATCAAATTTTTGTTTCTATGTAAACATTAACACTTGTCTCACGCACAATTTGAATGAATGCAGATATTTTGTTTTCAGATGCATGAATTTTAGCTAAAATGCAAATAACATCGAACAATAAACCAAAGGCGTTTGAATTTATTAGAAACATGGCAAAATGCCGCAGATGAATTATTTTTCCATAAGAGGGTCACGGAACAGGGAAATTGAAAACCAGATACGAGATCTGATATTTTTAGAACACTGAGAGAAGGAAACTATTTTGGTGGAAGCAATATTCCAAAGGTATGTACAAAAGAATTTCACTGAGGAAAACGTTAATAACACGTAAACTGATGCACATACACTATTTCAGTCTGATAATGGGTACAATGCTACATTAATTTTGTTAGATAAAAAAGTGAACATGAAAACCTCACGAATCGCAGACCCATCAGCATCCTGCAAATAGTTTTCAAAATATACTTTAAGGTAGTTTTGCATAGCTCGAATGACAGAAAGGATTCTGCGCAACCTAAAGTAACTCAATGCAGAAGAATCTAAGGCACTGTTAATGGTATGCCTCAAATGAATGAACTGATTGAAAGAATTAATATTTTTGAATTCCCATTTGCGAGGCTTCATTGAATATAAATAGGCTTTTTACTCTCTGAAACGATTAGCATTTTTAGCTTTTTTTAATTCCTGCTGTGTTAGAGATACATAACAGGATTATTAATAATATCTTTGAAAATAAAAGCGAACAAGTTCAGATGTACGAGACCACTGCACTTTCAAAACTGCAACAAGAGGTTCACATTATATTTCGAAACTTTCCTTGCAGTCAATCATTGTACTTGGCAGACAAAAAGAAAAAGATTAATATAGATTATTTAACCCGCCTCCGTTGAGCTGACAAAATCGTAAATTTGCGAGTAACAACTCAGTGCCAAGGTGTATGATCCAGGAGCTTGCTGAGAACAGAAAAGTGGATCTAAATTGAAATTTCCAGAAAACAAAATTGAAGTAAGATGTTTTGTCACCTGAAAATGTAGCGATGTTTGGAACAAATCGAAAAGAAACCAATGACTAAATTTACTTTCCGCAACAGGTATCGTTCGAGTTACACATAGAAAAATAAATAATTAGGCGTATAGAACTGAGTGAAGAGCGTGTGGAAGAAGCAGTGTAGTTTTCAAGAACAATGTACCATTATGTCTTAAACGTTTTCACATAAAGCATTCTTCCAGTCTTTTCTTATACATCAGAGACATGGATTTTAACATAGAAAAAATATTCAGAGGCTGCAAACAACTAACAGTATCATGAAGTGATGCACATTCAGTACAACAGGGGATTATAAGAAGAGAAATAAATGGATTAGGAAATGGAAAGATTTGACCATATCATCAGGAAAAAAAAAGTCCCTGAAATTTAAAGTGTTAGTCATAGTTCTAGAAGAACAGACAACCGTTTGGCAAACGAAATACTAGACCGAATCCAAGGGACATGGGGAGATCCAGAAGAAGATCACGTGGGAGATGTGCTAATGAAGTTCGAAGGCATGTCGGAATGACTGGGAAGTTTTAGGCACAAAATACTAAGATTTTAAAAATATTTGGGGAGCCTTCATCCAGAGTTGGACACATAATGCTTGATGATTAAAATTAATAATTTAGATTCATCACTGATGAACAACATTAGGAAAGCTAGTGTCTTCATAGAGTTTTTTTAATGCTGTGTAGTCATCTTTTAACATTATTTATCACTCCTTTAGAACAACATAAATCATTTCCGCCTTTCATTTAAATTTTTATTTACGTACGGAGTGGCTTGTTACCATAGCGATTTTTCGACCAATCATGAAAGTATTGCACAGAATAATAAGGATTTTATTTCTAATTTTGTTCCTGGTAGTTTCATATAAAAAAATATAATCTCGATGTGAAAACCATGAGATACTTACTTATCTGTGTTGGTTCTTCTGTAGCGCGAGTAAATACCTGTACACGCCGAGTTATCCACTCCTCCAAATGCCGGAGAGTGTCCGGAGGTGTTGCCGTGCCTGTTGCATGACAATGCTCCAACAGCCATGCTTGTTGCACCATTGTCCGCAATTCCACTCTCGATGTCAGTTCAGTGTTCAATGCTCTGATGTCCCGCTACACGGCAGTTCAGAGAGCTTTCACAAGGTTTAAAACCGAGCCATTGGGGTAAACTGGACGTTTCTAAACTCAGATAAAACACAGCAGCATCGGGAAAAAGAACTAAACATTGCGAGACAGTTTGAGAAGAAGCAATTCGAAATAAGAATGTAGAGCGTCGTGCCAGCTTAGTGGGAAAACCAGGGGTTATTAAAATGTGTTTCGGGGCAAACAAAGTGACGGTAAGGCGGCAGACAGCATTATCGATTTCAGCGGCCATCAGACGTCAAGAGAGCTGCTGAGTAAGCAGAGGAAACTTTGACACGGATAGTTAAAATGTCTTTCAGCATAGACAAAAGAGTTGCTGATGATAGTACAACACCATAAAGTGGGAAAACTTATATTTCTCTAGAAGAGTTCACGATCCCAACGTTTCACGTTTGTATGCGGCATGCCTACATATTATTCACAATGTCGATCATTATTATAGTAGATACATGTGTGCAAAGCACTTGGTGAAATTTCCAATGGGATGCTCAATATTTGATAGGATATATAATCAGTGTTATTTAAATAGCGATCCCCTTTCACATGTATTGCAATATTTTCATCTGCATCGCTTTCGGATTTCTATTCGTTTAAAAACGTAGTAACCCTTTTTTCAGAGTCTTAATAGACCAGGATTTACACCTATCCCAAATTTTCCTAAATATGAAGTTATGAAGCTCATTTGAGCTCAATGAACCTACTGATCCTACTGTCTTCAAAAAAGGCATTATCATTGGCGCTGGTCTTGAAGGAGCTTCAGTAAATGAAACGGAATAAATAGTGGGTGTAACACAAGGAATTGGGTCTAAAATTATGTCATTATATTGTATTTATTCATTTTGTTCAAAAACATCATATACTCAAATGCCAAAATATTAGAGTTACCCTTCCGAATAGCGTGTTGGTCATCCTCTAGCGTGGACAACAGACTGTACACGACAAAAAGCATCGGCTTTACCAGATGCCGGAGGTCTTCCGGAGGTAATGTCAACCACGCCTTTAGCAGCATTGCCTACAACTCTGCCTGCGACGTCGCATCTGATGTTAAGCTCCACCTCATTTCAGAGTGCTGCCACAGGGTTAAAATCCTAAGACTTAGGAGTACTGATAATTAACACAGCAGTCATACATCGCTGAATCGACTGTAATTAATGTTTCACACGTGAATCAATTCACATCAGAACACTTGAAAATGTCATCGCCCTGGAACGGGAATCGAACCTGCATCACCCGATTGCCACGGTGTTAAGTATCATGACGCATTTGCCACGTATTATAAGAAGAATATTTTTTCCACCATTTATTTCGGAACAACTGGAGATTTACTTAACAGCGGTAGATGGCAGAAGAATCTGAGTTAATTAAGAACGCCTTTGGAGAATATTCCGATGCTCTTAACACTCACATACTTGCGAATTCGCTGTCGTAGGTGTTGTAACAGATAGCATGCTCGAACGGTAATCGGGAGATGCGGGTTCGATTCCCGCTCCATGGCGATGAAATATTCAAGTTTTCTGAAGTGATTAGGTTCAGGTGTAAAACAGTAATTACAGTCAATTCAGAGTTGTCTGATTGCTGTGTTAATTATCATGACGTATTTGCCACGTATTATGAGAAGAAAATTTCTTCCACTCTTTACTTAGGAGTACACTGGACGATTTCAAATTTAGGTGAGCATTTCTCGAGCCATGCCTGGACCGTTGAGGCCAAGTGGGGCGGTGCATTGTTCTGATGAGCAGACCATCGTCCGCAGGGTACGCGAAGGCCATAAGACCGTGTAGGTGATCAGCCAGCATAGCATCTCCTGTTAGCGCGCAGCTGTTAAGGACCTTTCCAAACACACTGAGCTTTCCTTCTACAGACACTAAGTTTAAATACTTATTGAATCTAAACTTTCTTTGCTCGAGTCCATCAAACCTTGTTGCTATTATTTCTTGAATTGCTATGTTAAAACTTTATGTATGCGAAATGATGCTTTCAACTCATTTCGTGTTTATTTAGGCACAGAATAGTCATTTATAGATGCCTTAAAATTCATAAGTACTTATATATAACTCCAGGCATAGAAAAGATGAAAACGAGAGAAAGGATATATTGTGTTGATTTTCTTAAATGAAGAATGGAAATATAATGTTGAAAGATTAGGAAAATACAGCGGAAGAAGAATGTCTGCTGTACGGAACTATACGCCGTATGTGCATGTAACCTTGGAAAATGGAAATATTTTTTTCTGTTGTTATGCCTAATTAATATAATTAAAGCCTTAGTTTTCAGTTTATTCTTCTTAAAAATATAAATATATATAATCTTGATATAATTTACTTTGTCATCACGGGTATCAATTCTGTTTTGTCGCCTTTAATTAGGTCTCAAGCCATAAGTACCGCGATTACCCAGCATCATGGCACTAAAAGGGCATTATAGCATTTGCCGACCACTGGGGTGTGATGTACACATAACGACTTTATTTAACGCGCAGCCTTTACGCTAATACGCAAGACATGTGCTGTGAATGCAAATTGGCATGAGGCGTAGTCATGTCTCAATTCAGGGCAATGGATGACATCGTGGTCTTCGCTTCTGGCTATTATGAAAAGGAACTGAGTTCGTTCCTGGGCAGGTAGAAACGTTGGAAAGACTGAGTAATCGTCGTACCGCTGACGAACATGTTAAGCAGACAAACCAGCGTACTGTCTTCGCGGAAATTAAATTAAGGGCGTCGGTCTTCTTCCGGACCTAAGGGTGAAGAAATGCCGGGCGGTTTTCCTAATGGCTGCTGAAAAACTGGGTTTAGAAACACTCCCTTCCTAAAATCTTCTGCATACATTTCTGAATGTTTTATTTCAGTTAATTTTGTGTTTCATGTGTTTCAGCGATGGAGAGGGAAATCTGGTGTCTGAAGCAACAAAGAATATCTCTCTAGATATTATATATGATTACACGTAATCATCGACAAATTCGAATACCGGAGAGCAAACGATGTCTCCAAATAGCATGCAGCAGAACACAACACAGTTTTAAGTCTTTTGTCGTCATTTAGGAGACAGAAATTCTGACAGATATTTTACAAGAAGTCGTTCCAATGTATGAGTCAATGGTAATTCACCATTATCGCCATTAGCTGGCGATAAAGGCAACAAGGTTTGGGGAAATTTTTGCGTGACTATTGGCTAATCCTCGTCCATCAAGCACAGGTGCACACATTTTGTGCTAAATGATGTTAAGACATGCATTAGGACAGTATGCCCCAATACTCCGAAGCGGTTTATCATTATCGATAACACTCTGCACAGCCCAATATTCACTGGTGATTGACTCACACTGTCCGGCCTTCAGAGTAGTTGGACAATTTCATGTTCGCAGATGACAGCAGGCTTTTGTTTTTGGTCGGATTTCAAGGGGAAGTGGACGTTGGAAGAATGAGGGATCGATATTACTCGTAAATAGAATATCTACGACAGTCGTGATTTCAGTGGTGCGGACAGGGGAAACGATCAATGGACTATCGAACTGCAATTGATGGATCAAGAGACAATCACCCGGAAACGGTGCTGTAATTATGCCGCTCTTCGACCCGTTCATCTGTGTCATTGTGCTCTGCACCGTATTTGGATGAAATGTGCTGTGAACAGTTTTTCCTAGTGAGGATGTCCATCGAATGGAGAATCCAGGGTGTTTTCCTGATCTCAGTCCAATGTAGCATGCATAGTAGGCTGTGGGGAAACGTTTGCACAAACGAATTCTGACCAAAAAATCATTCCGGAACTATTCACGATTCTCCAGCAGAGTGATACTATTTGCTCCTAATTCTTCCGAACCATTTGGTGCTCAGCAGGACATGCGAGGACAAAACATTCATTTCCGTGAGGGTGGTATTCATCCTGTTCTGAGATTATTTACGCATTTTTGATAGACCAGTGTCAGTGAACGTCCGGTATGCCTGTAAATCCTACGCAACATTGTGTTCTAGTCCGCTATCTATCATATATCAGTCAGAACTGCTGATGTTGTGCGTTTCCTTTTAATGTTGCTACTGAACTCTACCATATATTGCCACAAAATAATTTACTAGCCCTATGAACCCTGCACCGTATATAGATATCTTAAATAGCGATCTCTAAATGGCGCAGGGTTCATGTTCCCAGGAAAAACAAACAAGGGAACCACACCTTAAAAATTCAAACTGCCCAATATCGTAACTCTACCCCGCCTCTATGCTTCACAATTGGCACGGTGAACTCCGAAAGCAGGCGTTCTCCGGGTAACTGCCTAACCGAGACATGTCCATCCTATTGGAATAATGTGAAGCCGGATTCGGCGCTGTATAACAACTACTGTCATACCTCCAATGTGCACTTTTTGTGCTGTTCACTCCACCGGAGCCCCGTGGGTTTATTGGTGTTTATGATGAGAGGTTTATGAGTCGCTACTCCGCAATGGTACCCGAATGCATGGACCTCTCTTCGGTGTCTTCGTGGACACCATAACATATGTGGCAATGTATTACTCAAGCGCTTTCGCGATCGTTAGTCGGGACCTAGTTGTCCGGATGTCTCTCTGGAGCACAACAGGGTCTCTTTGTTGCAGGTTTCTTGGTCTTCCAGGGAGATATGTGAATTCTTGGAATGCCCGGTCTTCTTCCACTTGTTGCTGAGAAAGGCCGCAGTCAATTTAACGACCTGTTTAACAATATAAATGATTCTTATGCTCATACCTCCAACTGAGCTGCCTTTTGTAATGCCCTTTTCAAACTAGGATACAACACCATGGTGGCGCATTGATCTAAGCATTGGCTTCTGAGAATTCATCCGTGAAGGTTCCGGGTTCGAGTTCCGGTGAGGCATGGACGTTTTGTTTGTCTTACAGCTCTGCTGTCTCCTTATCTTGAAACCAGTGCCAATGTAGTTTGGAACACACCTGCACATCTATTTCAAGAGATGCAACGTGAAGCTTAAGAATTTTGTCAAGTTCTTGAAATGCATTAGAAGTGATCTTTAAAAAACAGGGCGTATTAGAAGGCATGCTTCCTAAAACCTGCCTTGTGTGTTTTTCCATTTTTGCTGTAGAGCATAATATCAATTCTTATTTTCTTTTTCAACAAATTGTAAATTATATAAGTTCCATCATCTATGGGTACTGTATTGCTTTTGATAGGGATGCTGAATACAAGCAGCGGTTGGCGCACACAAGCACACGAAATTTTATGTCGTATATAAGTTTCATAACATATATTATTATTACCTGAAACCCTCAAAAAATGGAGATTTTTAGCCTCTCCTGTTAATTATCGTCACCGACCACTGTCTTCAGCACCAAATACATATTAATTTTCCATTTTATTTCCCGAAATTCAGTAAATGGCGCTTGCATTGACCTTTGAACTACATTCATTGTCATAAAAATCAGCGCACCAAGAAAAAATTGTGCTATTAGCACGAAACGCGGCGAATAGTTACGGTGAGGGCAAACATTCAAATCAATAAAGTTTCGTGCGATTTCGAATGCCCGCGCGTACAAGACCGGCGATGCAATCGCAATCCTTGGGGCTTATAAGGCGACCCGCAGGGGAATCCACATTCGTGAGAAGTGAAAAGTAGGAGTCAGGTGAGATCATTGAGTGAAAGACATGTCGAGGAGTCGCCGTATATGTGCGCACGGGCAACTGACGGAGTTTGAACGAGGCTGTATCGTCGGGATGAGAGACGCAGGGTGGCCAGTGCGCCGAATGGGCCGCCATTTCGGACGGTCGGAGAGTATGGTACGATCATGTTGGGAGCAATGGGCACGAGAAGGCACCCAGACACGACGAACTGGCTCTGCATAACCCAGATACACCACTAGCTGAGAGGACCTTGGAATCGTGAGGACGGCGCGCACAGATGCAACGACATCTTTGTCCAATATCCATTGACATGTGGCGGCTTTTTAAGGGATTCCTTTATCCGCCATAACCATATCCACACGCCTGGCAGAGGCGAATCTGCATGCTGTACGGCCCTTACGTTTTCTGCCATTAACACCTAACAATCGTCGGCGGCAATTGCTGAGGTGTCAGCAGCGAGGAACGTGGAATGCTACGGACTGACGACGTATAGTGTTTTGCGAATAATCCAGCTTCTGTATGGGAACGGACGATCACCGTGTAAGAGTGTGGAGGACCCGAGGTTAGTGCTACAATCCCAACCTCACTGTGCTGCGGCACAGGTCCTGAACTGCAAGCGTTATGGTCTGGGGAGCAATCGCGTATGACGGCCGTGCTTTGCGGGCAGTGATCCGCGAGACTTTGACAGCCCAACGCTCGGTACACTTCACATCCCAGCGCTACTTTAACAGCCCAGCGATACGTCACTTCTGCACGAAAATGCGATCCTCTGGTTCCATGTACTGATTTTCCAAAAAAAAAGCCATTTTTCAACAAGATAACGTCCGTCGTACATTGCTCGGGTTTCCCAGGGACTGTCTACATTATGCTTTGACGTTTCCGTGGCCTTCCAGATTGTCTGATCTCTTGACATCGAGCACGTGTGGGACCAGATGTGACCTCCCCTTTCTCCATGTTCCAGTATTTAGGGATTAGGGCGTCAGTTGCAAGAAGGCCAATCTGTCCCAGGATAACATACATCGTCTCTTTGATTCTATGTCGAACTGTATTATCGCATGTATATAAAAACGAGGCAGTCCGACGCGGTACTATCGCTGACCGGAATGTGTACCCTATGAATGCGTGAAATAATCCTGCTGCTGTGATATTGTTATCACTTCTGTTCTTGGTATGTACCATTTTACTACTAAAATGTCCTTTCAGTCCCACACCTCCTTCTTGGTACGCGGATTTTATGGCAATGAGTGTATATCACATCTACACTCATTGTTATAAATGAGTGTAAATACATTTCTTTTCAATCGCTCAATGTTTCTGATTTCTTTACTTATGTATTCTACCACCCCATGCTGCAGTTATAGAGATAAATAAATGTAGATTTTATCGGGAAAACCAAACCTCTAGGAAATCATGAAAAACGAGGATTATTTTCTTTGCATTGTCTGTCGTTGCCCAACCACGCGGAAATTAGGATTGATCTTGATTTGTTTCAGAGAAAATTTCAGGTCTCGGAGGAAAAACTGAGCATTTTATATTTGAATTTTTCAATCGCGTGATGACGTTTTACCAAATGTAGATAGGAACCATCACACCTTAAATTATGGATAGCGCACAGAAACATATTCAAAACCAGCTCTATGATATTTCCTCATTATACGGACAAAATTACTGTGTATTATGATTTGATTTGGATCTTACGTTTTGTCTTTATGCATTTAGGTTAAAAACTTAGCTAAAAGGCAAAGTCTGATAAACAACAACTATTCCCACATTCGTGTTTACATATTAAACTAGTATTCCTTAAGCAGTACTTCCATATCATCTCGCGCTAAAACAATATTCAAGCATATTCCCTACGGTAGTTATTATGATATTTTATTCGAAATTATTTCGTGTAAATATATTTCCGTGAGCATATTTAAAGAAACATTTTTATTATTTCCCTAATTCATCCGCATAAATACATTTCACGTAGGCACTTTTTATTCCTTGTTATAGTCATATCTATTATTTCAAGTTGAAAATACTCCAAATACGTGGCGACAGTTAATAAATAAGTAAATACACCGCTCTTTCCACGTTCCAGAAACACACAGCATCCGAAAAATTGTTTTTCAGCCAACCGCTGTGGAATTGAACCAACAGAACTCTCGATATCGCGCCGAGTGCGTTACATTTACGCCACGGTGGCCAACAATCCAAGGTGCTATGTGTCTTTAAGTCAGCTTCTGACATCATAAATCCGTAAGATGGGCTCAGCTACTGAGACGTCTCCATCTGGTGGGCATAAACGGCACGAGCTATATATATTATAGCAGTTAAATCCAACGGGATGTAACGCACTTGGCACGATATCGAGAATGTAACGCATTTGGCGCGATATCGAGAGTTCTGTTGATTCAATTCCACAGCGGTTGGCTGAAAAACAATTTTTCGGATGCTGTGTGTTTCTGGAACGTGGAAAGAGCGAAGCATTTATTTATTTATTAACTGTCGCCACATATTTTGGGTATTTTCACCTGTATCTCGCCCGTTGGATTTAACTGCTATAATATATATAGCTAGTGCCGTTTATGCCCACCAGATAGAGACAAGTCAGTAGCTGAGCCCATCTTACGGATTTATGATGTCAGAAGCTGGCTTAAATACACATAGCACCGTGGATTGTTGGCCACCGTGGCGTAAATGTAACGCACTCGGCGCGATATCGAGAGTTCTGTTGGTTCAACTCCACAGCGGTTGGCTAAAAAACAATTTTTCGGATGCTGTGTGTTTCTGGAACGCAGAAAGAGCGATGTATTTATTTATTGATTTACTATTATTTCAAATTTGATCCTCAAAAATATTTCCCGTAAGGAGCTTTGTGATTTATTGTAGTTACTGTTATTACCTGTGCGTTATTAATTGGCATGAACAGTAAATGTGTGGTTATCATTTTTTAATTTCCAAATTATGGACGATGTTGGATAATGCTAGAAATTCCATGCCGTAAATATTATTATCCTATTTTTAAATTTCCAGTTATGGTCAGTTATGGTCAATGTATGAAATTCTATGCCATAACCATGTCTTAGCAAAGTCAGATGTTCAGATATGTGAATTTTCTTCCTACGATTGTAGTTTCTATCCTGAAATACTTTACATGGAATTGATGTCCCCCGGATCGTTGTTCTAATGTGCTATATTATTTTTGGCAGAGTATTATTGAAAGTTAGTGGGAATTTTATACTCTGTTTGCCAAATCGTTAGATAAACGTATGCAACTTATTACAGTGGCAATGGATCAAACTAAATTTACGGAATCTCGATACTGCTGTTATAACTGTTGTAAATTGTCCATTCTTTTCTCAAGTGAAGTAAGGGGAAACTAGCAGCAGAGGAAGGCGAACAGTCTATATAAATGTATTCACTTTATGAAAAATCGTTTAGGTAGAGAGAAATGCTATTAAAACTTATATGGCATGTTTTCCTTTTTTGTTTTTTTCATATTTGTCCACATGCTTTCATAAACCTGGTTTTAGTTAACAGGAAGAAAATAAAATCGCCCACTGTCTGAATTAACCGACAATACCAACATCAAAACGTCAACAGAATAACATTCTTCTTTCTTTTTATTCAAATTATATGTAAAAAAAATGTTCCCCAATTGAAATATCTAGTATAAGTGTAATTTGCGAAACGTTAATCTTGCAATCTGGAAAGAAGCTACTGAGATGTTATTATAGGAATTATACATAAATATGTGTCTTCACAGAAACACTGGAGCCACTTTGTTACTCGACCGGTCAACATGGTGTTATGATTTATCGCAGTCACCTAAAGGGTCTACTGCTAGGTTTTTCGAGAGACAAAAGCTGAAACACTTGTCACGAGTATCGTTCTTTTCTCTGGGAACATTACTGTTCCTTCATTGTGTCTAGTACAACACAGAAGGTGATTCCTACAAATTTTAATGATCCCCACCATCTTCTTCAGGTGAAGAATATCACGGCAACATTAAAAATAAATTAGCAAAACTTTTAATATCGATTAAATGCCCAGTTTATTTGGGAAGAACAAGTAAGAATAAATTAGATAAGCGACAATAATTGTTGCAAGCAAATAAATAGTGTTGATACCAAATGGCACAACTGTAAAAGAGTTAAAAAATAACTCTGCTCATGATAGAAGAAAGCCTTTAGTCTCTGTACTAAAAGAAATAGGCAACTGTCAATTCGAATAATTGCTCTGAAGAGGTTTTGACGAACAATTACGTTGATCCTATATTTTAAGAGATGGATGATGGTGACATATTGCATTTCTTGGTATAACTTCATGATAATGCGCCCACAATAAATTGGATAATACCTGTGAAGAAATTTTTAGAGATCTTAAGTCGGTAATCTGGAAAGAAGTTCTTGAGAACGAGATGAAATCAAGCCGCTATTTTTAGGAACAGTAGACCACCGCAAAGAACATCTTGAACACTATTCCTGAATTAGAACGTGAACTTGAAAGAATATGTGACCCCTAAAGGGAAAGCAATAAAAATCTATAGCTATTTACGATGCGATCATAGTAAATCCGATCTTTGAATGAGTTCATGAAAATTATGTAAGCATTCTATATAGCAACTATTCCTTCATTAAAGGTATAACTACAAATGAAATTTTGAATTGCCGTAATTACATACCATTGGCACCAATAACTACAGGGACCGAATTAGGTTTCATGTAATCTTGAGTGAAACAGGAACAATGTTTTAAATTCACTGTCCGAATGAATTTTGAATCTGGCAAAAATAGAATCATCTTTCATCCACTTTATATAAAGATTAGCCTTTGCTAAAACACATAAACACCTCACTAATATTACTTACGAATTGCTGACATTGTCTTTTACACTCTTTATAACTGCTCTCTGGTTGACTACAACAAGATGTGTATGAAGGAAAAGTTGATGGAGACTTAAAGCGGTTCAACAGTATATTTCTGATTCTGAACAGCATTTTGAGCAAAACAATTCTCTATTTGGCATTGCCTGTGGTTGAGGGACGAACATAAAGCTCCTTAAATAACGAACAGTTTACCCGCTAAGGAAAACTATGGAAACATTATTTTATCTCCCTTTTGTGCTTCTGTATATAGTGTATAAAACTGTATTTATCCATTGCATAGCGTATGGTATAAATGCTATATTCACATAAATATGTTATTTTCTTATTTTCATTCTGCTGCAGCGGGTATCAACGTGAAAGATGCGTTTGATATTTGATAAATTATTTGTAATATTTCTTCTTAAAATCTTCTCTTCGTTTTGAGGAATAGTTTACAAGCGTTTTCTTTTTAAACAGATTCACATCATTCCCATTTGGCGCGGAGAATTATATCGCATATTAGTCCATGAATCTACTTTTAACCGTCTTATTCGTAAAACACCTTGTTTCTCGGAATGCTTTCGCTACGATGAAGATTTTCACTAGAATTTATGAATTCGGGTAAATCGCATTTCTGAAACCAGTGAGCGTAAGTAATTATTTCTAGTTCCTACAGTGTTAATAATCATACAGAAGCGGTAATTTTTTTCAGTAATCTGTATGTGTTCCATTCATCACAAACAATTGCTTCAGTAATGCGATTTTTCCACAAGTGATGTAAGCGTATTATTTTATGACGGTATGTCTTCTGTTTTAGGAAATCTTCTTAAAATATTCGTAACTTGTCAGAAATGGTGCAAAGTACAGTAGTGGCCAAAATTGTGGAAACTTTTTGGAAAAAGTGTGTTTTTGAGGGTTTATGGCTCATAACACCACGTGTTTTTAAAGTAATAACATAAAATTATATTAATGGAAAGACAATTTCATCGAAAATGTAATGCAATGAAGTGTGTTAAATTATCTGTATTCCATGAAAGGTTATAGCCAAATAACCAGAAGAGTACAGCACAACTTTGAATGTAGCCAATGGGTATGAGTGCTTAGAGTGCCAGTCAGGTATCATCTTGTTTTGGCAATAAGCCAATCAGGTCACAGTAGGATTCAGCTCTTGATGTCATGTATTGGAGCGGAGTGGAGGACATTTGTCAGTGTGTTATGTGATTGCCATCAAGTTGGTGTTGTTTTTTTGTGTGTGTGTTAGTGAGCATTTAGTGAGCATGTAAAACGTAATACAATTAAAGAAATGGCGCAAAGGTAACCCAGAAAGCGACGTAAAATAATACTTTTGACTGAACAAGGATTCAGTTATGAAGAAATTAGAAAAAACATAGGTGGAAACTTCACCAAGGTGGCATTTCTCAATTTTCGAAGAGGTATGACGAGATTCAGTCACTACAAAACCAGACTGGTAACGATAGGAAAAGATGCACAACAGCAAGGGGTGATAGAAAAGTTAAAAGACTGTGTCTCGGTGACAGAAGAAAATCATCATGGTGTATACAAGATGAAATGTCGCAATGCAGTGTGAAGTTGAGTGCAAGGACTGTTTGGCGCAGGCTGCAGGAATTTGATCTAAAAGCTAGAGTTCCACGAAAAAAGCCATTTCATTTCTCAAACAAATGTTCAAAAGATTAAACTGGAATAAAACCCATGTTAACTGAACTGCGGAACAATGGTACAGTGTTATTTGGAGTGATGACACAAAAATTTCCCTGTCTGGAAGTGATGGCATAAAATACGCGAGGAGAAGATTTACATCCTGATTGCATTACATGTACCGTGAAACACCCAGTAAGTGTTATGATCTGAGGTTATATGACATCAAAAGGTGTGAGAAGAATTTTCGTGATTAATGGGAATATAAATGGACAAAAATGCGTAAATGAAGTACTTGAGCCCAAACTGAAGCCTTCCACATGTTACCTTTTCCAAGATAATGAAGCATTAAGATTTCAACAGGTTTCCGCTCCATGTCATGTTGCTGCTGTGTGTAAAAAGTGGTGTCAAGATAATCATATTCCTCTGCTGGAATGGCCTGGCAATAGCCCAGACCTTATCCCCATTGAAATACTATGGAGCCGACTAAAGACGCTTGTTAGTCAGAAGCAACCCAACAATAAAAGCCAATTAATAGAAGCAATAATTCAATCTTGGTTTCACATTATAACAGCTGCACAACTAAAAAACTTGGTTCACTCCACGGGAAGGCGTTGTAAGGTCATAATTATTGCTAAAGGTTATCCAACTAAGTATTAACTGGCAGGTTGTGAAATTTTGTATATCTCATTTTTTTTATGTGTTTCACTTTTCTTCGTCATAATTGCTGCTCTAATACAAAATCCTTCATAAAAGTTATTGTATTACATTCTTAATGAAATTATCTTTCCATTGATATATAATTGTATGGTACAGTATTACTCGAAACTAAAGTGGTGTTATGAGCCAACAAACCTAAAAATACACTATTTCTGAAAGGATTTCACAATTTTGGCCACTCCTGTATGTATTACTTTGGCTTGAGAATTTAGTTTTGGCTTTGTTAATATCTTCCATTTTTGTTAATGATGCGTCTTCCATATTTTTTTTGGTATTATAGACTACTTACAGTAAAATATTCGAAAATAAATTATTAAAAAATATTCAAGTAGTTTTTTTAACCATTAGTGCAGATTTTTGTGTAAAAATTAGTCTTTCAGTAGGTATCTGTTTGAAACAATGTTATCGTATTCTACTACGATAACAGATCGTGCAGATATCACCGCAAAGGCCATGCTAATAGCATGCCCTATAATTATTCAACGTCAGTTTTCACGAATGACCTAAAATTTTGGTGAGGTTTGCTCTTAACTAAAAGCTCTTTTTTTTTTAACTTTACTTAGAACTTTAAAATTTTAGACATTGACCTGGAAAAGGATCGTTCGTCTATTTTTACCGAAACATTTTAGTGGTTTTCTCTTTAGAAATGTCAGTGGTTTACTTTGTGAACAAACGTATGTCATCCTTCTTCCATACTAAAGCTCAAGGATCAGAATAATACCAGAAAAACAGCTTTACACACTCTACGAAAGTTTCAAAGAGGGTTTTTCCGCCAGAAGAGATTAATATATTTCTGTAAGTTTACATACATTGCTAAGGATATACACTTAAGAGCAACTGAATTAGATACAGCAGGCATTATGGAAATGTGGCGCTGTGGGCGGCCCTGCAAAGAGAAACGACATGACGTATGCAGCGATCCGACAATATCTGCAGTGATGCGACGGGAATCAGTAAGAGTCGGACACAATATGGGTAAGTAGAAGGATCTAAGCGCATTTGATCGTGAGCAAATTGTCGGGGCCAGACGAATGGGTCACTCCATCTCGGAAGTCGTGCAGGCACTGTGATTTTCACGAGACACTGAGTCACGGGTGCACCGTGAGTACATAGAATCCGGTAAAACCATCCCTGAGAGGGCCAACCGCCGTGGACAACAGCGTGTGGGTGAGCGGGGTCATCGTCGGCTATCTCACATTGTAACAGCGGATAGACGGGCCACATTGCAAGAAATCACTCGACAATTTAACGCCGGTGCACAAAAACGTGTAAGGAGCCACACCATCCAGAACCATCTCCTCGCTATGGGGTACAGAATCCATCGTCCCACGAGAGTGCCGCTGCTGACCGCACATTACAGGGTGCAAAGATTAGCATGGGCGCACGAACAGCGCCACGGGATCCTAAACATGTGGAAAAATGTTGCCTGGCCTGATGAGTCGAGATTCACGTTGGTACATGCGGATGGCAGGATACGAGTTCGGCGCGAACCACATGAAGCGATAGATCCTTCTTGCCAGCAGGGTACTATTCAAGCTGGTGGGGGTGGCATTCTCGTCTGGGGACTGTTTACATGGACTGAAATGTGACCCCTCGTACGTTCAACATCATCCCCCACAGGTCAACGTTACAGTGATTTCCTGGACGAACATTTGAACCCGTGTTTGCGTCGTCAACATCATACTGGGGTCCTCATCCTGCAACAAGAGAATGCACAGTGCCATCGCTCCCGAATTGTATCCGAATGGTTGGATGAACACTCCACCGGACGGGACCTCGCTTTCTTGGACAGCTAGGTCACCTAACCACAATCCCATCGATCATAACTGGATGCCATCGAAAGAGATGTTCGAGGCTCTGACCCTCTCCATCAAATATTCGTGAACTGTGGGAACTTGTTCAGGGATCGTGGATCCGTATGGCTTCCCAACGCTTCCGGTGTCCTGTCGAGTCCATGCCGAAACGAATCGCCGACGTCATCAGGAAGAAAGGTGGTGCTACACGTTACTAGACAGGTATCTCTAATTAAATTGCGCTTCAGTGTAAAAGTCCTCACTTGCCTGATTCTAGTTTTCATCAATCTATTTGTGAGGTAAGTTTTCGTATCGGCACGTTTGAATTTTGCAGGTATTGGCAAAATGGAGAATGTTCAGTACAGCTGAAAAATTGGTCCCAATATGTTTACGTAAGCTTTCCACGAAAGAATGCCACTCGCAATAATATCTGTAGTCAGGCATTATTTTGAAACTGATCATACGTCAACACAAACGCCCACTTAACACTGAGAAGAAATATTTTTTGAAATTAACCGGCATATTTATAGAGATTAATCGATTTATGTCTTCGGGAGCGTTCTCATGAAACAGGATCTTCTTCTGAACGATTTTAAGAAACACCTGTAACTAACAGAGGGAATTAAGCAACAAAGGGAATTTTTATCTTTCTTGAAACGTCTATTAAGAGTGCTATCTTTTATACAACCAAAAAAAAATTATTTCCCAAAAAATGTATGTTCCACTGATCTCAAAACTCGTTTGGTCACACTTTCGGATATGAAATTATATACCGTAATATTGTATAAAGATTGAAAGTTTTCTAGCTGTTATATGCGAAAATGATGACTCTAGTAATTAAATCTGTCGGTCAAGGGAAAAACAAGGATATGAGAATATACGTAATAAAAATGTGTGGTACCTTTTTGATGTGATATCTAATACATGTAGAACTGGTAAATATGATTATGTACCTAAAGAATGATAATCTAACAAAGATACCTACGGATAGGTTGATAAAAATGCAGGATGGTATAATTTTTCGAGTAGCTAAAGATTTCGACGAAAGTGAGAGGATCTTTCTCTCTCTCTTTCTCCCTTTCTCTATCTCTCTCTCTCTCTCCCTTTCTCTATCTCTCTCTGCAATAAAACAACTTATAATACAATAATGTTTAAACTACTGAGCCCATAAATGCCGTTTATAATATTAACGTTTTCCAGGAATTCGAAATTCAAATTTCCAAAACGGGATGATAAAACCATTGAGCAGGTAGCCAAACATGAAAATTGGAAATCCAGAATGTAGCTAATTTTCTTATTCGTAAAACCTCCCACCTAAATCTGCGTATTCGTATACCCAATAATATTGGCGACCTGTAGCCATTCAGAAGAATGTCGGGTAATATCTGTTTCAGCCCTCTGTGTTTGGAATACAGTTTTTCTTTCTCGAATTCATAAGTACAACTACTTTTGGCTCTTAATTTTACTCACGAGAGGAGGATTTGTCATTAACAAAAGATAAGGCTTTGCCTTCATCCGGTAGGTTTTCGAATTACAATTAACCGCATAAGGTAATAGATCGAGCCGAGCCAGATAAGCTGTAGAAAAAAAAAACTTCAGCATTTCATTAACTATATTCGTCTTGCTTTCACTCCTAGTTGCTACAGGGAACCCATAATATTAGCACCACTTTCTTATCGGACGGCGTTAAAATATGTAAAGAGACGGGATGTTTTTCTAACAGCGGTTGTGCTAAGTCTCAGCGTTTCAGAACTTTCGGGAACTTTTTGGCTTTATCTCCTGATTCGGGAAATCATATCTTAGCATAAAACTCCAGTGAGAACTTCTTTTTTTAAATTCCGCTACTTAAATTACGGTGTTTAAAGAAAATCTTAAGTAGAAGTATCACGTCAGTCATTTAGAAAAGTTTATTTCCTCAAAATTCTCATTAAATATTTCAGCTTAATTAGTTGTTAAAGTTATAGTTTCGATGATTTCGTAATTTAAGGAACGCTAGTATATATGCAAAAGGACTGCCACACTAGCAAAAAAGATATAATCAAATTGAAAATGCATACTCTTGGATTTCGAGTGGAACTTTCGCAAGTCGGACGATTTGATACCAGAATTTACGTTCTGGTGCTGACTTGACTACCGCTTTTGCACAATCACCATCAAAAGTCTGAACATTTTCAGACTACTCATGTTTCCTACATAAGACTGCTTTCACATTTTTCATTAAAATATGTAACGAGGCAGGATGACTTCCACTCTCGATACTAAAAATTTTCAGTTTCAGTCTAAGAATCCAGGGCATTTACAAATTATAGCGAAATCCCAACAGAAAAACTGTATATTGTTTTCTACTTTGTTTTTTTCCTGAACACAGAATTCACGCATTTTTTCTGTCGGAACGAATAAATGACGTTGAAGAAATAATATGAGACATATGTATATTTTTGTGGGGAAATATAAAAGTATGATACTCATAAAAAGGATAATTTCTTCAATATAATTATTTCGAGCAATTTGATATATACAAACACTGAGACTAATAAATGATAAAGCCTATCTTCACAGGCATGCATTTTTAAGGAAGACGTTTGCAAACCATAGGAAGAAATAAAGACTTCAAAACTGGTACTAATAACATAAAACTAATACTGCAATTAATATCGTCGAAGGAAAGAGCTGCATTTCCTTATACGAAAAAAATAAAAAAAATATGGAAGACGTTTGAGATGCAGTAATTAGCTTTCTTTGAAATATGGATTGAATATAACAGCCATAAAACAGAATATGGCAAGCCATATTTTGGATAATTATTCCAGCGGAACGGTCGAGTGATGTTCGCACAACGGTTTAGTTTTTTTAATCCACATAACTGTAAGAATAACTATCTGAGAAAGCAAGAACATGTTTTTTTTTTATTTTTCTTTAGATGAGTAATATAATATCCCGAAGAACTATCCGTCTACGTTTAGGATAAGTGTCCTAAAATGTTTAAGATAAGGGAAAAACCGAAGTTATGACCTTTGAGAAAGGAACTGTTAGTAGTGAATGTAATATAAGTCAAATGGCTTAGTGTTTGACCAGGTGAATCAGTTTGAGTAATTAGGAAGCATGTTTGATTAAGAGAACAAATTGAATGGTGAAATTAGTAGGCAAGTGAATTCTTAATTTGAAGTAACAGCTGCTTTGGAAGGTTTTCAAAGTAATCCTGGGTTCTCAAGAGAATTCTGAATGGCTGTGTATGAAAGTGTAATTCTTCTTACTCTGATGTACCGCAGTGAAACAGCAAACCAGGAACATTTTAAAAATTCTATTTATCCGATTTTAAAAATGCCCAGTCATATTGCGTGCTTTAACAACAGTCGTTACTCTTTCTCCAGCATTTAAAATTTCTATTTTAATAACAAATGCGTGAAATCGAAACTTGTCATATAATATATATATATTTAATTAAACTGTCCAATAGAAAACTTGGAACTAAATTTATTTCCCTAAAATCATGATTATTGCTTCCGCAGTTCATCACTCAATGCATATTGTGTTACGTTAATGAAAAATTTATGTAAGCTTTGAATTAAAAAAAAATCGAAACAAACCGAATTAATAAATTCTCGAAAGCAACAGACAGAAAGAAAGAGGGAATAAGCTCTCCTTTTCTAAGATCCTCAACTAGGAAGCCAAGTTTCTAATGGGGATAATCAGGCCTAGAAATTAACTGGGGTTTCCTAAAATCCGAATAGAGGAACATGATTTTACGAGAAAAATTCATTGGCCCTGAATGCTAACTGAGCTATGGTCCACTGCTTATTGACATTAATTAGCTTTTACGTCAAGTTAAAATTTATCGACAGAAAAAAGGGGCATTCGTGTGGGCGACACTGACACGCCAAGGGGAGAATTATAATCGAATCATCTCCTGCCATTCATCACTCAAAGAAATCCAGGTGAGACAAGACCCTTCACCGTAAATTAAACAGCTATCTTGAAACAAAACGCACTGTATCTCAATATTTGGAATACGACACCTATAAAAAATTTTATGTATTTTTAACTACTGTGGAAAAACAGAAGACAGCGAATAAAATCTGAGGTTAGTTAATTCTTATAAGATTTACAATTTTTGGGAAGATTCACTCAGAACAGGTAAGATGTCGCGAATCCTTAAGACAACACTTCTGAGGTTATGGGGAATCCCTAAAAACACCCCTTTTGAGGTTATGGGAAGACCTTAAAACATCCTTTCTGAGGTTATGGGAATTCCGGAACAAATCATACAAATCTTTCAGTGAAATCAAAATACCTGAAATGCAATGTCACGCATATAACAAGGTCTCCAATTACCTTCCAGATTTTTTTAATTACTTAATTTAATTTGAGATCTTCTACCATGTGTATTAAATAAAAATGTCTGTGTTTCCAATGTATTCCTTTCTTGGATGTAAGTAAATCGAAATTATTCGATTAAAGAATCTGTGCGTTTGTGCTAGGAGAAAGAAGGTGAAGAACTTGTTAACGGGACAACGGCCCGGAAATCAGATGGATTAAGCCCACCATACGTGTAACGTCGCAGTACTGATCGCGAAAAACTCAGAAGCTTAGCTTGAGAGAGAGTGCAGCGTGATACGTCGTCTTTCGGCAGCGACCGGAAAAGTAACAAGAAGAGCTGATCCTCCTGAGGTGTCGGAAGGATGCGAACGGGACCGTTGACGCATCTTCTGTTTGGTAAATGTTTGAGGAAACAGGCCTCTTAGAAGGAATAGTAGCAATCGACAATCCATCTGCTGATCAAGGACTGCCTCAAATTCGATGGGAGGGTGATTAGTTTGCATAACGGAATCATCAGCTCGAGAGTTGACTCCTACCAAAGGAACAAGACAGGGCAATACGCCTCAAAGGTAGGGTGTTCCAGGAGAAAGGAGGCCGGTGGAGCCACATTAGGGCTTCCGGTCCGAAACGTAACATTGGTGACTCCCCATTAGGAAGCTCGGAAATAACACTTGACAAATCAGAGTAGGAAAGTTTCGTCGAGGAAATGTGAGTATCTGAGACAGTGTCCAAAGGCACGGAGAAGAATGCAGTACTTTTCTCTGAGACAACGGTGGAAAAGAGCTGGGATCTTTCAGATTTCCATGTGGAAGCACCGAACACAGTGGAGCAATACCAGTAGATGTACTTGAGGAAACATCAGACGGCTAGAAGGAGCCAGCTACCGCATTAGGATCATTCCCGGGTTTACATATTCGGAGTGATAACGAAGTAATAGTTTGCCAGTACAAGAGTTACGTTGCGAGGTATACCGATTTGATCGCAGCCAGGCAGTTGGTCCTAGGAGGGGAAGTGACATTATTTCGGAAACAGCAGCAAATTCTTAGCTGATCCCGTTCTGCTGCGTCAAATATGTACAAGGACTGGATTAAACATGAACAGTCATCGCGCACAAAGGTTATATTTGTCAGTCATTCCCAGTTGATCCTTGAATTGAGCGTCGGGTGTCATGACTGGAATCTCAGCTACGACGTGCAAAAGTTTCCCAGAGTTACAGCTCACGTGCAAGAGATACACAAGAGTTACCTAGCTCACCCACCAGTACAACCCCAGTGAGATTGACTTATTTTCACACCCACCATGCGCTGTATATTTTTAAGCCTGGGGTTTCACAGCCGAAGACCAACGAGGGTGCCCATGATGACCTTCAGTCACCGCAAACATTACCTCGCATTTGCCAAGGAACGTTGCAAATGGATATAACGCCAATGGATCATGGTCATCTGGAGTGACAAGTACCATTTCCTGTTGCACTATGCTGATGGTCGAGTTCCAACACGACGTAAGCAATTGCCGTTCTATGATGCGCAGGTTACCCAACGCCTCAGTTGTGTTGTACCAGATATGAGTTACCAGAGAATTGGAATCATTCCTAACCAGCGATAAGTTTCATTGTGTCTCATAGTTTTGGGTGCTCATTGCCTTTCATGCCTCATTTCCATTCATTGCTCTATGGGTTTGTGTGCTCTCAGTTTGGCAGCCGTTCATCTCTCAGACGCCTAATGTGTGCTTAGAAGATACATCGATGAGAAGTTGCAGTCTGTTTTTGTTGCCGTATCTCCGTTGTGTTCCTGGTACCTTGTTCCAACAGATAACGCCCGTTCAAACAACACCTAAAGCATTAGGGTCCCTGCTGACGTACTGGTATAGTTATTTGCTTGACACAAGAGCAGTGTACTGTTTAAATGAAACTAACTAATTAATCAATTAAATGAAAATTTGAGGGTGATTGCTAATTAAACTGAGGAACGCTCCCAAATTTTCGGGTTATAGGTGAAAAAACATATAGCAAATTCTCAGAAAGAAATGTATTTTCTAAGCAAGATGAGGTTCTACAAATCAGTGCAATGAAGCTATAGGAATATGTTCTTAATTGTTGATGAGCAAATAATTTTATAAGTAAACAAGGCGGATGGCAGATGTAGAGGAAGACCTTATAAGTAAGGCAACTCACTTTGTGCAAATAAAATCTAGACATTACGCGTTACAAATCCAAAAATTATGCAAATTGTGCATTTTGCGTTTAAATACATGTAAATTTTGCGTTTAAATACATTCCCCTGCTGCACATGGTAGAGTGTTTTTTTATTATGTTTTATGTTTATGTGAGAAAAGGTAAAATTTGAATAATACATTTGGAAAATGCCTTTAATTAATGCATAGGCTTTAATGTCTACAGTATTTAAACAAATTGTCTGTGTTAAAAATCAAAGATTACCGGATTAGCTCACAATTTATTTAGAATCTGAATCCCGAGCAGGAATATGTTCAAGTTCTGATTCCAGCTCTTCAGCTGCTCCGTTAAATGTTACTCGAAGATGGGCCTCCAGGTTGGCTTGGGTAAATCCGTAGCTATCTGCAGATAATATTTTTTATATTAGGAGAAGCTTCTCTCAACGTCAGCAGTGCTTGCTACGACGGAAAGCGTCTTCAGTGCTGCGTCACTTAACAAGGGACAGTCCCTGCTCATCTTTCTCCAGAAGGACACCGCATCTGCCTATTTCGTCGACTTGTCTTCCTCCAGTGTCGCAGCATAGAGTGAGAACTCTTGGGCTGGTATAGCTTCTAGCGAAATTCGTTGCAGTTCCGGGTGCAGAGACAATCCCAAATCTTCTGGACAACACGTGCGAGGATCAAAAATTGAGCACTAGTGTGCCTGCCGTCTAGTTAGACCTGCAGCTTGGAGCACGGGAGGCCACTTCGTTGCAAGAGGCTCCGGATCGAAGCTAACAGCAACCAAATCTCCGAGGAATGGGTTCTTCGAGTTTCCAGCTTCTTCAATACATCGTCCAAATCGACAGCAACCAATGCAACTCACTACATTTGCTCAACTAAGTGGAGATAGCAGAGCACCTCATTCAGTTCCTCTACGGCCATGCTGTCGTCGTCAAGAGCTCTACCTACTGCACTTCTACCTCAACATTCTTGGAATGGTGATTGGCGACTCGAAGCTAGTCCCCCAACGGGTAATTACTGGAGAGGGCGGAAGTATTGCGTTCTTCCAGGCAGCGCGTAGACAGTTTTGTAAGGCTTGCCATCTAGCTGGAGCCTTAGAAAAAGCAGACTTGATGCATGCGATGTAGTGATCAAGGATTTTGTGCGAAGATCGTATTGCTTCGCAGGCCAGGTGCAGAACGTGCGTCCAACACGTGCTGTGCACAAGTCTGCTGCTAACGCCTTTCAACCGATTTGCAGCAGCACACATATAGGGGGCATTATCCGTGGAATACACCACTAGATTTATTCTATTGCCACCTGCGGTCCCCAAAGCAGTGAGGGTGATAGTATCTGCGTTGCACTTGTCTACGATTTTTGAAACGACCACTATTGGCCTTGAGTGGTTCCGCAGTGGAGTCAGCAACACGTTTTTTAATTTCCGAGTAAGAAAACACTGAGCTTCGTCAACTGTTGCTCAAACATTGCGATCTTTGCTAAGGCGCCTCCTCGTCTCTTGGAGGTCATAGTGGCTTACTTGAGGGAGGATCCGTCTGAGTTTGGTCTCAGAAGGGAGATTCTGGCCATTACGGACGTTTTTCTTCATCCACTGACGAAACCTTTCGTTCCGAAATACGTGCAACGGAATCTGGGCACCAACGAAATCCGACACCTTTCCCTCTCACTGTTGTGTACTGCTATTTTGGCGGTCAACGGTTTCTTCCAAAGTCTTTTGATGGGTGTGTCCTTTTTTGCACCGCAAATGTTTCCCACTTGCGACATTGGCAGACACGACAGATTTTCTTGTGAAATCGACAACCTCTAAACAGTATTTGCACCACAGGTTATACGATTTCAATTCAAGTCCAGTTCTTGGAAACTATAGAAGACACGATCTCACTGCAACTTTGTATTTTCCCATTTTTGGCGGCTTCGTAAACTTTTTTAACTAAACTTTAACACACCGCCGGAAAAACAATGTGCTTATGCGCTGCCTTCAGACGGCTGACTGGCACTGCTGCGATAGGGAGAGAACTCAGAGAAGTTTGGACTTTGGCACCTGGACAGCGTCATCTCAGTATATTCCCAGCTCACACTCTTGCAACCGATCCAATGAAACTTAAAACGCCACTCAGCGATGCCCCTCCCCTCTACCACAGGAGACATATCGATTTTGCAGCGTCGCGTCGCCGGTCACATTTTCATCAGTGCGCACCTCAATTGTATCAAATAAAAAGCTTTGAACGCCAGATACTGCTTGGAAAAATGTAGCTTATGCATTTTTGAGCAGAAAATGCATGTAATGCAAATTTTTTTTTTTTTTTTTTTTTTTTTGATTTGAGGTTTAACGACCACCGTGAGCAACTCAATGGGCTATAAGCAGTCGCCCGTCCCTAATTTAGGGTCACTGGTTCCAGGGAAGGGAGAGAGCCAGTGCCATAAGACAAACACAACATCCATGCATCACCGGGATTCGAACCCGGACCCCGTTCGGACGAATGATCAGAGGCCATCGCTTAGACCACTGCGCCACCGGGGCGGCGTAATGCAAATTGATGGAAAATGTATGCATTTTATGCATATTGATGGCAAATTATGCATTTTGTGCATTTCATGCAAATGGGTACCTAGGTTCAAACACTTTCTCAGCATAGTTTGTATAAGCATCTTGTTTAATATAGCAACCCAGGGTATCCGGGGTTAAAATGCATTTTATGCACTTGGGTTGCTCTAGTAAGGAGCAAAAAACATTCTTTTTCTAGACATTACTGCGTGTTTAAGATGGTCGGTATGTTTTTATTATAGGGTTAATATTGAATCTTCGTTCTAGAGACATGCGGGTCTGGAAATTTGTTTGGTTTGCCAAGTTGTTTGATTTATTGAACTATAATTATGAAAATAATAGTGCGTAGCTCTACGGGAATCCCAGGTGGAGTTCTTTCCCTTGTGTTGGGTAAGTGCTCCCCCCCTACACACACACACACCTGCCTTTATGGTTTTTAACCCACTTTGTTGGAGCTTTGTGCATTTGCAGGAGTCAAGTCTAGCGGTGCTTGCCAGCTTTTCGAATGGCGTCGGATTGCCAGTGGATGCGTTTCAGTCTTGTTCTACACACTATGATAAATTGATATTGCGTTCTTAAGAAATCACCTCCAAAGCAAACAAAATGTTATAATCCGTTCGCTGAGAATGTGTTTAAAAGTTGCTGAAAGAAATATTTCCGTTCCACAGAAATATTAAATTCACCATGACTGCTTTGAAATAGCAGCTTTCTTATGCAAATTGTGTCCACCTCGCGATATCTGTATGATCCCGTTGGCAGCATTTTCCTGTAGATTTGCAAAGCCACCAGAGCTACAACGGCCTGTCTGTAAGGAGAACAAGGGTGAACTTCCAAAAGCAAGAAACCATACATTTCCGTTGAAAGTAAAGTTATAATCTGTATAAACGCCACTTCACATTTTGCAAATAACGTGATGTGAGCTTCGATGTATCAGGTTTATCCAAAAATTGTTGGCATGTTGGCAATAACCAGCATAATGTGCTATCGCAGTGGTGTTCCCTTTGACCAGGATAATGTGCGATGGCATTTTTTTCCCTTTGACCAGGATAATGTGCCATGCCACAGCGGATTGTTGGAGAATGGTACGTGGAACATGTGGATGAATACCAGATTTCCCTATCCTACGAATTCTCAAGAAATTAATCCAGCGGAGTATCTGTGGGCTGGTTATTGACCAGCGTATCCAATCTTCTGCAGCTTAATCGTGTAACTTGTATGAGTTAATGTATCTACTGGTACTCATCATCATCATCATTGTCAACCATTATCAATCCACTGCTGGACGAAGGTCTCCCCAAGTTTCCTCCACAACGGTCTGTCTTGTGCCAGTCTCCTCCATGTCACTCCCGCATATTTACGAATTTCATCCACCCATCTCCCATGTGGTCTTTTTCTGGGTCTTTTCCTGTCCCTTGGAATCCAATCTAAAATTTCGGCTGTCCATCTATGGTCTGTCCTTCTGGCAGTATGTCCAGCCCATTGCCATTTCAGGGATGTAACTCTGATCATGATGTCTTCCACTCTCGTCATTTTTCGGATCCACGAGTTCCTCTTCTTATCTCTCCTGGTTATACCAAGCATGCACCTCTCCATGCTTTTTTGAGTTGTCTGCAGCCTTTGTATGTCTCTTTTAGTTAAAGTCCACGTCTCTGCACCATACGTAAGCACTGGAAGGATGCATTGATCAAACACTTTTCTTTTAAGACATAATGGCATATTGCTCTTGAAAATTATGCTGTTTCTTCCAAAAGCTCTCCAGGCAAGTTTTGTACGCCGATTAATTTCTTCATCAATGTGACCCTCACTTGATATCTGCTGTCCAAGATAAACATACATATCTGTTATCTCCAGTTTTTCTCCATCAATCGATAAATCTTCATTTCTTGTAAAAGCATTGAACATCACTTTTGTCTTCTGAAAGTTCATTTTTAATCCCACTTCTTTACTCTTGTCAGCAAGTTCCTGGATCATACTCTGCAGCTCTGATGGGGTAGTTGCAAAAATGACTACGTCATCAGCAAAACGAAGGTGGGTTAGATAATCTCCATTAATCTTTATCCCTTTGTTTTCCCAGTTCAGTGATTGAAAGACATTTTCCAATGTGGCATTAAAGAGCTTCGGAGATATGGTGTCACCTTGTCTCACTCCCTTTCCAATTTTTATGTGTGTTGTATTTTCAAACAGCCGAATCTTTGCACTTGCATTTTCATAGATGTTATTAATAATATTAATGTATGCATCTTCAATACCGCAGGATTTCAGAGCCGTGGTAACTGATGATGGTTTCACCGAATCAAAGGCTTTTTCATAATCGATAAAAGCCATGCACAATGGAAGTTCATATTCCCTCGCTCTTTCAATTAGTTCTCTCAGTACATGGATATGATCTATTGTGCTGTAGCCACTCCTGAATCCAGCTTGTTCTCTCGGTTGAGCCATGTCCAGTGTTACCTTCAAGCCGTGTGAAAGAACTTTAGTGAAGATTTTATAAACCACTGATAGGAGGCTGATAGGTCTGTAGTTCCTGAGATCCTCAATGTCACCTTTTTTATGTAGCAGGATCATTGTAGCATTGTTCCAATCCTCAGGAATCTTCCCTTCATTAAGGCATCGAGTGAAAATTTATGCGAGTACTGTTTCAATTTCTCCACTTGCTTCTTGTATGATGTCTATAGTAATTCCATCATCTCCTGGAGCTTTCCCCCGCTTCATGTTCTTGATTGCATGAGCAACTTCTGCTGGGAGGACTGGAAGAACTCTGGTACCTTTCATGATGTCTGGAGTACATTTATCATCCCTTTCATATAATTTGGAGTAGAAATCTTTCACTCTTGTCAAAATTTCGCCTCTATTTCTTGTTATAGAACCATCTTCTTTTCTCAGAGCCATAATCTGTTTTCTTCCCTTACTGAGATGTCCCTTTGCTATCTTTAGGCTTTGGTTGTTTTCAATTGCTTTCCTCACTAGCTCACAGTTGAATTTCCTTACGTCTTCAGTGATACTTTTTCGTGCTGTCTTGCATAGCTCTATATATTCCACTTTGGAAGTCACATCTTCTTTAGTTGTCCTCATCTCTCTTCTTTTTTGCATCAACATATTGGTTTTTCCTGATAATTTGTTTACATGCAACTTGTTCTTAGACCCAGCTAATTTTGTTGCTGTTTCCATAAGAGCTTTGGTTACTTTTCTGTTAACTTCCGAAATATCCACTTCTTCCGATGTTAGGCCTTCTAAAGCAGAGAATCTGTTCTTCAGTTCCAACTTGAAAGTATTATGGTGTTTTTTAAGGTTGGTTATGTCAATACATTTTGTTTGTCTTATGAGCTTGCAACGTTCCAGTTTAGTGTTGAGGTGCATCTTACATCTCACCAATCTATGGTCACTACCTGTGTTGAACTTGTTTAGCACACTGCAGTCTTCGATGACGAATTTTTTTTTTTTTTTTTTTTTTTACTACTGGTACTACAAGACACTTTATCATTATGGTAGTCTCTCTACCACGCGTGCAAGAATTGTTTTGGCAGCACGACGGGGATCAGGGTCGTATTAAGTTGGTGGTAATAATGTTTCGGCGCTTCGGTTTATTTGTTACGTATGATTATTATCGAAATGTATTTTAAAAACTGGTTTTGATAATTGAATTATTTGTACATTTAGCAAGGCATGCAAATGGAGTTTGAACTGGAAGTGTTTTCTCAGGTAGCAGCAACTGAAAATATATTCAAAAATTGTTTAAACCACTCATCGCAGATATCCATCAATTGGGTTTGAAATATTACAGCTGGATTCGATTGAAAGGTTTACCGCAGAAATGCACGACACTAACATCTTTTTCTTATTACCTAGCCTATAAATACGTATTTTGTTCGATTATTTAGAATAAAAACTTCCAAACTGCTTGTAAGCATATTTAATTCGAAAATGTTTACTCCTGATACACAACATAAAGTTTCCAGTTTGATATTTGAAAACAATTGTTTTGGAATAAAAAACATCTAATTATTTGTGTTGATGCTTTTTTGAAATCTTTTGATTAGCCTTTCGGTATTCAGTCATGTCCGAGATTATATCAGTTTTGCGCAATTAACATGATTTTCCAGTACCTAGGGAAAAACAACAAGGAGAGGTAGGCGCACCGATAACATAACAAGAGGTTTTACCGATAATAAAAAAAAAACAGTTTACCCCAAGGCCCCAGTGGAATTTCATAGGAGTTCTACAAGACAAATGAAAACAAGTTAGTTATTTGCTTATCGCAGATGTATGAATACAATGAACTCTTAGAAGAAACAGAAATTCCTTTTTTCCTTTCACTCTCTTTCACAATACGAAGTAATGTGAAACCTCTTCGTTAAATTTTGCTGAGGTTTGTCCAATTTTATTGATGAACCCAGATTATATGATACGAGCAGATGTCGTGAATCAGAAGAGCAAAAAAAGCGTATTGAAATAATTAATCATTCCAAGACAAACTTGTTCTGCTAAGGATAGAAATATTTATAATAACTTGTTTTAGCTTCGAGATACAACTGATAGATGAGAGGGAAGTAATATTCGGAATATATTCATTAGTCTAAGTCAAAGCATGTTATTGTTACCCGATTATCATGCTATATGTAGATGAAGTCTCTCGAACGTTCGTATTTTTATTAGCACGACCTTGGCTTTAGATTTGGAATTAAGTCAGTTATTAGCATTTGTTTATTTCCAATTCTGATTTCAAGCGAAGCTTGGATGCAAAGCAATCATTATTTTAGCAGATCGCTACGCATGGATATGTTAGTTAAATGAGTGGCAATGCAACAAGGAGGGCAGTAAATACTTTTTGGTATATCTCTCGTAATTCTTCGAATATGTTATACTTTTTGGTATATCTCTCATAATTCTTCGAATATGTTATACTTCTTGGCATATCGCAAACAAATATCTGCGAAACGTTGTTTTTACTACCTAAACCAGCATGTATGAGTAATGCTTTATATAGCTATATCAAATGTATGTCTTATGATACAGAGGATGTTTTTTGTCCATTCATAAAAATTCTAACGAAAAACACTGACTTATTCCTAAGATCAAAATTCTCAACAAATGCCAACTGAAATAACACGATAACGGCTAAATCTCAATAAATTTTAAACACTCGTGCATTCGGTTTATGGAATGCACTCCTAATCTCTCAGATCTCACGGTAATATTACATTTTTGCACATAACCCTGCATTGCCAAACTCTGATGAACAGCTTCAGCTCTGCCAACGAAGCGGAACAACGTGACTATTTCATCCATCGCACATTCTCATTGACATAACTGTATCCAGGCCGGCACTAGAGGTCGTGGTTTCAGACGAATATGCGGAATAATTTAATTAGCAACTAAAGAACGTTATTCAATAATATGTTTCCAAGGAAATTGTTACTTGATAAATTAGAGAGCATCTAATTTTAAGAGCATTACCTTAAAAATGAGCCGTACTAAACATAAAAGATACATAAGTCGTTTTCTTGTTTCAGGACCATTTTTCAAAACATTATGCCTTTCTCTTCTATACAAAAAGGAGGTAAATGCTCTAACAACAAACGAAAAACCCTATATAGGTTTGCCAACGCAGACTGAGGAAAATAAAGGTAAAAAAAATAGGAGGTAAATATTCGAAGAGTGTGGATAATAAGCAAAAAGGATAAAAAAATAAACACAAACAAATCCAGGATCGGATCCTAAATAAAAGCACTCAAAAATCGTTATTTTAATTCTAGATAACTATTAATTTAAGTCATAATTTAAATTATTTGCAAATTTTGTAATTCCATTGCGTTTGAATGGCATTATAAAATACCTGAATTATATGCTCTTCATTGTGATGCATTACAGATTACTTCCATTACCTGGTGCAAACCATACTTGGGATTACCTTGTAATGCATTACACGCCAATGGTAATCTGTAGTTCCATTATTCTGTAATGCATTACACGCCAATGTTAATCTGTAGTTCCATTATTCTGTAATGCATTCCTGCCCAACTCTGCCATATACCCACTGTTTCCCTATGCCATTGCACGGTTCAATATGAAAAAAGAATATATCCGCTGTTGAATTCGGTGTTTTGATACAGGTACGGTTATCTGCTTTGTTGTAGGAGCATTTACCTCCCCTATGTATAGAAGAGAAAAACTATTGTCTGCAAACAACATCCTTTTATACTTCGGGATACATCAATTGCGTCATGAATCGACCGCAAGCATAATACTAAAATCAGTTGAAATATACAAATTCAGAAACGCAGTTTTTCGCATCAAGTCTAGATGCGGACTTTCTAATAATGCTCCCAATATCAGTCATGTCCTAGAATTTCTTCTTGTCATTCATGATAATAAAAGAGCTGTCTGATTCATTAAAGAAGCAATAACTGTAATTACTACAGATCACCCCTGAGTTTCCGAAACTGTGCAATTATTCCGTATCATTTGAGAAAAATCTGGTTCAGATTCCTGAGATACTGGAAATGTTTTACTGCCTGCAGTTTAACTCTGTTGCAAATGAAATGTTACTGATTCTAGAGGTTTTCAAAATGTGCCACTAACTGTAGCATGTAAAGGAGCTGTTTAAAATTCCAGCAAATGTGTAACACATGTAAAGGAGCTGTTTAAAGTTCCAGCAAATGTGTGCCTTTAATTTTGAACGTTCAATATCATCACTGATTTTGGTTGTTCATCAAGATAAGGGCTTTAAATGCTAAAAATAAGGTATCGTGAGAAAAGGATGTGCTCCCTAAATTTCATGTACTTTAATTTGATGTTGACTTTAGGCTCAGCTTTCGGTAAATGTTGCTGTTAGACAGCATTTTGCCAGAACAACTGGTACATACGACCTTATGCAAAATACATAGAAACGTCACCTATGCGCGTACTCCAATGCGTCCGGTAGTGCGTATATAAAGCGATAAACACCCTTGCCAGCTGTCAGAGCTGTTTTCGCATGAGAATGACAAGTAATAACGATTTAAGCGATTTTCAACGCGGTGTCACAGTTGGCGCTCGTGAGATGGGCCATAGTATTTCGGAGGTAGAAACGAAGTTCGGATTTTCACGGACGACCGTTGCAAGGGTATACCGTGACTACAAGAATTCCGGCAAAACCTCCAACCTACGATACCAGTGTGGATGTATAAAGACATTGGGTAAATGTGACCATCGTCGGCTGTCATGAATCGTTTCACGCGATAGGCGTGCACCACTCTCGCAGGTATCATCGAAATTTAATGCTGGAGCCTCAACACGCATCAACGTCTGGACTGTGCAACGTACCCTGCACGATATGAGCTTTGGAAGCCGACGACCAACTCGAGTCCCCTTGATGGGTAAATGACACAGAGCTATGCTCCTTATTTGGGTACAGCAATACCGCCACTGGACACTTGATTACTGGAAACAAGTAGCCTGGTCTGACGAGTCGCATTTCCAACTGTATCGGGAAGATGGAAGAATTCGTGTGTGGCCCAAACCCCATGACGCCATGGATAACGCCTGTCAACATGGAACTGTACCAGCTGTTTGGGGTCCGTTATGGTATGGGGTGTGTTTAGCTGGACTTCACTAAGACCTCTGCAAACGTCTGTGACCAGCCAACGCTATGTGCGCATCCTTTCTCACGAGGTACACACGTTCATGTCCTGTTCCACTAGGATAATGCACCTTTAAACAAGTGTCGGCACGCCAAATGATGGTTAGAGGAGAATTAATCTGAATTTGGAGTGTTGCCATTCCCAAACACGGCACCAGATCTGAACGTGATAGAACACATTTAGAATGCCATGCAACGAGCTATCGAGCACAGTAATCCGAGAGCTCGGAACTCACCTACAGTAATCCGAGAACTCGGAACTCACCTACAGTAATCCGAGAACTCGGAACTCATTGCCTACAGCATATTTCCAGAAGCTATTGGAGTCCATGTCCCGGAGTATGTCTGCAGTCCTGAGCTCCCGTATGGGACCTACCAAGTATTAGACTCGTGTACCAGTTTTTCTGGAACTTCAGTGTATATTTTTTGTGTGTTTTGGTTTCAACAAATGTATCTCAATTCAAGTTCTTGATTTCATCTTCTGCTCTCAGGCATACCCATATGTTCGGGACAATAACCATTGTACTTTTGAAGATGCTCAGCGGATCTTCCTTTCTGAAAGGGTATCCATCTTTGTATACCATACCTTTGGAAAAACAGCAGTTCAACGTGGAGGAAGTATCTGTCAGATTTGCAGTTTTGCTGATCTCTATTCGGAGTTGAACAAGCTTCATCAATATTATGCCATGCCCAGCAGGAAAAATCAATTTTCCTGAAATTAAAGTTACATTCAGTTGATTAACTGTTTTACACTGATAAAACTAGCTGGAAATGTGAGATCAAAGGCGTTATTGCATAAAGAGGCAGAATAGATTAGGAAACACGAATGATCTTCTGTATTCTTGTTTCAATTTCTAACTGTGGTTGTCACTTTTGACTACATGTGCATGAAATAAGATAATTATCGTTTGGATCCAGATCTGTTTTTGTGATGCCGTTAATCAAACTTCTCGTCATGTTTTATATATAGTAATTGGTTATATTCGGTTAAGTTTCGCTCTAAAAAGAAACATTTTATGCAATAAAATTTAATATTCCGAGTATCATTGAGAACCGAAGAATAAATGAAAATCCTTCAGCGGAGTGACAGTCGCCAATATTCGAAACCTGGGAATCGTCGTGCTTTTAAGTAGTAAGTTTCACCTGCATTTACTTATGTTCTACATATAACCGCTGTATGGCTTTGCAATACCCGCTGATGTCTCAATGATGACACCTGCCTGTAAGGAAAAAATATCTACATAGTGAATTTCGTTCTTTGGATACAATTCTAAATAATGAAATAAGTCCCGAATTTTGTCCCACATTTCGGTTTCGAACATTGTTCTAAATCTGAAGAAATTGATCTCGTGATGACAGAAGGATTTGCAGCACATCAGAGGGAATTATGAATACATTTCAAATAATGTTTACGGAAAGTTCTTCAGCAACGTTTACCATGCGATTCAAAAGTCTTAAAGCAGCTAAATGTAGAACGAATACGCACAGTATGCCCTTTTCCGGCCGAGAGGAGATATCAATTTTTCGATACCATTACTTGTGAACATGAGTGCGGAAAAATTCCATTAAGAATATTGTGTAAGATGTTTTCACACCGTGAAAAATTTTATTTCTCAAAGTTCCGTTCTTAAATGGCGTCCGAGATAAATTGTTTTTGCAAGTGCATACCTGATCCTAAAAGTCCTCTTTCCATACTGAATTATGTTCGCTTCGGTAAATTGTTCAGATGTCAGAGCTTTTAAAGTTGATCACGGTAATATCAACAAGCTAGCATGAGTAACAAAAATTTATTAGAACATATACTTTTGGACATTTTATTTGAATTTGTTTTTAGCTGCCCTGCTGTTGATGCTAGAAGTCTACCGTACATATTTTCTTCGTATCAAAATTAACTTTTCTACGGGTGCAGACGGTCAGGGTATATTTATATTTGAAGGAAAATCTCTAACGCAAAGTACCACTTTGAGAAATATTTTCTTTGAGATATATACACTGAAGAGCAATTGAATTAAAGACAGCTGGCGTTATGCAAATGTGGAGCTATGGGCGGCCCTGTAAACGGAAACGACATGACGTATGCGGCGATCCGACAATATAAAGAGTGATGCGACGGCAATCAGTAAAAGTCGGACGCACTATGGTAAGCCGCAGGATCTAAGCGTATTTGATCGTGGGCAATTTGTCGCGGCCCGAAGAATGGGTCACACCATCTCGGAAGTTGAGCAGGAACTGGGACTCTTACGTGCCACTGTGTCACGGGTGAACCGTGAGTACATCGAATCCGGTAAAACCATTCCTGCAAGGGTGAACTGCCGTTGACAACAGCGTGTGGAAGAGCGGAGTCATCGTCGGCTAGCTCGCATTGTAACAGCGGATAGACAGGCCACAATGCAAGAAATCACTCTGCAATATAACGCTGGTGCACAAAAACGTGTAAGCAACCACACCATCTAGACCCATCTCCTCGCTATGGAGTACAGAAGCAATCGTCCCACGAGGGTACCGCTGCTGACCGCACATCACAGGGTGCAAAGATTAGCATTGGTGCGGAAACATCGCCACTGGACCCTAGACATGTGGAAAAATGTTGCCTGGACTGATGAGTCGAGATTGACGTTGGTACATGCAAATGGCAGGATACGAGTACGGCGCAAACCACATGAAGCGATGAATCCTTCTTGACAGCAGGGTACTCTTCAAGCTGGTGGGTGTGGTATTATCGTCTGGGGACTGTTTAGGTGGACTGAAATGGGACCCCTGGTACGTGTGATATCGCCTTTTACAGGTCAACGTTACTGGGATATCCTGGATGACCATTTACTCCTGTTTGTGTGTCTTCAACATTCCACTTGGGACCTAATCCTGCAATAAGACAATGCATGTGCCATCGCTTCCCATTGTATCTGAATGGTTGGGTGAACACTCCACCGACGTGACCTCGCTTCCTTGGCCAGCTAGCTCACCTGACATCAATCCCATCGAGCACATCTGGGATGCAATCGTGAGAGATGTTCCAGGCTCTGACCCCTCTCCATCAGATTGTGAACTGTGGGAACTTGTTCAGGGATCGTGGATCCGTATGGCTTTCCAACGGTTCCGGTGTGTTGTCGAGTCCATGCCGAAACGAATCGCCGCCGTCATCAGGTCGAAAGGTGGTGCTACACGTTACTAGACAGGTATTTCTATTCCAATTGCTCTTCAGTGTACTTCAGTAGGGATAATATATTATACGCGTCTTTTTTCTACAGATAGTACCCGTTTCCCGCTAGGTGTCATCATTTTGCATAATGTTTTCCTGTGTCTTCTTTCAGTCTCGAAGAGTGTTTCCATGTGGTACGTAAGCGCATAATTTGAATTGTTTTCCCTAAGACACTAAAAAAGAATTTTTCTTCGTTTGACAGAAATAATAAGTGTTAATTTTTTCATCCGACTGTACTTAGGTCTTTGAAGTTTTTTGTACCTTTTTCCCGACTATGAAAGAAATTGCTGTCATGCCCTGTTATAAATAATGAACGCGTTTTTCACTTGCTTAACAAAATTTTCAATGAATATTTTCTTCCTGAAGATTGAAGGGTTGTATATTACATAACTGCGCGTCGGAAAGGATTTATAATAATACTCTCATTAAACCAAAGATTTCATAAAACTGTTCGTTGATTAAAGACTTTTTTCTATTTTTTGGTGCTAAACATGCCAAAATTAATTCAAGTGCAAAGTTGAACATTTATATATAGAACATTTTCCAGATAAAATACTAAAATTATATGAAGTTTAAATAATTCAGAGTATTTGTATACTAAATGTCGAAACCGTGCGCGCACACAAAAGTAAAAATCATGTATGTTTTCAGCAATACTTGCATTGTTTTATGGGGAAACTGTAGTTGATTTCAACGAAAAAGTATCTATAGAAAGAATTCTTATGTACGAAATTTACCGACAATTCCTTGGTCGCCGATCCTGAAAATACCGTTGTATCTTGAGTACTAAAATTATTTCCATGGGAAATAGTAACTTGTGCGCCTTAGTCTGTGCAAAAGTAATAACGGCCATGTTTTATTTAAATTTGTTTGCGGACATTCATTCTTCTTCTTTCATTATAATATTTGTTTTGGAAAGCTGGTACATTATCCTTCAAGAAATGTACAAAAATTAATAAAGTTTCAATTTTCACACTTTCTTGAATTCAGTTTGTGAAAATTGGGTATTTACACATTAAAAATTAGAATAAAATTGTACATCAAGCTTAAACTCTTAATGTTTGTGTAGCATAATATTTGTTTTGGTCTTTTTCTTATGCACATAAAAGTACATACTTCTTATATGGAAGAAATCGGAGACAGCTAATAGCCTGTTACTTATACTAATAAGCATATTTCTTTGCATCACAATTGTTCCCTTTAAGTGCTTACTAACGGTACTTTCCTTGTGTACATGCTGCAAACGGTTCCAAAGTGTGACACTCAAGATTCATTTTGAGATCTGTACAAACGTTAAATTTTGTAAATAAATAAATATATCCTCTCCATAACTGTTTTTTAGTAATGAGTCCTCGTATTTGATTTTTTCTAACTTTTAATCCTATTATGAGCACGCATATTTAACAACATCTTCATTTAAGGAGATATTGTGTGCTATGGATATTATGTTCCATGTAATTCTTCTTGCTTTGCTTTATACTCTACATTTTCCTTCAAATTATCTGCTGCACTTTTCTATTTACATTAAGTGAAACGTTGTCAAATGACATCTAACGTGTCCATTAACGTGTTAGAAACCAGCTTTTTAAAAAGACAAGGAGCACTTTTTGACTTTTAAGCAAGCTGAACAGGTTTTCACTTTACGGTGTAAATAACTGGTGAGCAAAAGCTTACTCTAAACTTTCTCAATACCTATATTGTGAAGTAAAGATTTCCTCTGTTAATTAAAATACTAATATTTTTTTCGAACATTTTACCACTTGCTTATTTACCATGTGGCCTAATGTGATCCAAAATATCTTTCGTAAGAAAAAACCTACGGAATGCTATGCAATATTTCTAAGGAAGTGACAAAAGCAAGAGATAATGTATGTCGTAGCATGCATCTGGTTTCTCCAATTTGTTGTGTAGGATAAAATCTTTTTTTTAAGATAAACTTTAGGCAATGCACTTTAAGTTCCTCAGAAAAATCTCAACTAATTTGTCGTTTAAAAGAATAAGTAAAAAATTGTTTTTCAAAGTCACATTTTTTTTTTTTTTTTGATTGGAGGTTTAACGACCACCGTCAGCAACTCAATGGGCTATAAGCAGTCGCCCGTCCCTAATTTAGGGTCACTGGTTCCAGGGAAGGGAGAGAGCCAGTGCCGTAAGACAAACACAACATCCATGCCTCACCGGGATTCGAACCCGGACCCCGTTCGGACGAATGATCAGAGGCCATCGCTTAGACCACTGCGCCACCGGGGCGGCAAAGACACATTTCCATCTTTCACAGTATTAAACTCTAATGTACACTCAAATTATAGCATGCTTATAACTAAGGATGCATTGGATGGTGTATTTAGGCTGATGTTTGAGATATTAGGGATAGAGCAACGTAACTCAAACAAACTTTTACCGCCTGTATTTTTTTTTCAACACTCAACATTTAATTTCAATATTTTCACATTCCAAAAACATTTACTAACCTTTCTCTATCTTTGAGATTCTAATTATAAAAACCAAAAAGGTGTGCAAACCAATGCGTTTTTTCACTGTTTTCATTTTTGAACTTAGACAGGCCAGTGACGAAAAAAATGCACTTTTCATGGTTTAATTTTGCAGCATGCCTCCAAAAACTTCTAAAGATTTTTTGTTTCCAGATTTAGAAAATATAATACATTTCAAGCAGAGCCCAAAGATTTATAAAACTTTTGCTGATCCGTTTATTTCAATTCTTCTTTTCAGGTTATTTCCAAAATTTCCCGTTCTTCTTCATCGATCTGCAGTTGTGTTCATTCTTTTGTTACCTAAATATCACCACTGTCTTGATTCGTTGCCGTCTTTCTATCGCATTAATTCCCTTAATGCTATTTTCCAATAGAATTTAAAGACGTCTGCATTCCACGTTTTTAATTTATAAACTTAGCATGCACTATTTCAGCCATATGCAGTGCATTTCATGCATTTAGTTGGTTTCCAGGTTGGAGAGAGTAAACCTAGGAAAATAAAGTTTACCTTCTTTGAATAGCTTATTATTCTGTGTGTTTTTCCTGTGTATGCACATGTAGACTCATTACTAAATGTTTGGATTTGCATATTACCTAAAACGTTCAAATGTTTCCCATAGTGGAGAATATTGTCATCGAGGAAACAGTAGGCATTTATACCTTTAACAATTATGCAAAGAAAATAGGTTTTCGAGATAAAATATAACAAGAAATGACGATATCAGTAAATGAGCATATTAAATAGTGTTAAGTTATTTACCTGTAAAACAAGGCATAATTTTGATATGGAAAATTTATTTTGCATTTTGTTGAATTACTGTATTTATTTCAATGTGCCTTTAGATGGCCTTGAAAGCACCGATGTCTTACCGATCCATATTTTGTCGCTAAGAAAAGTCTATGTCTGTGTGTAAGGGGTGGTGGGGGATAGAAAATCGGGGAAACATGGCTTTATACCTGCCCGTTGCTCTTGATGTAGAAACTTCCGTAAGCCAATCCTACATTTGTACTGCAACGTTGGACAGAATTAGTAATCACGAATTATATCATGTAGGAATAAGCATATATGTATATTTATGAGCCTGTTATTCATAGCATATGATTATTATTTTCTCTGAGAATTTTCATTTCCATACATATGTCAATCTCTAAACGTTCTATGCTATTAGTTGCTAATATTGCTCCCGTCGACGTAAGGTCGGAATCATTACCTTGTTACCTGAGAGATTTCTTCGCAGACACCTAAACGAACGCTAATATAACAACTGATGAAAAAGGAAACGATTTCTCAATAACGTTTTACTGAAATCAGAAGAAAGGAAAACATAATTATAGCGTTACATAAGAGTTGTCTTCAGCCAACACAAAATGCTTAAAGCAATCCAACAAAAATACTTAAAGCTTTCAGCAAGATTTCAAATTCCTGAAATAGAAATTTGAAACGAACCTAATAACAGAAATACGTCCTTCTTTATTCCTACACGGGAACTGAACTATATTTACAGTAAGTGAACATCGTGAACTGGTCAACAACAAAATGTGTAACCGTTGTGACACATATGTTTATGGGTTCAAGAGTGGTTTTAGTTGCTCAAGTGAGTGTATTAGAAACCACAGGTTCAAGTTCCTCCTTGCCAAAGCAGAGTAGTACATGACTTTTTTGAAACCTTGTCACATTCGAATTTTAGCTATGTTAGCAGTATAAGAAGGATGAAACAGATATAATACACAGAACTGTAAGAAATCGTATAGTGTCAGCAATAACAAAATCACCTAGTAATACAACAAGATACGCAGGATCCATCACATACACTGGCGGAAAGCGAAAAAATAATACCACGAAGGAGACGTCTGATACGAACGAAATTTATACAGCATAATAACGGAATACAGAGGATAACATGATCTAAACATTACGGCAAAATACAGCTCTATTTGCTGGTAAACTGAAAAATAACATTTCCATATAACATGGTTAAGACCAGGTTGAACCACCAGGAACTGCGTCACACTATCCAATTCTGGCATGGAATCTGTCGTACAGATGTTGGATGTAAGTTTCGGGTATTGAGTTCTAAGCATCCTCAACCTGGACGCGTAAATCATGGATGGTCGTGGCTGGCCATGGAGACCGGATAAGTCGTTGTCCCATAAAATCCCACACGTGCTCAATGGGGGACAAATCCGGTGAACGTGCAGGCCATGGAAGTTGTCTCACACCCTGAAATGCATGTTGCGTTGCACGTACCATGTGTGGGCGTGCGTTATTTTGCTAGAAAACACCACGATGGACCAAACTTAGAAATGGCACAACAACGGGCTAAATGATGTTGTTGATGTAGACGGTGCTCTTTAAGGTACCCGATACAAACACAAGTTGTGTACGGGAGTGATAGATGATCGCTCCCCACACGAAGAGATGAGTTGTATACCCTGTGTTTTCCTGGCGGATGCAAGAAGGGTGAAGACGCTCCCCTGTGCGTCTGCGAACACTCATACGGCCATCGGAGGCTCCCAAGCGGAATCTGCTTCCATCGCTGAACACGACAGATCGCCATTGCGTTCTCCAGTGCAGACGTTGGCGACACCACTGCAGCCGTTCCTGACGGTGGGCTGGAGTCAGAGGTACACATGCCAAAGGCACACGTGCACCTAGTCCTGCATCCGGTAGACGGTTGCGGGTTGTCCGCACAGTCACCTCAGGTGCAACGGCAGCTTGGATTTGCGTCGCAGTGGATGTTCTGCTCGACAACGCCGCTCTTCTTATGCGTCGATCGGTCCGCTCATCAGACCGTCTGTGACTCACGGTTCCACGTCTTCTCGTGTGGGAATGTTCCTCGGACCATCGTACATCGTACCACACCGATACTTCCCGTCCACCATCGTACCACCACTGATACTTCCCGTCCAATTTGCTCCGCAATACGACGATACGACCACCCGGCCTCACGGAGTCCGACTAGACTACCTCGCTCAAATTCATATAACTGCTGAAATCGTACACGTCCTCCATGTCCTGGCATTGCAGCTTCTTCAGGGTGTTGGCACGTGTCCGTACGCCGACGCCTGATTGCATTCACTTCGCCGTACTCCATAAATACCACCGACGATAATTTGCATATTATGCCGTGCTGTGGCGTAAGCGCTCACCGGTTGGTCCCAAAATTAACATCACACCTACGTAAACTCGATCCCATTAACATATATAAATTTCATGATCGTCCGCCAATTCCTTCTTGGTGTTCTTTTTCCACTTTCCGCCAGTGTATGTCTTAGGCTTTGCATATTGGTTAAAGAATTTGTTACGTAAATACAACATATTAACAGCAAAGAAGTCCCCGACCCCATTATCACATATAATATCAAGCTGCAAGAAGAGACAGTGTGAAAAAGAAAAGCGGGTTTGTATATCCTATGTATATACATTGATATATTCTGACAACACGGAAAATATATATATTGGAATGACAAAGCGATCGCTGGACACTAGATGAAAAGAACACGTGCGAAATGTTAACCAAGACTTGCAGAATACATCCCTCGCCGAGAAGTCATGTATTCTTCGGCTGCTCTAGTATTTAAGAGTATTAGAAGAATTGCCCCTTACACGAACTTTCAAGAGAGTGCAAATAGAAAAACTGTCGAAATCCTCTCCAGTAATGTAGCGTGCAATAATATGATCTCTACTGAACTACCAATGGTTTGGTATGCGTTATTAAAAGACGGGAACACTCCGCGTTGTGCGTGTAATTACGTGCTAAAATTTAATGTAATGTGCTCGTGATGTCACCCCCGTTATTTTAAAAAAATCAATTTGTTTCTTACGTGTTCCAATTCCCTGCATTTTATGTCTACGATTGCCTTGAAAAAGCATCCCAGTGGAGTGCGAAAGCTCGGAAAATCTTTGTGCTTATTACGCCATAAATATATACCGATTTAATACGCTATGTCCGTTTCTTGAGTATTGACATTGTGGTGTATTAAAAATAACGTTTCCAATATTTGGACCTCTTCATGTATTAAAAAGAAAATACATCCAAATAATTTAAAATCGTAAAATTATTGACAGAAATCTTTGGAATTCGAATTTTTGATTTGAAACAGCAGAGCAAACTTACAACCAAAGGCTAAGGACACTTGGGAATTACATATCATATTCATTCTTTACCTAAAGTTACATTATATCTTATTCACATTTAAGACCTGTCTTGAAATTTATGTAACCACTATATTTACCATGGATATAAATCGCGAGTTACAACCAAAGTAAACATTTTAAATTTAAATTGAAAAAAAAAAACCCTTTGAAATCTAAATTTCCTAACATTCATTACATGACCCATTCCGGTCATAAATCGATCAGTAATTTCTCTATAAATTTAATTTCATAAATGAAATAATATATCCTGAAGTAATCTACCACTTCCGCGGACCATACCTGAAGAAGAAACAGAAATATTATCAGGAAAAGGAAAACAGACAGTTAAATATCTTCATAAAGCTAATGGGATTGCAAATTAAGACAAGGGAAAAGCACGTTTCTTTTCTCTGTAAAAGGGCGTATCATTTGACATGAAATCAAGTGTACGTATTTGATACTTGTCAGAAAGTTATCCGGCTTCTTGGTTTAGCGTCAGCAGATTTGCAAAATGTAATGTCCCGTCATGCCTGGTGATATACACTGGCGTGCAGAAATTAAGGACGAGACGGTTTTTCGAATGTAACGTCGTGCAGAAGTGCTCCACATCGACTCAAATCATACCATAAGATCCCCAAGATGTAAGAATATGGGACAAGTGAGCAAAACTGTCCAAAGGATACAAGGGCACTTTATTGAAAGGGTAGCTTCGAGCACAACTGGACAGAAGACGGAAACGTCCATGTGACAGACGTCCAATTAAGTCTTTAGTAGGGGATATGATCACCACTAACTGCGTTGCAGGACTTACAACGTCTGTCCATGCTAAGGATGGGGTTGTCAAGGAGCTGTTGAGGCATCGCGTCCCATTCCTCTTGCAGCAACAATCGCAGCTGCGGATTCGTTGCTGGCGGCTGCTGACGTGCTGCCAAGCGTCTGCCGAGAAGGTCCCACATGTGTTCGATTTCATTTAGGTCATAGGACTTTGCGGGCCAATCCATGCGTTGAATATCTTTTCTCTCCAACAGCTCTGCGACAGCCACCGTACGATGAGGTGTAGCGTTGTCGTCCATGAAGAGGAACTCATGACCCACAGCACCTCTTAAAAGACTCACGTGAGGCAGGAGAACCTCGGTACAATAGTGGGCGCCAGTGACTGAACCTCCTTGGACGATGTGGAGGTCAGTACGGCCACAAAGCATGATTCCGCCCCAAACGAGAACGCAGCCCTCTCCAAACTGGCCCTTTTCGATGATGTTGGAAGTGTGATTGCGTGTTACCTGCTCTCTCCAAATGTGTATACGTACAGAATCGCTCGTCATACTAAATCGGCTCTCATCCGTAAAGAGAACTTGACTTCATTGCTGATGTGTCCATTTCTTGTGTTTCTGGGACCACATAAACCGCCGTCTCCGATGTGCAGGTTTTAATGGCACACACGCTACTGGTCGTCGTGCAAATAAACCACATTTTTGCAGCCTCTTGGCTACGGTAAAACGCGATAACGGACGGCCAGTTGTCGGTTGCATGTCCCTTGCGCTTTCATCCACTGTCTGCCGTCTGTCTCTTCTCGCCTGTAGGACAACATACGGGTCGTCCGACGCCATGTTTGCCCATCGACGACCACTGCTACACTGTAGAACAGCTGTTCCTGTCGTTTGAAATGCTCTCCGAGCTGGTGAAACGATGCTGAGAGCATTCCCGAACTCCTCGGCCACACTAGTCACAGTTCGACCTTCTTTCAACTTCCCAATGACACGACCTCGGCTAAAGTCATCGAAATTAGGACACTACCTCCCCCTCCCCTCCGTCATGCCGCATTTATGCGCATGCTTCAACGTACCGGACCCTAGTCTATCTCCTGAGTGGTTTTTCCGTCCGTTCTGCCTGCTCGTTCCGCTGTTATGCTAATTTCTCCTATTCGTCCTTAATTTTTGCACACCAGTGTATATAACCGTGTTCCATTGGGCAAAATTTTCCCTTAGAAATATTACATAAGTTCAGAAATTGCATAGCTTGAGTTTTTGACTAAAGTTATTCATGAATATTTCGATTTCCCGGGTAAGTTCAAAATTTGAGGATAAATGTTCACCACATTAGATATTTCCAGCTTCACGGAATTTGCAAAGAAGGACTAGAATTATATATTTTTCCGAATCAATGATCATGTATCCATCCGTGTTTTCCAATACGAATTCGGAAACAGAAAGTTATGTACAGAATGTTCACTGAATTTTGGACACCAACCTATTATATCGTGCGACCTGCTTTCGGAAAGAGAATGGTGGGCACAGGGACTGTTATCCAATTAACGAAGCACGTATGAAATAAGTCAAAGAGATATCAATTTAGTAAATCTCTCCTTTGAGGCATAGCATCAGACAATGTTATACCTATTATACTCAGATGTTCATCAAACCAAGCATTAATCCATAACGCGTTTGAACATTTGGATGGGAGGCTCGTTGAATTTTTTCTTCGATATTAGTTTCAATTGGATTTCTCTTACCTCTTTCAGTAATTATGAAAAAGAAATCAGTCGACAAAGGGCAGAAATCACTTAGAAATATTATAATAGACCACTCGGATTCAACCATGTACCATCTCTTCAGTAAACGTCCTAAATTCGTCATTTCATGTTGAAAGCGATCAACATGTGTTTTGCACCTCGGTATCGATTTTTTATTTTTTTTATTGTTTACATATATCCTATTAGAAAATAAACACGGCTCTGAAAGGTAAAATCTATTTTTCACCAATGCCTTCATTTTCTTTCTTTAGCGAGGGAGCTAATTTCCTTTCTTATGATGTTCAGGGTTCTTAGGCCATATGTAAACGAAGAGCATCAATAAAATAAATTCCTTAAAGGAGAAATAATTGGAACTATTCTCAGTGGTACCATTTATCTGCAATAAATTGCTCCCGAAACAATTTTCTGTATATCACATGATTTCAAGAACAAACAGTACATAGTGAATTAAACTTAGGAATCAGATTGCAAATTTGCTGCAACCCATGCAAACTTTACAAAACATTACTTTTTACTAAAAACCCGAGAGTGCCAATTTTTCTCATCTCACATGTAGCACTGAATGATCATACCTATCTTTTAAGTTTTAGTATAGCTTTTAAGTAATCCATAAAGTTTGAAATGGATGAACTCCAAACAAAACAAACTCTGTAATCCGAATTAATAGAAATAGCAAAACAATAATTGTCCTTGTAAAGAAATTCGCAAGTGTGGGATATAATGAATTTGAAAAAAATTCATTGACCTGTTTTAGTTATTTATTATATATCTGTGTCATCAAATTATCCAAACGCCCATTTGCATAGTGAATTTGACCTTGCATTTCAGTCCGTAAATATATGAAGAGATGGGTGCAAATGAAGATTTAGCTACGTGCAGATGTTTAAAAATGTTCATTAAGTTTTATTCAACTATATTTTACTAGATATTCGGATTCTTTATTTACCGAAACTAAGAAATCCATGAGGAACATGTGTGTGTATTACTTGAGCTTCAAGCAGGAGCAAAATTCTTTTGAGAAGTAAATCATTCATGTTGAAACAAATGTTAATTTAACTTATGCTCTCCGCAAAGTAGCGACCACTTATTTACTCATATAATAAATTATTTGTAATACCGTTGAAAATGTTATTTAGTTGCTCATGGTGGATTATATTAAAGACTGCAGTTACTTTAAAAAGCGGCTGCTATTGCTAATGGTAGAGTGATTTTAACAAATTTATCACGTTAAGAAATTTTGAAGAATGAAAAGTTGTACAATCGGAAATTTGTAAAACTACAACAATTGATGCCTTATGCGGGATGTGTCCATAATGATGCACTGCGAACCATCTATGCACGTCAGTTCCTCAAAACTGTGGCAGCGTTGTGCTTGGTCCATCTCTGCTTGTACCAAATTCTTCGTTATGCGTTGTTTCGTGTTTGCCGAACTAGAGCTCTGGTGTCTCCGCTTGCTCTGATATTAAAGAGCTTTCGTCTTCGGTCGTGGTGCGAGTTTTCCCAAATAGTGCACATACCAAAACATAAATTTTAATAAACATTTTTCTAAGAAATCTGATGCCATATACAATGAGCGAAATTGCAAAAATACCATAATTTTTATGGAACATTCCCCTGACTGTGAAGCACTTACTATGCAATAGGCCAGAAACATGAAAATGCTGGTTATGTTCTAAAAGTTTAGTGCCACCGATAAATGATTTGTTTCTAACATTGCTAGTGTGTTTGCCAATGTTTGACATGCGGATGAATTTTAATAATTTTAATATAAATAATAACGATATCCCTAATGCTTTTTTTAGATTGAAATCTTTGCTTTGGAAATATTAGCTAGCCTTCAAATACACCCCGTTTGCTTTTGTGTCAAACGTGACGACGACCGATATCTTACCAGCCATCACTACTCAGAGCTTATTATTTCTGCAGTTCCCTGTAAACATATGAATTTCTGAAGAAGTTCTATCAGTTATATCCTTAGTTGTCCTCCCTCGTCGTAGGGGAAGGAGGTAAGAACAGATATAGATAACAACTAGCACCTAAACATGCTAATGTGATTGACCTTCTAAAGGATATTGTTTTGGGATTAGCAAGATTAGCGATGTGCGTACCGATGTCGATAGGCAACTCTGCAGCACGGCTGTTGTTTACAACCACTCATTTCATTTGCCAATGTCGCAGTGTAAAGGAGGAGAGGCCTGTGACAGAACATTGTCGTACAGTCGATGGATTACGTTTGTCCAATCAACACATGCCCTTAACTTTACTAGCAAGATTGGATTTTAAACAATTATGGATTACGTTTCGTTCAATTCTATGTGATTAGAAACAACAACGTATCAGCACAACCGTGGCTTCGAATTCAAGCTCGTAAAATAAATTAGCTGTATATGGAATTTGATTGCTTAGTTTTTTCACTGTGAAACTTACTGTTAAACCAATCTTCGTATCGAAGTTGCTTTTCTTACCGATTCTGATTTGACGCCAACGAAACGTATGATTACGTCTTATCTAACATTCCGTGGAACATTCAATTGGAAGAAGGAAAATTTTCTGAGAGATTTGCAAAGAATACTTGAAAGGAATTAATGGAAAATTGAAAGAATATTAGCAAGCCAATGTAGGAATAAAAAACCCAGATATGTGTTTTTTAAGTAAACGCGCTGCTATTCGAAATTAAATTGTAGGATATTTTGGTGCAGTGCAAAACTTATTTACGATTTCGGATTTGTCTGTGCTTACAATACAATGCAGAATTTTTTTTTTATTTCTATGGTGAATGGAATGCTTTAAGTCGTAGCATTGGAATGGGGATGCATTGGTGATACAAAAGTCTGAGTAGTGTTCGCCATCCTACTTTGCATTACCGCTTAGTACTATAGATCCGATATTTTATCGGTTAAGATAACCTATGCAAAAATGAATGTTTTCAAACAGAAGTGATATACAAGATCGGTCAACAAATGGTATAATACTTTATATTAAAACATTTAGAGATAAAAAATTGACAGTTTGGTGCAATAATTTGTGGCTTTAGTAAATGCAACTTTTAATATGTATCCAAATATATTTGAAACGCAATGCTTATCAAGTATCCTCTAAAGAACATACCACTGATGACATGCTTTCTAACAAGAATGAAAATTTAACAGTACTACGTTCTTTATTGTTGAAATTCGTGAACAATTTCAGAAAACATGGACTATTCAATACTATTTCCAAGAAAATATTACCATTAATCTATGTATTTATATATACGTTCTGAGAGTTTTAGAAATTGAAAAAAATCATTAAACGCGATTTTTCTGCCCAACCAAGTATCCAGACTGGTTGCATTATTCCGGAATCGAACTACTTAGCAAGAAGCGGTTCAAGAAGTATCAAATTATGTTGCATAATTTCGGAATCACGCAACACAGTAGAAAGCCGTTTAGGACAGGTTGTCCTTGGAACCTACTACGCATGTGTGCCATGTGTCACGTCTCCATTCCTTATTCGGATTTTTGCGGCAGTGGTTTGTTCTTAAGTGTGTGAAGCTGTTCGTAACCTTTATCATGTCGGAAAATATTAATAACCGAATTTGCATCGGATTTTGTCAAAAACTTGGTGAACCTTGAAAAGATACATACTTAAAGTTAAAAAAATCTATGTAGTAGAAGATTTATGAGTCATGCACAAGTTTATGAGTGGTGTAAATATTTAAAAGATGGGCGTGAAAGTGTTAAGATTGATGAAGGGTCTGGAAAGACCGCAACCAGCAAACGTGAAAATAAATTATAACTCGTGCCCAAATCTTGCGGGAAATTCGCTGAATCACTATTCATGAGTTATGTGAAGACTCCAACATTAGATTCGGTTCATTTCAGTTAATTCTTAAGGACAATCCTACTATGGGGCCCATCTCAGCCAAATTTCTGAAACAATTGCTCTCAGTGGAGTCAAAACAGGTCCTTTTTCACCTGATAGTGACCCGTTTGAGTGCATGGGAAAGGTCGAAAACTTTTTAAAGGGATCATAACTCGTAAGGAATTGTAGGATATTGGGTATGACTCCGAAACTAAGGCCCAATATTCAAAATGGAAGACCGGAAACCCCTCCAGACCGAAAAAAACACGAAACAGCTGGAGCAAATTCAAGACGATGCAACCAGTTCCTTCAGTCATGACGGAATTGTTGATTACAAATACGCTACATCAGGTCTGACAGTAAACAATGAGTACTACTGACAAGTTTATCGGCGTTTGAGAGACACAGCTCCTGTCAACAGGCCGTCACTCCATGAAAGTGACGAGTGGCATCTCCACCATAACAACGCTTATGCCCATGCATCGCAGATTGCACAGCAATTTCTCGCTAAACACCGCACTGCGCAGGTATGACGACGACACTCTTCAGCTATCTCTCCCTGCGACTTTTCCTTTACCCAAATATTTCATGCCACTTAAAGGGAGAAAAAGATTTCATGGGTTTGAGAATATACAGCAGAATTCGACGAAGTATTTTTTCGCTATTTCATACGATGAGTCCGAAAGATGCTAACAGCCGGGGAAATAGCGCTGATCGGACTGTACGAGCATGAATAATCGAAGTCGACCTCGATCATCGGTGGCTTGCTGTCAGTAAAAGGAAATGCACACCAATGAGCCATTCCATTATGAACACCCCAACCTAGAGATAGGGGAACGCATGGAGACCGAACGGCGGCGCAGGTGAAGTTCAGACAGCAGTATATGTGCAAACCGAGGACAAGCATTTGGTTAGTAGATTGTTCGCTGACAGCATGGGAAAAGCTGCAATTTTGTTGGACTTTGATAAAAAACATGTTTGGATTGCACGGCGCCTCGGAACTAAGATCTCGGGAACGGCGCGGCTTCTGAGTTGTTGGCGTACCGCTGTGGTCAGTACGTATCAAAAGACGGGCACAGATGGCCAAACGACGTACCGTCATCCAGCCGTTTGTTGTCTGAAGCTTATTAATGCCAGAGGTGTAAGGAGACTGTCGCGAATAGTTTACAGCGACCGCAGGCACATAGTGAGACACAAATCACCGCAGCTACAACATTGGTGATCACGGCAATGTGTAACATTACACAGTTGATCGCAGACCTTCTGCGCATGGGCATGCACAGACCAAGACGGGGCTCGTAGACGTGTCGTCAAGCTCACAGCACATTATCGACAACTACGATGAAATGCGCCCAAGATCATCGAGATTGGACCCTGGATGATTGGAAAAAACTGGCCTGGTCTGTCGAATCAAGGTTCATTACATAGACGGCCGAGCGTGGATATGTCGATTACCATCGGACCCAATGGCACCTGAATGACTGTTGCGCGGAAACAGGCCGGCATGCGGCGGTGGTTTTGGCTGTGGCAGATGTTTTCTTGGGACACTTTAAGCCCCATTATCCCAATAGTACAATCCCTGGTAGCTGTCAGTTATGTGAACATCGTTACGGACCGAGTTCACCCATTCATGGTAACTGTGTTCCCTGCTGGTAATGGACACCAACAGCATAATGAGCCATGACACAATTCTAGAATCGTCAAGGAGTGGTTCGAGGAACGTTGCGGACCGAGTTCACCCATTCATGGCAACTGTGTTCCCTGCTGGCGATGGACATCACGAACAGCATAATGCGCCATGCCACAATGCCAGAATTGTTAAGGAGTGGTTCGAGGAACATGCTTGTGACTTTCTGTTAATGCCCTGGCCTCCAAATTCACCCGACATGAATCCAATCGAACATTTGTGGTTCGACTTGGAAAAGCGGGTTCGCGCTAAATCACCACCAACCCGAAATAAACGGGAACTGGAAGACGTGCTGTTGAAATTATGGTACCAGATACTCCATGATACCTATCGCCACCTCCTTTAATCGATGCCTTGCCGAGTAGCTGTGTTATGAGGGCTAAAGGGTCTACGATTATTGATATCTGATGCCAAGCGGCATCAGATATCAATCATCTTAGAGTATTTTGCAACCAGACACACATCTGGAAGCCTAGTCATCCTAGGAAACGGAGATAAAAGGACGAAGTGCGTCCGAGGCCGACTTCAGAAGGAACCATCCAAGCATTCGCGTTTCTCAACACGGGGAGTATGCCGAAAGCCCTAGAAGAATCGTAGGCTGGAGGGCTGACAGGACTGGGAGTCAAACACCTGTCAGAAACGTCCGCCTGCCACACAGTGCATAGCGACCTAAAAAATTCACAGATACCAATATAAAATATCTCTTCCCATGAGATGCTGCTTAGATCCTGCAGACGTAATATAGAAAGTGATATCTTGCTTGTTAAAATATTTAAAGATTTATTTCAGGTGTTAAATTACATTGCGTTCTGTACCTAAGACTTTGGTGATAAATTTATTTAATTTATAGCGAAATATTTTCTTCCTTACATAAAGTATATGTAAAAATGACACTAGACATGGGAATGTGATTTGTTTGAGCCATTGCGTGAAGTGAATATTTTAATTTTAGAAAGTAATGGAGGACAGAACCATTTTTTAAAGGATATAGATGCCATAGAAATTCTTTATAACCATTCGTCCTTTTTGCAGCGTAGTTTGCTATCTAATTACACATTCCTGATGCGATTTCCTGTGTACGTAAAATGAAGTGCGTAAAATGCATATATTTGTGTTAACAACAGCGATCTCATATGGAAAGACATAATTAAGAAAATCAGTAAGTGTTTCGAAATGAAAACAACGAAAACCCACCTAGAAAATGTGATATGCCGCTTTCGTTTTTAGAAGAAAACAAGCCTGTTCTGTTGGAAATTCAGTCAAGTCACAAATACATATCCTAAATTTCAAAATGCATATTTCAAATAAGTGAAATAATGTGTATTATTATTACGGTAACCTTCAAAACATTTTCTTGTGTTTCATAGCTGAAAGAAGTAACCCTATTCCAGCACGATAAAGCACTGTGATTAATTATTGTTTCAACCTGAATCTTTTATTTTAGGTTGTTACTGGCTGGAAATCTGTAGACTTATTGAACAAATAAAAGGTTTTTTAATTTATATGTTAAAATATTTTACGTTAGTCAAAACGATTGTGATTATTGCACCGCAATATTTTTGCAATTGTTGTTACACTCGATTCAATGAATTGCCTGAAGAACTCCTCAGCGGGTAAATACGCCTTGAGAAAAAATATATCTTAACCTTTTCACTGACATAAACACAATACACGTTGTTTGCAAAAGTAAGGGAAAACCTGCAGAAAGTTCGAATCAATATCCCTCACTACGTTATCGGAGACTAGAAAAAAAGTGACTGTAAAATACACTACATGCTCAAAATTATCAGGAAATAGTTTCGCATACTGGGATTGCCCATAAACACCACAGCCATGACACACACAGTTACAAAAAGTCACACATGACATGGGAAAATAGCGTATACAGGCATCAAGAGCAGAACGGACAGTACAGCAGAGCTCACTGACTTTGCATCTTACACTATCTAAGCATAAAGGCAGTTCGGTGAAACACTGGCTTGCTGCTACTGTCCCGATTAAATAAAAATGATGTTTCTCTCAGGCGGAACGGAACAACAATAGCGCAATCGTGACTTTGTATTCTATGTAAAATAAGAGAGCGGGTCTGCTAAATGCTGAAGCAAGTGATGCGACAAAATCTACTGTTCTGGGTTGCAACCCACACACACGAGTTCCAAAACCTTTCTGAAAGCAACGACAGCAACGTAAGAAGTCCCATGAACTGAAGGCAAAAAGTTTATCTGGCCAAGAGGCCGCGCATATACTTAAAATCAACAAGATAAACAAAAAGCGTCTGTCGGAGTGTTGTAAATCTCCACATCACGGGAAACTCGCTGTTTTTAGAACCAAGCTTCACGAAATGATATCCCAACGGACTACGCTGGGTGTGAAAAGGCCAGCTGAACGCTAACTATCTGCCAATATGGCGCCAATTCTGAACCTTTGTGTAGGAGGCATCATTCTCTTGGTTTGTCTTTCATGGATTAGGCTGGTTACTCTTAATTCCAAAGTCAGGATATCTTAACGTATCGGCCTAGAGTAGTTCTAACATTAAGGAAAAAGTTTCGGCACTGCACTTTTCTTTGATAACAGTACAAAGTAATCAACCGTAAAGCGAGGTTACTGCGAGAATGGTTTAATGACATGACATAAAAGAACATAAATACTTCCACCCCTGAGCCGTGATCGCATTCCAATGGGATACGTCAGATAGAACTGGATTGGAAAGTTTACTAAAATCAGGGCGAACCACCCAACATTACGTATGACTTCATAAATAATTTTGTGGCACAATCAAGAAAATTCTCGCAACAGCCTGCTGAAATTTACTTGTTTAATCAACATTTGTAAATCATCTGCCTTAAGTAGTGCTATACTGAGATAAATCTGCGTGGCATAATTCTCTCTTACTACGAGCGAATATAATTTTTTTTCAGGGAGGACCGACCAAGAATGATATTTCATGAAATTCACCTGAACAAAATGAAAGTAAATTTAAAAGAAAAAAATTGAAGCTTTTTTCTCAATGTACGTTGATGCATTTTTATTAAATTAAAGCATTTTGGCCAATGTAAGTCGCATTTTTACCAAAATCTAAAAAAAAAAAAAAAAAAAATCAGACAGAAGTCATCGCTCTTTCCACGTTTATAAGTGACTCACGGAAAAACTCTCATCGGCCGCCAGCTGGAATACAACCCAGGGTCTTCCAGTTACGCGCCGGACATGCTACCACTCTACCGCAGCGGCCTCGAATTTTTCAGACTCACATACGACTAACTGTCAAACCACATGGCATGTAGCTTCTTGGAGCCTCGTACAATGCTGTGAATTCACCAAAGACAGAAAGCAGGAACTAAACAAATAACTAGGAGCGAATTATTTTTCAAATAACTAGGAGACGATGAGAATTTTTACGTCACTCACTTATAAACATGGAAAGAGCGATGAATTATGTTTGATCTGCCTGTTCTACGTTAATTGTGTGTATTAAACAAAACAAAAAAACTTTTGCGGAGCCAAGGCCCACCCAATCTCAAAACACGCATCTCTCCGTACAATGTAAGAAGTTTAATCTCGTCTTAATGTCATTTCAAGTAACTGAAATCTCTGTCATTTTTTCATGGTATTGCATTGAAGGACTTACGCAAGCAGGAACCATGATATGTACTCGTTGTTCACAATATTCCGGTTATCTCTTAGAATGGTTTCAGAAGTATTTCCAAAAGGCTGATGTAGCAGAGTTTTTTGAAAAAATGTTTCTTCTTAAATTCAACTCGCATTTAGTAACCTTTTCTGAAGTATATTATTCCCTATGAAATTAGTTTCCCTTTCCCACAGCGACTAATATCTCTAATGCGAGCCTTGTTCAAGGCATGACATTAAACAATTCCTGTTTGATGGAAATTTTTCTGGAGACATTTTACAATAAATGTATATTATTAAACTTTTCCATAAAATACTTAATACTAATTTCGTTGACTTAAATCATGATTACTGCTTTCATCACTCAATGCGTTTTGTGTAACATTACTGTAAAATTCATCTAAGCATCGAATTTCCAGAATTTTTGAAATAGAGCCGAATAAGAAAATGAATTATTTGGGTCAAACAGCATGGTTAAAGGAATGACAATTTCCCATGTTTCTCAGCTTTTGATGCTTCGAAGTACCATAACATATCGTCAAGTCTTCGGTATGCTAAGCAAAAACATTAGACTTATATCAGACAGTGTAGTGAATACACGGATTGTGGCAAATTATTATGACCACTTGGTTAGAATGTTGTTGTGCCACATGTTGCCCTTTATTATGCTAGACTCCGTCTTGGTATGGACTCCATAAGATGTTGGTAAAAGTCTTGGGATATAATAGTACAAATCCGATGAATTGCACCTCCATCTCTTAACCCTTTAACGACGATGATCCCAAAATCTTCTATCACTCCAAATACCATAACGCCCGAAACTGTCTGTGTTGGTTCACTTCTTTGTTTAGTAACAACAACAGTCACTGAGGGTGACAACTTCTGATTACCCATAGATCATGCAAATTGGAAGAGCTGAACAGCAAAAATGGTCTTGCTGGGACAGCAGTGGGCCATTGCTGGCAGCCAGCACTACCAGCAATGGCCCAGCACTATGTTGCCGCTGCCAAACCGTCAATAAAATGTCCGGGCGGCCAACAGGGGGCCAGCAGTTCAGATCAACAGCTGGCCAACAGTTGGCACCCCATCAGTTGTCATATGCCACAACAGGGCCATCAATAATCCATCCATGGCAGTAGCTGCCACAAGTGGCCCTTCAGTTGCCCTGCAAGCACGTGCCAGAAATGATGGCTAGACTAATGTGGTCCGCTAGTGTGCCGTTAGGGGCAGCCGGCAACCATTTGACGGAACTGGTGGCTTGCCAAATCTTGTCCGCCAATTTCCCAGTAGTAGCCATAATAATAATAAAAAAAAAGAAAGCAAAGATAACCGCAGTTTCCCAAAGCTACAAATTTTTTTCCACCCTTACGATGTTTGTGAATTAACGCACAGCGCTGGGGAAATTTTCTCAACAGATCGGAAAAACACTCGTTTGAATCTCAGTAGATTTGAACCTAGGCGTGATAGCTGAGCTCTCTACCGACCGGACTAATTGCCACGCTCGAGCATATGCTTAAAGCTGTCTGTTTGGTATGCAATGTGTAATCGAATGCTTCCCTCTTTCATTTTACAATATTGCGAGGTATTTTTCATAAAAGTCAGTTTCATATAATTGATAAATTAATTTTTTCAACGTAACGATATTTTTTTTTTTTTTTTTTACCTTAAGGGAACTTCACTCATTTTCAAGGCGTGTACATATTTAGAGTCGCTTTCCAAAGTTTTGTACTGTCCCTGCTGTTTTGAAAAGATATTGTTGAATAAATATATATTTACCCGGGTTCATGTCACATTCTGTTACATTTTTAACGTTGTGTCTTTCCTTTCCGTTGTCTAAAGCTACATTTGTTTTAAAGAGTAAAATATATTTTATTTTACTTCTCGTTATTTTTAGAAGCGAATTCTTCCCAGTCTTGTGTATTCAACCCATGGATCAGTACACCCCATAGCGTTGCTTTTTTTTCAAATAATTAATACATTTTGTACGCGTATAATTCTTTTTTTTTTTCGACAAATGTTGTTTTAATGGTTTTCCAGGATATTTGTTTCAAGCGGTTTCAAATTTTTTCTTGTTATTTATCCACTCCATTCCATTAATTGTTATTAATGGGAATGGAGTGGGTGTATTTTATGGCTGTAGTCTAGTGTTTCACGGCTTAATCTGATATCTTCGTCGACGTAAAATTTCATTAGGAAATTAATTCGCTTCTCCACATATGGATTTCTTTTTTAACATCCACAAAAATAACACCATGGCGATAACGTCGTCTTCAATTAACTGGTACCATGAGAGACACAGCAAGTGTTGCTTCTGCGCATGCGCAGTCCCGTTTCTTCCACCTGCTGTTGGGGGTTGCATTGGTTGCCCGCAACGGGCCACTAGTGGCACTTGCTTCGAGGCCCACAATTCACGGCGATGCTGCATGGCCATCAATGGCTCGCCAAATGATAGCGCTGCCCCCAACGGACTACTACCGGGCCGTGAGCGGCAGATTTCAGCCAGCAGTCACCCATCACTGCCAGCTGGTGGCCAGCAGTTTCCCAGCACTTGTGTTTTTGCTGGGTGGTAAAGGTACGAAATCTGACTCACTCTAGTCAGGTGCTTCGGGCGTCTATGGTCGTTTATATGTATGAGCGTTTTGGGCGTTATGGTCGTTATTTGATTAATGACCTGATGGTAGAGTATCCTACTGTCTGACGCACTTTTCGACTGCATTCCACAAATGCTCCATGGGATTGAGGTACGACAATTGAAAGGGCAGTGTAGCAGGAAAAAGGCTTTCCGATGGTCCTGAAATAATTCACCTACAAAGTGAGCATTATAACTTGGGGAATTGTCCTGGTTGATGCATCTATCTCCATTGGGTTAGATCATAGTCATAAACTGGGTAGATTTAGTAGGCAATTCTATATAAATATTTTTGGTCGGTGACACGTTGAATCAAATGGCCCAACCACGTACTCAAAAACATACCCTAGACCATAAAAATGCTTCCGTCAGCTTGAAGAGTAATGATGACAAAATTAGATGCGTCCACGCTACACTTTCGGGGTGCTGTCATCACATATTCACCCATTTATCTGTATGGTGTTTTTGAAAATGTGATTAGTCGGACTAAATTACACATTTCCATTCATTTACCCTCTAATTCTTATTAGAGTAAATGAGTGGAAACGCTCATATCAAGTAAAGTAGCAAGGACCACAGCCGTCCTTACCATTTGTGTCACAGCAACAAATTCGTTTTCCCAGCTTTATCTTGCCTTTCAAGATCTAGGTACCTTATGAAACCCACAGCAAGGTGAATCCCAGTCAGGATTTCAGAAGTACCCGTGTTCTTCTACCCCGAAGTCGGCACGAGATTAATAATCCGAATTCTTCTGAAACTCTCTCAACACTTAGTTGGGCCTCGTTCCAAATGTAAAAGAATGCACACAACTTTTACATGCCGTCTTTCTAACACTTACAAACTGAGATGTAACTTCTTTCGCTCAAGCCCAGATGAAGGCCGACGAAAGGCTTTACTTGGAACAAACTGTTATTAAAAACACGTTATTTTAAGAAGTATAAATATTAATATTATTTCACAAATAATTTACTGTAACTATAATTTAGTCAATGTTCATTAATCAAAACTTACGCTGACATTTTTGAAAATGAACCATAGAAACATAATAAAATAGGTAAAAAACTGTACCAATTCTCCCCAAGCACTAAAGTTATATTAAATAGTATTTCTAGGCTCTTAAATATTTGCAGAGCTATTGGTTTCAATTCAAATTTCCTGTCCTCTTTTGTATATTTATTAATGCTATTCCCCCAATAAGAATCATAGAACTCTTCCAAATTACGAAGTTAAGGTTCATACACTAGCGTCTGTTGGTAGTCATAGGATTCCATTAAGACAGCCGCCACACGCTGGATTCGTAACGTTTCAAACACTATCGTCTGGCGACAGGTTTGGGATGACAACAATTTACGTCAGCATCTGAAATATGGGTGGAGCTACAGATTCCCATTAATTAGCGTGGTCGTCTCAATATTTCCTTATGGTCTGTTAAATATGAGGGAAATACAACAGTAACATGGCCTCATATGTAAAAAAATACCTAACCAAAATTTGCTAAAACGTTCACATGCAAAACTTGCAGCAATACGTTTTCCACAAAGAGTAATTTATTGAAACGTGAGACACCAGAGTATTTTCAGACACCAAAGCTGATGGGAAGCCTCAAAAACTCTTTAACTGAAACACACTCTGAGGCGAACAGACCCAAAATATTTTTCGCAGATGGTTAAAAACTTTGTATCCTGCTATTTTTATAATCATATGTTTATAACGACTTTTGATAAATCACATGCTGAAAGAAAATTTGGGGAATAATCACAACCAACAGATATTTTTTCCTTCTTTTGATTGAAGGATGAACGACCACCGTGAGCTACTCGATGGGATATAAGAAGTCTCCCGTCCATAATTTATGGCCACTGGCTTCAGGTATGGGTGGCAGCCAATGTCATACGGCAAACGAAAAATTCTGGCTTTCCGGGATTTGAATCCGGATCCATCTCAGACGAATGGTGAGAAACCACTGGTTAGATCACTGCGACATCGGAGAGGCGAAAATTAAATGTTTTCGTTAAGTATGGTTCAGAGGAAATAAGACCTTCCCCGCTTTAACACCTTTCCCCCAAGCCCATAATCTTGTCTTGCACTCAGCCCTTCCAAAACAGTCCTGTCCATCCTCCTCATTGGCCCCTAACATGAGAAAAATGGTTAAATTAAAAATTTTAAGGAGTAGAAAACAGATGAGTTTCCATGGCCATAAGGATGATATTTTGACCTCCGTTTTACGGAAAATAAACAACACACTTCCTAGGGAAAAACATGAAAGGCTGCAGGACCAAAAGAACGAGAGTCATTATCATTTATAAAAGTGTAGATTATCCAACCACACTTTGTATTTCTATGGCGACGTTCCTAATCATCATAAAAAATACGATTTTCTGGTATGGATAATAGCAAACCTTCGGAAACGATTGAGTTGTGAAGGAAAACGGTTCAGTGTTCCAAACGAAAATCGTTCATTCATTGCAGTAACTCAGAATACACGGTGAAAACATAATTTTTTACAAATATCTGTGTTATGTACTGCACTGTGCTACACTTTAACGGTCCTACAGTGTCCGCTGCATAACACCACATTCGACATGTATTTGAGAGTACCACGCTAATTAGTAAGAATCTGTAGTTCCACCCATATTTTAGACGCTGACGACAATTTTTGGCATAAAAAGAACTTCTAAATAATAAAAGGGTGAAATTAGAGACCAAGAGTCTGAAGGATTTGGTGCATTTACCTATTACGGAAAAAATCCGTAGGTGTCGCGGGATCTTTACGAATTATATCAAACAAAACGGATTCTACGAAAATATATAATATTTTGGTAAACCAGTGCTATTTTAATATGTACTACAGATACTAACAAAAACTTTATAATAAAAAATCAGTGAGTAAAAATTTCCAAATACTGTTTTAAAACATTGTTATAAATATTTAGAGCCTGAAAAACGCATTAAAATTAGAAACGTAAGGATCATTTAAAAACTAGCAAATAAAGAAATTTCCATGAGCAGTGCAAAAACTTCGTTACAAGAGCTGAAGGTCTAAAACCTCTATGAAAGCTAAAAACGTAGTGAACAGATAAAAATCCAGGCAGTTAAAATCTTTAGAAACAAAATTGAAACACCTTAAAAGGAAACGTGAAACCTCAGCAGTGAAAACTTCAAGGATAATTTATAAGAACGACCTTCACTATGCTGAATTGTAGACAGTATTTACGCCCGATGTATTTTGAAACTATAAATCCATTGTGTCATCTTTAGGGACAGAATATTCCAGCTGTATTCCTTTCAATCCACAACACTTAACTCTTCTTTTGCCTTTGTCTTGAGAAACTCATTGATCCCGGGATTCAAAGTAATATGTACTAGCTGTTACCGTTTTCTGTGTTATTACCTGGAAAGATAATCTTAATGTAACGTTACGTCATTAAGTAGAGATAATTTTCTCGGTTTTTACCATCTTTTCCGAAAATTTTCTACAGCAGTTAGCATATGCCAGGACAAAGTGAGTTCCACACAGCAGCTGTCGCTACCACACATTGCTTTGTATTTTTTTTATAAAAACTGATTCGGCATATCGAATTGTCTTTTCATTTGGATGATTGAAAAGTAGGTTAATATCCTCGAAAACACTAGTGCCACTATTTTTAGGCATTACTGCATCAAGATCTTCATCTTTATTTAATTGCTTTTCTCAGGCCTCGGTATGCATGATGCAGTAAGCTTCACGCTGTAGTTCTTTGAACTTAAAGTTGTTCTTTGTTAAGGAACATTAGCAGGTACAGGAAACAAATGATTGTACAGAAATTCACAACCAATAAACATAAAAATTATGACCTTAAAGAAAATAGTATAAACGGAAACATTTGAAACAAGTAGGGAAAAATGAAATATTACATTTCAATTCTAAAACATGTAAGGAAATATTCCATGCTGTTATAGACAATGAAAAATCTAAGTCAATATTCCTTATGTGTGTTTGATATTTCACTATGGAAGCAAAATATTATGAATAATGACAGTTTATTAAGTCTATGATCCATTATGGCAATTTTGATTCAACGACCTCATTAGTCGGAGAATAAAAAATCAGAAAATTACATCCCAAGATATCTTCGAAGCATAATGAATATTTTAATCAATCTGTAACCACATAGCAGTAGCGTAATACAATAACCATTTCTAACGTGTTTAATTGTTTATTGTGTTAGAATATGGATTTGGAAAAGAGGAACAAAAACCTTTAATGTAATATTCCTTAAAATATTGTCTTGGTATACTTTGGGCAAATGTCCATTCGAAAATATCATATTCCTGAATTTTGCATTTATATTATGTGTGATATTTGATGAAAAGCTCACTTTTTATGTATGTTCCGCATAACCAAATATATATCACACTATTGTATGAATTTAATAGATACATAATTTCTGTTACAATTGACAGTTTCTTATTTACAAAATTGAATTAATACTAATTTAGCAACTGTTACTCTGGTAAAGTAATTCTTTTGCTTCTAAAAGGACGAAAAGAACCAACTACGTGTATTAAAAGGTCTAACTGATATTGTCGTCTGAAATTAAGTTAAAGTCTGGTGAAAACAGGAAAAGCCATGTAGAGACTTTAGTATCGAACACATAGTTAATATCATAAGTTTGCATAGAATATAAATGTGATCATGTAATATTGTTACGAAATGTAAGAGTTGAGAAATATGTGCCAAGGAAAGCAACTTCATGTCTATTTCTTGGCATGAAATGACAGGAAATGTTGCAACTAGCAAGTAATAGTACTTCGCTTCTTTAGAGCGGACCGTGATGAATCTGTGGAAAATTTCGCAGTTTTAATCCAAATGAAAGAGAATGAGTACGAACATGTGGATCTTATTACAACTTTTTTTATTTCAAGATGTAATTATTTATTTGCATTCCATTATTACTTTTCAAACAAGGACTAATTAAAGCCATCACTAATTTGAAGCCACAAGGTCCGCACATGTTCAATAGATTGCATTCATTATGATTGTAAATTATGTTTGAAAAAAATTACTGGGCATAATTTAGAGAAAACTGTTAGGTCATTAATTCAATTAAGATCTTATGTCTAATGGAAAGAATAAAATCAATAAACATGCAAAGATGTGCCACTGAATTAGAATTACCGTGTTAATAAAAATCGTTCTGCTAACTCTTGTCCTAATGAGAGCGGCAACAAGATGTAGTACATGTTCCATGAGCTAACGAAATGTTCTTCTGAGGTCACCAGGCATTCCTTCTCCAAAGCCTTCCATAATTTGCTAAGGTTCGTAGACTATTGAACATGTGACCGAACAGCCTGTTCGACGATATCCCCCCAAAAAATCAAATAAAACCGGGCTTATAGATGTACGACGTGATCCATTAGAGCTCGAAACTTTTCGTTGGCAACTCTGGATACATTATGGCCGGTTGTTCTGGAATCATGAGCAGAAATACCTGCTGAAAGTTTACAACGTCTGGTGATCGCCCTACACAACGCTGTTCTGGACGAATTGAGCGATCCTTGGTGTTCGTGACATGTGCTACCCAAATGGTTAAAGAGATAAGTAGAACAAAATAAATTTCCTTTTTTTGTACTAACGTGCTGACTGATTTCATTTATCCATCTTGTTTTACAGTGTTTGGGGCTCTTGGTTTCGAATTAGATTTGTGTGTTGAGAGTATCACAATAACACTTAGATAAAAAGGAGGCACAATACAAGTTTTCGTACGATGTTTATACATGTTATAATTAGTTACAATTTCTGTTTTCCACCTCCTGATCACTAAGATATGGGTGTCCATGTGGCTCAGTCATTGAAATGAGAAATGTATTGGTGTACAGATACAGCTATAAAGAGAAGATGAAAAATATATTTTTATAGTGTTCCCCTTTTTATCGGATCTGTTTGCATGTCAGACGGTTAGGGATATGTGGCAGTTACTACCTCTATTTCAACATGAAAAATACAGAGATGAATATCTAATACATCACGAACTTAAACAATGTTTGCATCAATTATATTAAAAAAAAGTCAAAAAACAGTATGTGTTCGCAGATATTCTGTGTAACACACATATACAAAAATATTTGGAAAAATTCATCGAAGAATTGTTGAAGAACAGTATGAAGTAATTGAGAAGCAGAGTGGATTTACGGCTGGTAGATCATGCATAGATCATATATTTACGATGAGACAAATTGACTTCGAGAAGGCTTACAACAGTATTCCCCGAAAACCCTTTTAAAGATTTTGAGGATGGCAAATACACTGCCGGACAATTGCTAAGGACGGATGACAATAGCAACGATAGCAACCATAAAATGGAAGGCAGGAAAATGTGGAAATTAGCATAAGTGCGGGATACAGTAAGACGTGTTGTGCGTATGCAAATTTTGGATTGCCGAACTTGTTCGTGACGTCATAGCGCTGATAAGAGATATAAAGGATATGACACGTATTGACCGTTGTTGTTCAAACGCAAAGTTGAAAGGGAAAGAATCAATTGACGAACTTGCAATTTTCAGTATGTCTTCCCGACATCATATAGATGATTTTACGCGTGGCCGTATTATTGGCAAGATTGAAGAAGGGCGAAAAATAACAGATGTTGCCAGAGAGTTCGACGTCAGCCACAGTGTTGTTTCAAGGCTTTGGAAATCATTTCAAACAAATGGAGAGTGTAGCAAACGTCACGGGGGAGGTCGTGTTCGCAGTACGACACCTGCAGAAGATCGGTACATAGTGCTATTAACGAAAAGACACCGGCGCAGCACAGCTAGTGAGGTAGCAAATCAGTTTATGGCTGCTACTGGCAAGCGGATCTCCCGAAAAATTGTCGCCAGACGTTTGCATGAAGGAGGACTATACGCCCGCCGTCCTGTTGTGTGCATCCCATTGTCCAGACGTCACCGTACCGCCCGTTTGCAATGGTGCCGTCAACATCGCAATTGGACTGATAACGACTGGTCTGCTGTCCTCTTCTCAGATGAGAGTAGATACAGTCTATCGTCTGATTGTCGACGACAACTGATCTGGCGTGATAGTGGTACTGCATATTGTCCAGCAAACATACAAGAAAGGGACCTATATCCGACATGTAGTGTCATGGTATGGGCTGGCATCATGATCAATGGCCGTACGTCCCTGTATGTGCTTCCAACTGGGACTATGACTGGCCAACGATATAATAATGATGTTCTGCTACGTCATGTTCGCATGTTCCGTGGTGCTGTCGGTGATAGATTCATTTTCATGGACGACAACGCAACATGTCATCGAACAGTTGCTGTCCAGGAGTGTCTTGAGAGCGAGGATATTTAACGCCTCGTATGGTCAGCACGTTCTCCAGATCTAAATCCCATTGAAAATATGTGGGAAGCTTTGGGTAGGAGTCTTGCTGGTCGCCAATACCCTCCAATAAACAAGGACACCCTCATCCGTGCACTGACAGGGGAATGGGATAAATTACCCCAACAGCTGCTTGATAATGTTGTGCAAAGCATGACACGACGTGTGGAATCTTGCATCGCCCTCCATGGTGGCCATATCCCGTATTGACATCTTACGCCGGAACGCCTGCGGACGGTAATTACATTTTTGTCACGTTTACGTATTCTGCACAAAATGGCCTGTTTGTCCCTTGAACACGTTCCAAAGCCTTCTGGATTTCAGAGCACAATAAATTGTCTTTCTTGTAATGTCCTGGCATCCTGAAATTATTTTATTTCACTTGGCATTCAACCACACTTACTTTTTTATGCGCTATATAGCCGTTTATGATCCGTCCTTAGCAATTGTCCAGCAGTGTATTAGTGAAGAAATAATCAGTGTTGTTGAAGAGATATATAGTGACAATAAATGCATTATCAAGCGTGAACAGCAACTACCTGCGTTTTTTGTAAGTAGTAAAGGTCTCTTAGAGGGATGCTGTATGTCACCTACTGTATATTATTTACGATCTATATTGAGGTTTGTCTCAGTGAATGGTCAGTTATGTGCGGAAATTCGGGATTACGGATTCAAAATGATTTCGTGTACCATTTGCTGTTTGCGGATAATAAAGTGATCTTGGCAGAAAACAAGGACGACGTAGCTTATATGTTTCGTGAACGGATATCTGAATATGACTGTTGATGGCTTAGAATTAACGAAATTAAAACTGCGCACTTGTCCTATGATCCCAGAGACTTCATTGAAATTCCTGATATTAGGTTGAGAACAGTTGAATAGTATAAACACCTCGGATCCATAACACATCAGGTCCGTACATGTCATCATGACATCGATCCGAGAATTGCGTAGGGCTGGTAAGCCATTCTTGATTTGAATCCTGTTCTTTGGAGCAGCAATGTCTTTCCAAGAGTTTAAAAAGGCACATTTATTTTGTGATTGTACAGAGCATCCTTTTGTAAAGTGCAGAGACGTGTACATTGAAAAAAAGACATCAACAGATATTGACTTTTTGAAGCATTGTGCAAGAAAATCTAGATATGAAAACGTGCGTAACACAAAAATTCGAGATATTATTGGTGTTAAAGCAGACATTATTCAAACTATTGAGATGCGAAGATTGCAATGGTTCGGCCACGTAAGCAGAATGTCATCAGAAAGACTTCCAAAATTCCTGATGGAATTAGAGGCTCTAGGAAAGAGGAGTTTTGGAAGACCAAGGAGAAAGTGGACGGGGGAATTTAAATCGAGTTTAAAGAAGTAATGATCTGGATGAAATGATGGCCTCTGATAGAGAGAAGTACAGGTGGACCCTGGGTGAAATAAATGGTCGAGGAAATCCGCTTGGTAATGGACATTTCTGATGATGATAATGAGGCGGAGGCGGAGTATCAAATTAATTGGCTGTTAGACAACGAAATACTTTGTAACTGCAAGTTCTGTTTTGCATTTACATTTACTAATATTAATTGGAAAGTAAAACTGGAGTGTTATTGAAGTTTTCTTAAGTCAAATTCAAAAAATAATTGCTGAAAATGTTGATAGCGTGTTGGTCACATCAGGTCAGCAGGATAAAATACCGTAGTTTTAAGCGCTGAAGAATGATATCTGACAACAACGTTGCTTAGTTTTCGTTTTTGTCAAAGTTATGTTCGGAAGAACTTTAATGTTTCTTTTTAACGATCTCCAATGCAAGTTTGGTGAGCTAGCAAAGGTGACAATAAGTTGACTTTTATTAAGCAAGTGTTAATTCATAGTTCCTTAATTCTTATTGTCTCTCTTACCATGCATGATTTTTATTTATTTTTCTGTCTATAAAATCGAAAAAACTAATTTGGAAATAGTGCTATGCAAACGTTTTTTTTTTCGTGAACACTTTAGGTCGAGTCGCCATCACAGGTGGTGAGGCATTGTGAAAATAATTATGTTATGCGGTCTAAGTGGAACTGAAGCTCAGTTATTCTTTTGTGTGCAATGTTATTATCATTTATTCTAACTGCGTTGAGTAAACATGGGAAATGGTTTGACGGAATGGAACACATGGGGAGGACGGTGAATGTGTTAGTTGGCTGTCGAATCCGAAGGATGTGTAACTCGTCCCTAGACTAAGAATTAAAAAAACTTTCGGGGAAAAAAACGATAGGAGTAAAAATATAGGGATAGGAAAAGATATGGATATGAAAGTACCAATGAGGTATGGAATCAGAGGAGTGATGAATAACTCGAGTTCATAAAGAAACTGCATGAACAGCATTTGAAATACTCGTGGAATTCCTGTAAACAAGGTGCAAAGTTATAACAAGTGCGGCTTCCATGGTTTAACTCCCCGCACGGGGATAACTGGTTTTCCAGTTATTTGGGGAGCGGCGCCCCCACGGCCCGAGCTGACCTTGTGACTGGTCAACATCTGATGTCATGCCACAGCTTGTTTTTTTCTTATTTTGGTGCTGTCGGTGTTTGCAGGGACGGCTGTTCATCCAGCTGTTGGGGAGTCGCGGCCCCACGATCCCGAGCTGGTCTTGTGTCTCGCTTTTTTGTTTTCATTTATTTTCTCCACTGGCTAGTTGCCCGTGTTGTGTTCTCTACCTAATCGCTACCACGTTATGTACTAACACCCCGGTCTTGTGGTTTTGTTACCCTCCACCACTAACTGATTTATATTAACCGCTCAGTTCGTAGGTTGCTGAGATTCCGTTTAGGTTCCCTGCCAGGATTTGTCTTCTTTAGATTTCTTTTTTTCCTTTTAGCTGGTTTGGGTGCTAGACCTACTTGCATGTTTGCCGCGTGCGGAGACCCGTGAGGCGGAAATGGGATGTCTGGTGGCTGAGGTCGCAGGAGACCGGTTAAGTGCCTCCTGTGTACCAACACTCCTCTTCGACCCCGGCTTCGCTGTAAACGGGAGGCTAGAGACTAACCAACCTCTAGTCAGAAGTCTTGTACCAAGTTGTGTACAGGGCTTTAGCGGCTTTTTTGTCGTATAGCACGGCAGGGTAAGCCCGGGGGCTGTGGGATCATGCCAAAAGCGTTGGCATGACGGTACCCGGAGGCCGAAGTGTCCGCCGAGTGCGTGTGATCACAGCCAACGGACTATATCTGCAACGTATAAGCTCCAGAACTGTGTCCAGCGTCATTTTCTTGACTTGCAGACCTCCAGTTCTCCCTCGTAGGGCTCGGTGGTGGGTGGAGTAGTTTGCAGACGAATCCTCTTCCTTTTTTCCATGGGTAAAAACAAAAAGAAAAACTCTAAATTTAAGTCGCCTGAGAAAATGATTATTGACAATGACTCTCCTTCGTCTTCTCAACCTACCAAGTCTCATAACCTTAAACGATCTTTAGACCTTGACCTGGACCAAGACTGTGGAACCTCTTCTTTGGCAGCTGTTCCAGTCGCTCCAAAGCGTCGTCTCCCCTCGTTTGCTGTGACTACGCATGCTATACACTTGGGGAATCCATCGATTTCGTTGTGGAATCCATCGATTCGAATGAGAGACTGTCTACCAAATCTCCCTTTTTCATTTGTAAAGCTTTGGACGCTGCGGTTGGCCCCTTGAGGTCTGTGAAAAAGCTTCGCTCTGGGGACCTGCTTGTCCAAACTTGCAGTGTTTCTCAGAGTAACACTTTTCTGCACCTCACTAGTCTTCAAGGCATTCCTGTCAAAGTGACACCTCACCCGTTTCTTAACACCTCTCGGGGTGTTATTTCGGAGTTTGATCTCTTGCCATGCAGTGAAGAAGAATTGGTGACTGAACTTGCAGATCAAGGTGTTATTGCTGCACGTCGTATGATGTTTCGGCGCGATGGTTCTTTGATTAAGTCTAAAAATGTGATCTTGACTTTTAACTCCCCGAAAGTTCCAACCGAAATCAAGGCTGGCTACTTGGTCTGTGGAGTTCGCCCGTACAATCCCAGTCCTCTGCGCTGTTTCAGGTGCCAGAGGTACGGGCATTCACAACGTTTCTGTAAGAGTTCCGCTCGTTGCGCTAATTGTGGCTCCAGTGCACATGACGGGGAGGGTTGCACTTCTGCGGCCTGCTGTGTTAACTGTGGTGAGGCCCATGCAGCTTACTCCCGCAACTGTATGAAATGGAAGGACGAGATGGCGATCCAGCGCCTCAAAACCCTGGAAGGCCTCTCGTACCCTGCTGCAAAGGCCAAGTTGGGTATACCCACCATCCGACAGCGTACTTTTGCCGCAGTAGTTCAGTCTCTGCCACAACCCGTGCAACCCTTTGTTCCGCGCCCTGTAGCTCTCGCCGCACTTGCCAAGTGATCTACAGCTGAACAAGCGACACAGGTGGATTTCCCGGAGTTCCAGATAGCTGAGTCTGCGCCTTCTCTTTTGAAGACGACCGACTCTTTCAGTTCCCAGCAGAAAGCCTGCACGTGCGGAAGACCCGGCCCTCAATCCGCAAAGGTGTGCAGTGTCCATCCAACTGTCGCGGTCCGCCTGACCAACATTGCAACTGTCTCGGACTCAGCGAGGTCCCCACCCACAACCAACATTGTAGAGGAACATAGGGGAGGAGAGTGACAGTTCGTCCCCAGCCTCAACCAACATTGCAGAGGAACATGGGGGGGAGGAGAGTGACAGTTCGTCCCCGCCCTCGGCCAGCATTGCAGAGGAGTGTGGGGGGAGGAGAGTGACGGTTCGTCCCCCTCCTGTGACTCATCCTTTGTGTAGTTGTGTTAAATGAAAAACAAATTATACTAATTACAATAGTAAGTTAATAAATTTTTATATAAACCCAATTAACTAACTTGTCTTCACGGCTTTCATCATCCTTTTTTCCAACTTTTACCAAGCCTGTCTGCTCTTAATCATTTTCCACGCTTTTAAAAATCTGTAGCTGATAGTTCTTTGTCTGGCGCTCTTTGGCCAAACCTTCCCCTTGCGCCACTAAAATCAACCAACCAACCTCAGTTTTACTTAATCGGCTTGTTTCTCACCATTGTACCATGTTTTTCATACTGTTTGTTTCTTTGTCTTTTTTGGCCCTTCCTTCGTACTCATGGTTCGGTTTTACTTGGTCAGCCAGTTTTTGCGATTTATGCTCGGTTTTTTAATTTTGTCTGTTTGTCTTGTGTCTGGCGCTCTTTGGCCAACCATGGCCCTTGCGCCAATAAAATCTAATAACCAACCAACCAACCATGGTTTAACATATTGCAAACTTCAAACTTTCGCATTAAAAATAAAGGAACACAGGCCTCACATGGGGCTTGTTTTTTTACATTTTACATCGCTCAAACACATTAGGGTGGTGAAAAAATAGAAAAAAAGTTTGCGAAGTAAAACTACCTGTAGGAGAATATTTCCATTATATACAAATTTTGATCTCCTGTGCTGAAAGAAAATAAAATGGCAGAAATAAGTAGTTTGGATTTTTAACTTAGAAAAATATGTAACAAAAGGCTTTGATTTATATAATATAGGTATTTAAATTTTACAGAAAACCAGAGGAAGGAAGTGCATTTGATTGTAATGATTTTTGTGAAATGTTGAGTTATGTTCCAAGTATAAATACGGGAGGTAAGAATTTTTTAACGGAGCATTTCTTTTCTCTGGTCAGTAATAATAACCTTCTTTTCAACCCTTGCATTGAGGAACGAAAATGCCGTGAACCAGCAGATACGCAGTTTTCGTTTTCTGATTTGATTTACGACGATTTTCTGAGCTGGTATATATTGTGTTCCTTAGCTTCACTAGAAATTGAAAATTCTTTAAAACTATTAGGTTATTTTGTTATTGTACATAATGGCCATTAAATATCAAAGTAAACGCAATGTTGCCTGCAGAGAAGTCAAGGCCCCTGTACGTATATTTTTAGACACTACGCATAAAATGATTGAATTTGCTAATTATAGTGTATGCTGTCCAGGTGGAGCAGTGGTCTGAGTTGTACTTTCTAATCATTTGTCTGACAAGGGGCTTGTTTCAAATGCCAGCAATGCGTGAAAGTTGTGCCCCTTTTACAGCATTGGCTATTTACTTAATTTATACCACTAGCCCTCTATTTGGATCGGGAGAATGATCATTGCTTATGGAGTTCCTCTCGGTCGGTATACTATTTCTCTGTCTCTCTCACGTAAAATGCCAAATTCAAACTATAAATAAATACCGTGAATGTAACATAGACGCCGGCTGCAGATTAAACTTACCTCACATTACTGCTGTAGTTTTTAAAAACAAAAGTAATACTTTTATCAAAGTTGCCACTGTTACAGCAATTATGCTAAAATTATGGCTAACCGTCACAGTAATATTGCCGTAATAGGAAAACGTTTACAGTTGGGTCAATGACTAAATTTGTGGGGTGTTTCTTTACCACAAGATATCATTTTGAATAAGGTTCTTAGTATCTTTCCATCTGGAAGCGAAAAGAGGAGAGTCAAGTAATAGCTTCTATTATAAACATGTAGAAAGCTGATATTTCAAAATCATAATGTTAACAAAAAACTACTCAGCATGTCAAATGTATGTGTTATATATCGCATAGGCTTAAATTTTAACCTAGTTTCTTTGTTTGATACCGTATTTTCAGATAATCCCAGCTCGATCCATTCACTGTTACTTATGAAATGTGTTTTTAAGAAGTTACTTTGCCTTAAGTTAGATTTCAAACAATAGCATAAGATGAACTCTTACCAATACAAAATGTAATTTTTTAGGTTTGAAAAACCTTTTTTAACAGGAAGCCTACTTAAAGACAAACAGTTACTAATTTAATTTAGAATTTTTGTAGTGAATTGTCACGGAAAAAATAATATATATAATAAATTTTTCTAGTAAAAAGCTAATTGTTTTGAGAGACATTTCCTCTTATTTCAGCAGTTACATAGTGTGCATATTTTTGGCATCTAACTCAACCAAAGGATTTCAAAGAATGAGTGGTCAGTTGTTTAACAACACTGGAATCTTTTTCTGAAACTTTAAGGAATATAAGGTTACAATCTATTATCATTTAAAAAGGGATTCAAGAACAGTAGGAAGAACGATCTGTTTGCTTACTTAGAAATGGTGCTGTATCGTTTTTACTGTAAACAGCAGCAAACGAATATTTTTCCCAGGATCTCCACGTTTCTTATTTTTTAATATTAGTATTTAGTGGCTTTACTCTCACATATACACAAAAGCTTTTTGTAACTTAGTGATCATTAATATCTATAGAACGACACACGTATCATATTAAGTAAGAAATTTATTTTTTAAATGTTCTCTTTTATGCTTTTAGAAAGTGCTGTGAACTGTTAATATTTCAAAGTTCAGGGAAAGGGAAAAAATTCAAAGTAGCCGAAGTACGAAACATCGCGGAAAATTAAAAAAATAACGAGAAATATTGGAAAAAGAAAGATGAAAGTATTTATCTTTCATTTGTTAATTTAATAATGAAACTGGCATGTATATGTGTATGTACAATACTCTACATATAACTAATAACACACAGTACTATAACTGATCTAACATAATAAATTCATATTATACACTCGCACACTGTGTCACTTCTTAAAATAATTCGAAATATTGGATTGACGTCTTGATTCTCTTTCATACCGAAATCTTTTAGATTATTAAATAAAGGAAAAATAACTATGCCACAGTTTGGTGATTTTCAATACAGCGTTAAATGAGAGAAAATGCACTCTTTACTTTTGTTTCCTTCGGTAATGTTTTTGGTTCGTAGATGATTCATCCTCGTCATCTTTTATGTTTTCGTCACGTCCTATAACTTCTGCGATGATTTCCTCATCGCTCGGTTCTTTAGTTGTTACTACTTGGTCAACGATATTAGCATATATATATATATATATATATATATATATATATATATATATATATATATATATATAAAAGCGGTGATGCGCACCTTTAACATTTTCAGCAATTTAGGTGTTTCTAAAATTTCCAAATTTTCATCAGTTTGGAATTCGCTTTCATCAGTTACCGAACAGGATGAAAAAAGCCACATTTCTGAAAACAGATCGTTATCGCAATAGTAAAAGATCTAGCGAATAGCATCGAAAGCAGAGATAGAGGATGAAGAGTTTTCACCATTGCCGATGTCACTAATATATTTTTTACGGGTCTTTTCCTATAGGAAACTTTAAGATTGCGAATTATTCCTTGATCCGCTTGTTGAAGCTTTGCTGTTGAATTCGGCGGAAATTGAATAGATTTTAAATTTCTTACTTTAGGGTGTGCTAGGCTGTAATCATTAATAAGTAGCACTTTCCTTTTTTTCTGATTAAGTCAGGACTCCACGGACTGTTTAAATAAAGTGCTAGTCATCCAGGCTTTCTTGCTCTTGCACTTAAACAGCCAGTTAATTTGAGATACATTAAAATTTAATCATTTTTCGCAGATGTTTGGAACAGGCCTTGTGCATCCAGCATGCATGAAAGGGTGATCAGTGCTGTATAACGTTTTAAAAATAACCGTGTGCTAAGAACACCCACAGCAAAAGAGAGAGTGCTCCGTCACATCACAAGGTCACTTAATAGTTTCACTTGACTCGGACATAGAAAGCAACCGGTTAATCTTTAGCTAGCGGTATGTCCTTGCAGAGTGAATTCACTCTGCTGTTGTTCACAGGAATTATCAGAGCATTGAATGTTCGTGCATCGTTAAGGTAGCACTGGTGTTATTGGAGCTTGTTTCAACTTTGAACATCAAGGCGGAAACAACTGTCATTAGTAATTGTGTACTGTGAAATCATGGATCACAGGTTGAAGACTAGAACCATGGTAAAACGTGGAAATTCGTAACAGAGAAATGAAATTCTTTCTTCAAATGTGCTGCATGTTGATTTTCTGAAATAAATCCGTAAAATTCATTCAGCTGAAAAAAAATCAGAAACAATGGTTAATGATGTTCAAAATATTGGCATTACATATAATATGCCATATGAAATTTCAAACAAATAGAAGCCATTGCTATTTGTTGGAAATTTCAAATTAAATGTTTAAATTACAACAAAGCTTCTTGAAATCAGAAACTACAGTCTTGTGACGATTATATAGTGTATGTTAAGATAATTCAACATTTGTCAGAAATATCTCATTTTTCCAAGACGACCAAGGTTTCGTTGAGTTCTAACCTAGCTTCATCAGGACAAATGACCTGATGAAGCTAGGTCAGAACCCAGCGAAAGCTTAGTATACTTGAAAAAAATAAAATATTTTATGACACATATTGTACTATATTAATGTACACAACAAAACTACTTTAAGAAAAGTGCCTGAAGGTTGTAAAGGCACATAAATTCCTTTGGACTTTACCTTTTTCCCATATCATTGGCTACAAAGCAGCTGTCTTATGCATCTAATAATTCATCTGCAGACATACGAAAGTCACTTTTAGTGCGTTGATAGCATCACATCATTATATAAGTGACTAAAAAAGGCTATCTTTCTCTGTTGATATATTTCCTAAAGTTTCATTAAGCTTATATGCATCTTTCCCTTTGCTTCCGCCAAGGAAAAATCAGGTGACAGTTTCTTACTGTTTTTATACTTTTCGAGAATTGCGATGGTGCAATAAGAGTTTCCGTTATCGTCGGGTTAGAAATTAACTGATTTTTTTCATAATGGCAACAGCCTCAGCTAAGACATTTTTCTCTATTTTATGTTGTATAGCACATCTAATATATTAAAAGTAAGGCTTCCACTCGATAATTAAGAAAATTGTAACTATGATGTCATGTTCTTTTTTTCCCACTATTTATCTATACTTTATTTCATTCTTTGGTTCGTACAGATTTTCCGGCTTCAGATGTACACTCAGTTTCTGTTTTGAGCTGGATCTACTGGGGAGATACTGTATCCACCAAATTTTCAAGTAATTTGAAAAAGACCCTACCTTCTTTCTCGACATATTTGATGTAAACAGCAAACCTCTACGGTGGAGGTAGTTTATAGTAACTCAGATTCCACCTACGGCCCAAGATGAAAGTAACTGAGAACCAATCCGCAGGCCAATTGATGCCTAAACGCATATTCCTAGGTGTCAATGATTCATAAGTCACAAATTACAAAATAAAATGTTAAATGACACATTCATAACTCTGCACAAAAAATGAATTAGCGTATTCCGCAAATAAGCCCGATTTGTGGTACCGTGCGTTTCGCGCCTGAAAAAGAGAAAAAGATCCGAAGTCGCTGGTTTTCTCAACTCGAAGAGAAAGGATATTACAATTATAAACTAAATTATCAATCGGGAAACAAAATATTTTTTATTGATTGCAGAGGTATGAACTTTTGGAAGATGTGTTACTCTCTGGAGAACGAGTAGGGCCTCATCATCTCATCAAAGTAATGTGCGGAATGGGGAATACATGTTTTAGGCATTTTTTTGCTAACCTTACTGGCAGTGTCTTCAATGTTAAAATCGTACATAAACCGTGTACAGATATTATCACTGGCGTTTAGAAAAGCAATTTGTATAATATTCTAAACTGGAGTTGGTATTAAGCTATTCGCAGTGTATTCAACCTAAACTTCTAAAGCTAACGCACTGCAAAAGTATGTCAATCAAATGGAACAATGAAATGATAGACATTAATGTAGGTGAATGCTTAGTAATTATATTAATAAAATATAATATTCAAATATTTAACTGAAAACTGTATTTCATGCTCGGCAAGTGCATCTCTAAATATTATAAACGGAACGTATCAATTAAAAAAATTAAATCTATGGTTAGTTATTTACGTATATCTCTTAAAGAAACTGTTTCTCGATCGAGAATAAAAAAAATTGGTTTAAATATTCTTCACTTTAATGTGTTACCCTAATGCGAAGATTTGCAGGTGTAAGGGAATCAAGTTTATTAATTCAGTTATCAAGTTTATTAATTTAGTTATCAAGTTTATTAATTTAGTTATCAAGTTTATTAATTTGGTTATCAAGTTTATTATTAATACTCATTCAATAACACCATGAAGTGCATTCTGTTAATTGCAGGATATTTAGGTCTTTCAGGTGTGGAAATAATAATTACTGTTAAAAAGAAACTTGAACATTATTTCGCGTAATGGATGCGAGATATTTCGCGAGATAAACTTGAAAATTTTAAAAAACTTTCAGAAAATATTAATAATTTCTGAAAGTTTTTTAAAATTTTCAAGGATCAGGACACATTCTTAGTTGAAACACTCAGTACTGTTGAAAATGTCGGAATTCAAGTACGTTGGAATGTTTTCGGCTTACGTTCTCGACATAACAATAAGTAGTGCTGTAACGAAAAAGTCGTATTTTGTGCAACTACTAAATAAATTTCACATCGGGAGGAAAATAATATTGAAGAAAAAATATGATCGTGTTTACAGAAATTTTCTGATCGGATCCTTTTTTTCTTTGAAGATTATCTTTCACATTTTTGCACTTGGGATCACAACTCGAAAGGCAAGCAATTTCCTGTACTCACTTGAGAACTTATGGTACTGTTGGATTGCATTATCACAATACTTTCTCGTGCCCCCTTCATTAGCGTTTCACTGTCCTCCTGAATTTCATAAGCCATTTCTCTCGACGAAATGCCGCTCAAACATTAATTTATTCAAGTATCCAAAGAAGAACTGATGGGGGTGGGTGGCGGCGGGGGGGGGTCGTATTTTCTGAGGAACATCGCTAAAATGATGAGTGTGCCGGGTGAATGTCTGCCTTAATCTGTAATCACTAGGCGTGTGATGCAACTAGTTGTAACATGTTGATGAAAACAGATGTTTTTTGTTTTTGTTTTTGTCTTTATGTAGATGATTTTATAAAGGGAGTGTCTGACCTTAGGTCTTAAACAACCCTTAGAAATAAGAAGCTAGTAGATTTTGGTTGAAGCGCCCGATGGGAAAGCGACACGGAAGCGAGGTAGAAAGGGGGAAGAAGATGCCATTATTTATTACCGGGGGCCAGTACTCGTGGTCCGACGGCTTAACGTGCGCACCCGACGCACGGCGGATATTTAGTGGTTCAAGCGTTCGTACCTGCTTGGGATCGAACCAGAGGTCTTCTCCGTGGCAGTCACGAAGGTTGACCACTAAAAAACAGATATGCATATCAGTTGCTATTTATTGTAATTAGGGTAGTCAAAGGTCATGCAACTTGTCTCAGTGACGGTCATCATTCAGTATCGTGTCATGTCCTTGTCTTAAAAAATAAGGGAAATCATAAACTTGCTGCAGCGAACAAGAAAGTAACCTCGTTAGGGGCAGCCATTGCAGGTGAAAATTTGTGTGCTGTTATTTGCTCGACATGGACAGTTCTCTTATGACCTCCTGAGAGAGCGCAGTGGTCTCATCAATCATAATTAGAGAGTGAGTAAAAGTTGCTGATATTTTATCATTTATCAACTAGAGTGGACAAAAACGTGTTCCTAGGAAGCAGATCAAGGGCTGTGTTGATTACTCTTCTTGCTACGTATATAGAGCATTACATAGTAATTCCATTAGCTGCAGTAGACAGTGTTCTTGCCCGTAATATGTGCTGTGGTTAGCGTCCATCCCTCATAACGCCACCCCAAACCAGGAGTGCTCCACAAACCATAGTGGTCATTTCCCGGTAATGTTCAAGGGAGGATTTCGGCTTCTCATCTCTATCCATATATACACACATGGGGTCCGTGCTCAGACTGTTCCGTGACTCGACACGTAAGAGGAGAACACAGGCCGATTCTTCAGGTGTCTAGCAGTTATGTTTTCGTTCCCAAATCAGACGGACAGTTCTGCACGATGTCGCAAGTAGGATGGAGGCCGTTACCCTTTGAATAAAGACCTATTTCCTGGGGTCTTCTGTAAACTGTTTGCCTCGATATTATGTTTCCATAGCACAGGGAAACTTGTGCGAGAGCATCCTGTTTGTCGACTAGCTTTAATGTCGAGCTGTAAGAGGCCAATACCAGTCGTCTTGACTTGCTCTGTAGTATGCGTCCTTGACCCGGATTTTGGCTTATTCTTTCGGTTTCCTGAAACTGTCAGCCATCTTGTTTTTTCATCTTTCGATTTCTCTTCATCTATCTACCTATCGCTTTCCACCATAAAGATTATTGTGAGCGATAGCGCAGGGTAATTTTTCCACAAACAATCCAACCCATGCTTCAATCGCAGCAGCTCTCTCAGAACAAGGTTTAGTTTACCAATGTTCTGTAACTGTCAGAACAATTGTTTCATTTACGTATTTCCATAACAGCTACCACAATGTTTCTTAGATATGTGGATTTAGCGTTTCCTCCTGCGTGTGTCTCTCGAAAACCTTTAAAAAAATCGGTCGTTCTTTTTGGGCATATTCCCAAATTTGTATATGCGATCGCTCATTTGGACAATGATTTATTTATTGACTTATAAATGGCGGATCGACTGTGGAAACCCATGACGTGTAGCAATATGCGCAATGTACCATAACTAAAATTATTCTCGATAGTTTCACAGAGAATATATGTGATTCGTAGCAATGTTGATTTTTGACTTCTGCTTGCCTAGTCCTTCCATAAAAGTGCTCTTTTGTAATGTTCTGTTAGATGCGAAGGTTTACAGGGTAGCTTCTTGGCAGATTTCTCCCTAATCCTTTGGCGTTTGAATACCATTTCCCCAACTTTCAGTCTGATGATTTTCAGTGATGCTGAAATGATACTTACCGACCGATTGTTTATATGTTTCCTTATTTTCAATGTGTCTTACAAAACCAGTTAACTCTGTTTGTATTAGAGAAGTGTTACAGCTCATCGTATCCTTGCGCATATATTTACTGCTTGGTGTGTGATATGGCGCTTGCGTTGGATCTAATTAACTATAAATAAAGTAGTATCCTGATATCAATGGAAGGTTAGTGTGTCGTACAGGAATCATCCACACTGAATTGGACCAATGGGTAATCAATATCTGATGCTATAACATAAGCCCAAGCCTCAGTTAATTCCTAATGGCTGCGCCGTCCATCCAGGGAAGAGGTGGAGGTACAATCCGAGTGATTCCTACTTCCACTATCATTGTCAACAGACTAGTTACATAGTTAAAAGTATGCTAAGAATTCACCAATGAAGCGCCAGCGTCTCGAATAAATCCTGGAGTCACACTAATTCCTCATCTCACAAGGCCCCACTGAATGGCAGAGACCATTAGATAAAGAACTTGCGTATTCGTTTGGAATAAACGTCGAACGTCTGATGATGAAACAGAAACAGCAGATACTAGTACGAAGATGTAAGAATATCACAACGCTTCAGCATTAAATTTCGTAACCCTTTTCATAGATTGTTAATGGAATACATACCTTTTATACAGGTTTGATTCATTGCTTCAATATAGTACCACTTGAAGCAACTGAAACTGCGTCTATATGTCCAACTCTTCCCAGCTCTCTGGGATTTACAATTCAAAGTTAACATGCTCTGATCTATTGGATATCCCTGGAACTAACAGTTGCATTCAATGAAAAAATATCTTTGGGAATTGTGCTGAAAGCAGTAGCACAAATTCAATACTTTCGGAACACACTGCCAATGCAGAAATATCACGTGTGTCAGTAACACTGATAGAATACTTAGATCTGTCATTGGAACTAATTCGTTTATTTTTGAAAACAGATATTTTTGTTTGAAACAAAGGCAATTTCTTCGGAAAGAAAGTTTCTTATACATCTCAATACTTCTTTTGAATTCGAAACGTTCTTTCAAAGTGTTTGCTTGTTAATCTGTTTGAATTTCTATTCGTCATATTAGGCAAATGTGCAAGGAACATCGGGCTAAAAATTTATATTATGTTTATGCTGATCTTTTTTCACGCCGAATGTATTCACAATCCGAATAACCTAATCGGGTTGGGGCACCCGTGATAAGAATTAACACGTCCTGCCAAAAATGTCCGCAAGATACCTTACTTAGCTACAGAAGAGACAGGTTTCTGAAGCGAACAACCTCATACACAATGGAGTAACATCTCTGCTTAAGTAGGACCGTTTATTACCGATAAACGTTCCTACTTCGTTTATCTGTAATTAGCTACCACCACGGCCCACTGATGACAGTCGTCGACCTCGAACTCCTAGTTAATTAAGCCTACCAAAAGGCATACACTATCTACGGAAGACGATTCGTCGACTAAAACACAAAAAACTTGGTAAATTATATATATATGAATGTTTTTCGACATTAAACTGAAAGAAAACTTTGCTTGTATGTTGTCAATGTTAAATCTATGCAGATTTGCTTAGTTAATGTATTTTAGAAAATGCTCAGAACTCTATGTTGTGTCCCGAATAACAATTTCCAATTTTTTTGCAATAATGTATTTTCCTAAAATGTTACAGAATTTTCAGATACTGTGTTTGGTAAAATCAAATATGGCATTATATGTTATCGCTGAAACGCTACATTTCCTAAAATACTCTGACAACCAGCTAACTCGGGAAATAATATATAGTAGTCTTATTTAGGCAACTGTGATTTGGAATCGTATAAATGCTTTTTAAGGTAAACATAAAAATTTTGTGTTACTGATCTGAAATGTGTGTAAGAAAATCCTATAAACAGGTAACCCAAGTTTTTGTGGTTTGAGGAAAAAATGCGGTAAGATAAATACTTCAAGGATATTTTTTTTTCGAAGAATTTTATTATTTTCGAACGAAATTTTATTACAGAAGAGTTGTGATATTAATAAATAAAAACGCAACAATCGGAACCTTCATCTGGTTTAGAACGAAATATTTGTTACTCAGCATTTGAATTTTTGCGAAGCTGAGGTGTTTCCACTTTGCAGTCTGTTTGCCAAATGTCGTTCTAGTTATGTCGTCTGAAAATGTCTTGAAATATTCAATTATTAGAGTCATAATTTACTCCTCCATTCATAGACGTGTAGGAAGTAGGAAAATATGGAAGAGTTTGAGACCTACAAATATGGTTTACGTAAATCTGCACACATATAAATATAAACAATTGAACAATGCATTTATTTAAAGAGAGTTGTGTAAAAATAATTTTATCCAGATTCATAGCCTCAGAAATGAGCACAAAATATAAGATTATAGCATAGAATAATATGTAATAACGCTATTTGCGCATGCACTGTTTGTGCATTAAATATTTTTTTTAACCCAAAAAGAATAAAAACCAATTTGGGAGATTCATTCATATATGGCTGTGAGAAATATTTGCAGATAAATGCCCTAGAAAATTCACAAATGCCTATTGTAAAATATTACCACAACTTCATGCAGTATGTTTGTGTAAATGTTTTCACATCTTAACGAACACTTACACTTAAAAAAGTTATAAAGGTTTTAGTAAAACATTTAAATTGTAAATGTCTAGTATCGTCAACCACAAAATAAACAAAAAGTAAGTTGACTTCATATATGGGAATTTTTTGAATTAGAGATAATTTATTACAGTTTATCGAATGTCTGACTATAACTCGGAAGATATTTTTAGACTCAAGCTGATTACAGACGCTGATGAATATAATTCTTATACGTATAAATCCTTTGCGTTGCTTAATGATGTACATTCCTGATTTTGTAGACCACTTCACTTAAGAACGAAGTCAGATTTAGTTGTTTCGCGAACTCTGGGACAAATACATTTGCTTATGAAATGATTTAGCGTACAACTACCTTTATTATTTCGAGTTAGGCAACCAAAACAGAGAGTTATCCAGATATTTCGTTGACTGATTGAGTATTATGACACAATGTTGGCAAAAATGACTATCCAAATTTTAAATGATTTTCAAAATACCAATTTTACAGTAAATAATAAGCTTTAGCATAAAAGCAGCTTGAAAATTATGCACCTGCTGACATAAACAAATGTTTTCATGTTGTCAGCAAGTTGGAGAACAGTATTTTAGAAAATACTCTTGTTGTTGCAAATTTTCTGGATAACTTGGCCTATAATTTCAACTTTATTTTAAACTCTAGACCACGAATTTCGTAAACTAAAATGGAGAAACAAGTATAAAACAGTTATAGGTAATGCTACACATATTCAGAAAAATGTAGTTCGTATTTGGTATTCTTAATTGACTTCTCGTGCTCTAAATACTTATCGATCTGACTCAATATTCCGTCTTCATTCACGTTGTAGTTGTTACGTTCTCTGTTTTGGCGTTATTTCTCCATTTTGATAAGGATGATAGAAATAGATTGATTTCAGTCGACATTGTTCACATAATTGCTTCAGCCCAAACCACAAGGTCCAGATGAAATTAGGATGAGAGCTTTCTAAATGGTAATGACACGGATCCGGATGTTCTGATATCGGAGCGGCAGTATTTGCGGTCTGAGGGGATACTGTCATTAATGCTGATATTGTGAGAGCGCGCGCGTCAAAAATTCAGTATTACTGAGGACGAATTGCGAAAATTCAAGAATTGTCGAACAAACGATTCTGTTGCTGATATGTTTTTCTCCTTGTCTTTAAAATTTAATTTGGGCCTAACTATCTATTATTTTTTCTGAAATGGACGTTTACCACTTGCGTATTCTTTGGTATTTGGTTAGCTTCTTGGTATAAAGGACCTCATTTTAGAAGTTCAGTGGGATGATGCAGCGCTTTTATAAAAATGTTTGATCGATCTCCAAACAGCGTTTGACATAAGTGGTCTTCCCGAAGTAATGATCTCGTTAGCTTAAATACTAATTTATTACATAAAATATTTTTCTACGCAAAGTTTCTGTTCAAATAATCTCCCTCACAGGTTTGCGACGTTTCAGAATCGAAAGGCTAAAGACCTGTTTGCAAATATTTAAGAATGTATTGTCTGAGCCATCTTTATAGCTGTTTTATTTAGTTTGAGTTGCAGAGTGGTGAGTTTCGAGTTTCCACGTGGTCCGGCAAAGTGAAATACTGGATTTTAAAAAATGTAAACACAGGAATTGACTTTTCTGATTTCCGATCACATTTTTGAAGGAAACCAGAAAATCATTAATCAGGAAAATTAAAACAGCTGATGACATCACCATCAAAGTAAAGATGTTAAAGTGCCAATAGGCTGGACAAATTGCTAGAACTGACCACCCCTGGATATCTTAAATACAAGATTGGACTCCAAGGAACAGAAACACACACAGAAGAAGCTCACGTGGCAGATTGTTGGATGAAGTTCGAAGTTATGTCTGAGTGACACATAGAAAAAAATTCCTTAATGTAGAGTTGTTCAAGAGAACTATGTATGTTTTCATCCAGGTCGACCAAAGTCTCTGTGAAAATTTTTCACCTTCTTTTAACCATTCCTTGATCCAACACCGGCGCTTAACATGACTTTTCGTTTTCAAAGCGAAAATAATACCTAAACACGCTTTCTTCGCACATCCTTTCTCGGATGCAGATAAAATCAGTTACTCTTCATAGCTACTCGATTGGTACTTAATTAAAGTAATGACGCTTAGTAATGAGTGAGTAAGATGTGAAACTAATGACTAGGTGGCTGACCATAAATATTTCCAGTGTTGATTCAGCAATTATATCATGTTTAGCATTAAAAATATTTAATTTCATCCGTATGAGAAATTTTCTGCTGGTATGCTAAATTGCAAAAGCATACGTTTTACTGCTCTTGTTTTAGGTTTATTTGTTAAACTGGTTTAGCTGTATAACTAGAGATATGTAAACTGTATATAGCGGAAACCCACACTCCTGTGGTCTGTATACAAGTGAGAAAGTTGTTATCCGTATCGGCCCTTGAAACAGCCTTAGGTGGTGATGACTGACAATACGTTATACAATCCTTCAAACTCGTGGTACACGGATTGCGTTAGAATTCGTTCTTGGCTAAATTGTTCTTTGTATGTCTTCAAATTCTTTTTTGTACTGTGTATTTTGGATTTTCATTTTTGCAGATTTTAGCGGATAATTTAAGAGATCCTCTTTACCAAAGAGTAACGAAGCACTCCGAGAAAGTCTTTCGATCCTATTGAAAGTTCACATGTAGGTACTCATGGCCGATTGAGGAACTGATTCAAAAGTAAGGACCAATGCCTAAATAATGGCCAACCGTATTACACGGGAATCGTACATCGAGAGCCATATTGGCACGCAGAGGCAATTGTTACAGGGTATTGTGGTTGCACATGCCTCCACGGGCTGTGAAGATGCCTCGGAGATCAGTGCACAATACGAGCAGTCCAGCGAGCTCGAGGGATCATGCACAATTAGGTTGAGAGAGGTCGGTTGGTCAAGTCGCACTATCGCCAGGCATTTGTGTAGGAGCGATGCGACAAAAGGGTTGTTAGTGTATTTGGTATTTTAGTGTAGAGTAATCCAGTGTGTTACACCTTAAACGGACAAATGAATAGTAAAATTTTTAGTACTTAAAGCCGGGTGTTACGTCATTTTTATTTGTAGTATGAAACTTCATTTATTCTGATGAAATTCTTTCAGAGGTCATAGACTGAACATCATATAATGCCTCTTGTTTGTGAGAATAAGTCAAGTATTTTGTAATCATACTTGACAAATAGTAAGATACACATTTCTTTGAATTAATTTGGCCTTTGTTTTCGTTTCCAGTAATATATCATTATTAGGTTAGGAACAAAACGACCTACCTAATTATTCTTGCACATTGCATAACGTTTTAGAAGTACAACTGGTACTTTTTCACCAGGGTAATTTCCAAATTTCCAAGTCTTTAAGAGCAAAAAAATCTCGCAGTAGTGCATCTCTCAAGTAAGAATCTTCTGCAGAAGACAAAAAAAAAAACAAGTCTTCAGGTTATGCGATGTGTAATACACGATGGCCATCATATTGCTCTTTTTAATTTGACGCTCTAGGCAAAAAACGATGAAACAAGTATAAAGCGTATTTGAGTGTTTCTCAACTATACGTTTAGGGCAGTTTTGACGCTTTTATTTTTAAATTCGTTAGCTTCTGTGGCTCGCGCATGTTTGAAGAAGTCGAAATATATTTCAGCAATAATATAGCATGTGGTAAGTAAGTGATATTTGCGAATTAATTTGCGTCGCATCTTTCAACGGTTTAAGAACACTTTTTCAACGAACTAGGATTTCGTATGATTTTTGTTTGAACGATTAAGCTTCCCTTACCTTTGCTTTCTTTAATGTGCCTTGGTTTCTGGAAGAGGATATGAGAATGCTACTGTTGCAGAATATACTTCACCCGCAGTAAAATAAGTAACTTAGAATTCATATTCCCATATTATTGCGTCATACTCCTTCCAGCACCTAAATGCATATTACAAATGTGACTAGGGTAACCGATAAAAAAGAAAATGAAAAAAAAAGAAAAAGAAAATTCATCAGCTACAACAGATATAATGTACAAACTAAATTTGTGCCAAAAACGTTTCCCAGTTGTTTCAATTTTTTGCAAATTCTTCCTTGGATAGTCGATGTTTCAAGTTGAGGTTGTATATTTAGAATTATGGTGGCATAATATTGTTCACAACAACAATACAGAAACACGTACAAAGTGCTGAAAATTCTTACACCTTCAAGATTATTCCATTTTTTTTGTTAATTATGTAATTCAAATGACAGTCCTGATCTGTACAAAAACCACTTTTCAGTTATTTTACGAGTAATTTGTCAGTTTCTGATCACCGTTTTGTGTTGCAACACTGATCTCCCATCTCCATGTTTTGAAATAAATAAACTATGTATTAGAAAGTTATAGGAAGAATAATTGTTTTGAAAAAATGTTATTTAAGGTGGCAAAACATTTCTCTTAAGCTTATATGAAGCTATGAGATACTATTTAGGATGTAATCCTTCAGCTGCGTAGAGACGATGATGCAATACCCCATACCTTTAAATAAACGATTGAGCTTCGAGTCGCAGGCATGAAATGCCGTCATCCTTTTAAAACATGAACGGCTAGTTAAAGGCTATTAGTTATTTGTAGCAATAAAAGAATTCAACTGTTCATCAATTTTTAAATCAAAGCTATAAATTATTTAAAGAATATTAAAGTAAAGGTGATTATAAATTAAACATGCATTGTCACTTATTCCTTTAGTCTTCTTATTTCATTACGGATGTTTCAGCAAATTATGTCTCATTAGAGTTTTACAGCAACAATATATTTCGAAAATGTCACATCTATGACATTCCTCAACAACGATAACATGCAGATTATGTTCGACATTTTAGGATTAGGTGTTGTGCTATTTTAAATCCTAACCCACATTCTGAATACCTGAATAAAAGTTTCGCAAAAATAAACTCATGATAATACAAGGCGAAAACTTCAGAAATTATGATATGAAACATATCATACTTTGCACAATGATCAAATTTCCAAAGATAAAGTAAACCGGAATTCACAGGAACAGATCTGAAGGTATTAAAATAATGATTTCCGTGAACATTTTTTAAAGTAATTTCTTCCTGAAATTACATTTATTACATGATGTTAGGTAATATCGACCTGCAGTACACTGCCAATACTGTCTTCATCTGTGCCTTCTTTTAATGCAGAAAAGAAAACACAGAGGATAAAAAAAATGTTCTGTCAAACCTACGACTGTGAATCACACATTATGAAAAAGAACTGTAAAGGTATAATGAAAACTTATGAAACATAGGAAGACAATAGTGTTTGAGTTTAGCTTCAGGTTATCCAATTTAGGAACATCCTTAAATTTGCTAGCGTAATGGAAATACTAATTGCTGTGGTGGTTTCCGTGTATGAACATATGATGCAAATATTTCAACGGCTGTAATATAGCAATTCAGAACAGCTATCCTCAAAATTATGTTTTACATTATAAAAATACCAATCGTGAAATATTTAAAGTTCTTTTTTCAATTAAAAATGTTTGAAAAAAGCAAACAGCCAGTAAATTGACAAACCGGGGAAATACAAAATTCATCACACCTACAATGATTTCTGTAATAGGGAAGGACAATTACTTTAGTAGTAAGCGCACCGCTCTTTGTGAGAACAACAATGGCGTTGAGCTTTTAGGATCAGCGGGGCTCATTAACATATGCAGCATTGGGCGATACCAATAGAGCTTCAGAGCAACTAAAATGTTTAAGAGAACCATATGGGAAAGGCCTAACCTTCGATTTTTGTTTTTACATAAACATATGTATTGGCAATCTAAAACATTGTCCAAGTGCAATATGTTTCGTACAAAACTAAACAGATTTAGGTGCCTTCGTTAAGGGTTTTTTGTTTTTGCATTTTTAGTGATTTGTATGCAATATTGCATTTTTTTCTTATTTTTCGGTCATTTTAAGGCTTTTTTGTTATTTTTGATTCATTATCTTGCATATTTTGGTAATATCAATAAAAAGAGTAATTGTGAATGAATTGTCCTTGGATAAAGGTACTATGCGATCCTGAAGTTGCAAGAAAATTTGGAATTTCGGCCAGGTGCCATTATTTTCTTGGAAAGTGAGTAGTTCTATTAGTGCAACAAAAAGATTTTATGGTAAAATGTGTGAATGAACTGGACCCTGTAACTGAAAATGTGAGAGCGAGTGTGTGCGAAGAAAACTGAGCAAGGATAAAAAATATAAATGCAGGATATGAGCAGCTGTGGTTAATTGCAGATATGAAATGGGGGAGAAAATTTCCCCTTGCTAAAATTTCAGGAGACTTTGAATAAAGTGAACCATTCTATTCTAAATCTGCTTCTGCCGTGTCAATAGAAGTGGAAAGCAGCTTTTCAATGTTTAAATCTATGTTGGTAGACAATAGAAAATCATTGTCTTTTGAAAATCTGTACATGGTTTTGTTGTGCATTGCAGTTTTAGATTGATAAAATAAAAAAATAAAAGCTTTCTGTTCGCCATGACAAACTAAAAATATTGAAATTTTCTTTGTTAGCAAATATTCAAATTTTCAATTTGACACAGGAACTGTCTGAAAATGTACGTTGCATTTTATGTATTTTTCTTGTTTTCTTTTGTAGAGCACCTATTTTTTTAGCAAAAAATAAAGACTCAATTTGGCACAGAAACTGTAAAGTTTCAAGTTATAGTTTTAAATGTATGTTTTTTTTTTTGGTTTTTGTCTTATAGGGCATGTTTTGGGGCAATAAATATTTAGTTTGGCCCAAAAGTTGTAAAACTATCAAATTGTACTTCCTGTTTATTTTTTGTTTTGTTTTACGTGTCATGTGTTGGTTAGCAAAAAAAAACGGATTTCAGTTGACCCAGCGAGAATCAGTTAACAATATTATGTTTTAAAGTTTCTTTCTGTTTTGCTTCATGCACCTCTTCTTTTTGTTTTAATTAATTACTTTTTCAAAGAAACAAAAACATATATGTGCATTTGTCAGGTAATTGTTTTGGTTTCTATAGGGCATTTGATTTAAATATTTGGTTCATAAATGCATTTTTACAGAGCACTTTATTGCAATTTATTGTCATAAAAATCCTAGCGCTGGTGATTACCGAATCGACCTATATTCCCACTCCGTCATAATTACGGTGTGGTGTGTTATTGGTTACTTTGTTTAGCGGCGTAAGCCCGTGAGCTGTTAGGTGCTTTGTTTACTCATTTGCGACTATTCTTTGCTGTAAGATATGGAATTTATAAAACGTTTTCAGAGGAACTTACTTCTAACAAGGATACGTGTATTTCGTGTTGTGAACCACATGGGATTGCAGTGACGTAAATATGATGTTCCCAGAATCTTTCAATGACTCTCACAATGGATTTGGCTCACCGTTTCTGACATTTCATGTGTCGGAAGGAACTCATGTCACAGTATGAATGTGTGTGATTCAGTACACTTGGAAGTTGGTTCATAATCATCAGATTCGAACAGCAGTTGGTGGTACCGAAACACAAGCTAGCACAGAGGTATCAAGGAAGTCATTTAACAAACCACATTTTAAAATAGTCCGTTGGGAATCAAGAAATAAATTTGGCATTTCACATTCTGTGATATTTATTCCGATGAAAGTATCGTATTTCCTCAGAAAACAGCTTTGAAGAGTTAATTTTCATTGTTAGACAGTTCTTCATTATTAGGTAATCATTGTACTTTAATGGTTGTGAAAGATTAATACATTCCGCTTCATGACGAAACGAAACTTTTCCTTCGGATTATGGACGCCTTTAACACATCTAAAGGTACCCTTAAGCGTCATGCAAAATAGTAATGAACGCCATAGATATAGCGCTGACGTGCTGCCTGCTATCCGCCTACCTGTAATCACTACATCAAGTAGATCGGCCCAGGGTTGAATGGTTAACAGGTTAAAGAACTGCTTTCTGGGATTCAAAAAAAAGTTCAGGTAGGTTGGGAAACACCATTTCAGCATAAAATATTCTAAGGAAAATACTTTAATATACAGTCGCTGTGAAAAATACTTTCGGTACTCAAATCAATGTTCATTACTCGGACGGCAAGTAGTAATGAGATCGTGAACGGAGTTTATTTGACATCGCTGTGGTAGAGTCCATGTAACACAAAAGTAAAATAAGTAGCTGTGATTCGTGGTGCACGAACCGAACGCAAAAACCTGGTGAATTAATTTCTCAAAAAGAGCGCTGTTTTCATGCCAGCAGTCACTGTGGTTCAAGTTCGTGAGAATACATTCGAAAACTTACGTTATAAAATTCCAATAATCTTGGATGGAGTACGGATTACACTATACAATACAAAATTTTGAAGATGTGAATAATATCTTGTGTAAAAATGACATGGATGGTAAGACAGATAATATCCGAAATGTTTAAAATTTCGTCGTCCTGGAGCAGGAATCGAACCCGCGTATCTCGGATAGCGTTCTAGTATGCTAACCCTACACTACCCAGAACAACGAAGTTTCAACTTTCGGATTAATTTGAATATAACCGTTCTCACAGGATAGAATTCTTAACTTCCAGATTTCCTAAACATGAATGTCGGTTGTTTCGACTAGCTAATACTGTGATAATTGTATTAAAGCTAATCCGAAACTTGAAACCAGATTGTTCTGGGTGGTGTAGTGGTTCGTTTACTTGGGCGCTGTCCGAAAGACGCGTGTTCGATTTCCGCGCCAAATATTAAAGTTTTCGGATATTAAATATTAAAGTTTTCGGATATTATCTGCCTTTACCATCCATGTGACCAAGAAACGGAATCACATCTTAAAAAATGTGTATTCCAATAATCTGTTCAAATTTCTGGAATGCTTTCTATTCATAATATTACGTAGTTTTTTTCAGAATATCATATATAAAATAATTTATTAAAATTGATACTGACATTCAGGCAAAAAAAAATTATATATATAACTAATTCTGAGATCCTTTCTTTTACATTCTTGTTTCGGCAATTTCTTTTTCTATCTAAATATTACAAATGTTGTATCCTATCAAGGCGTAAGTGAAACAAATGACGATTCCAAATATGTAATTTCCATCAGTGCTTCGTTTCCAAATCAAAGTAGCGCAACCTGTTCCTAAATATTACGCTTAATTTCAAAACGATATATGTCCTTCGTTGTAGGCTGTGAAAGAATATTGCCTTGCTGAATGAAGCTTGAGCTATTAGGAAATATTAACGTAAATATTCGGCTCTATAAAAATTACATCTTGTAAACTGAAAGCTAGTTTTCAAACTTAGTAACTCGAATCGCATTAAGGTTTATTAAAAGACTAGAGCCTCACAGTATACTGTACGGGGATGAATAAGGCATTGGCGGCAAAACTGAATTGTTGTATTTTCAATATATTTCCTTCGGACGAGAGAGAAGGGAACCTACATTTGGTAAAAAGAAGGGTTAGCTTAAAAAGAACGGAAACAAAAATATGTGTTGTTTACAAATTTTGAAGATGTGGATACGTTTTTTGGTGTCAATGTGACATGCATGGGAAGTCAGATAATATACGAAAACTTGAAAATTTCTTCGTCCTGGAGCGGTAATCGATCCGCACCCTATCTCTCGGACAGCGCGCGAGTATGTTAACCACTACACCACTCATAACGACCAAGTCTCAAGCTTCCGATTAATTTGAAAAAAACCGCGATAGGGATCGCTAGTGGGAGCAACCGGCAGTCACGTATAGCGAATCTGGGAGTTACGAATTCTATCCCGTGATTGCACGGAGGAGCAGATAAATCATGAATCTAATACGGGATTACACCATACAATATCATATGTGTTTTGGTGTAAATATGACATTTTTCATTTTCAAGTTTTTGGAAATTATCTGACTTAACATCCATGTCACATTTACACCAAAAACGGATTGATATCTTTGAAATCTGTACTGTATAGTGTAATCCCGTATTCCATTCAGGATATGTGTTCTTTACTTGATTGTACAGAGAATGAAAATGAATAATATGTTCTTAGTCCTTTGCTAGTGAATACGTGTGAACTATCTTAGTTCACTTACCGTAATAAGGCTTTTGACTAAAACTGAAACACACCACTAAACCATGAATGGCCTCTCAAAGGCGAAAATATCTTTTGATGGAATTACGGAAATATAACAAAACATTTTTATTTATAATAATTTTTTCTAATATAAAACTGTAAATCAAATTAGTCAAGTTCCGGACGATTAGTTGGAAGAAAATATCACTGAGACTGTGTATTCATAGAAAAGTCTATACATCGGAGATACATAAGCACTTAATACAGAGATACAAAAAGTATCACATAGATTCATAAGTGACCACGAAGACTGACTTTTTACATCACAGCTTCGAAAATTACCCTTATATTTTTAACAACTCGTATATCCTTAATCATGCATATTTATTTTATCGTTTTTTATGTAATGTTTTGTAGAGTTTTTTACTATTACAGTTTCTCTGTGAAATTTTCTTTCTTGAAATTACTTATAAGGTCTTCCTCCACAACTGTCATATGCCGTGTATACTTTCAAAACTATTTGTTCATCAACAATTAAGAAAATATTCCTGTAGCTTCACTGCAATAATTTGTAGCACCTCATCTTCCTAGAAAATACTTTTCTTTCTGAGAATTTCCATATGTTTTGTTCACAGATAACCCGAACATATGGGAACGATTCCTCAGTTTCATTAGGAATGGCTCCCAAATTTTCATTCAAATAATTAAATAATTAGTTTTATTTAAACAGTACTTTGCTCTTTTGTCAAGCAAATAATTTTACCGGTGCATCAGCAGTGAGCCTACTGCTTTAGGTGTTGTTTGAACGGACGTTATCTGTTGGAACAAGGTTGCAGGGACACCACGGAGATAAGGCAACACAAACAGACTGCAACATCTCATCGATGTATCTTCTAAACACATATTTGGCGTCTGAGAGATGAACGGCTGCCAAACTGAGAGCACGCAAACCCATAAAGCAATGATAGAAAATGAGGCATGAAAGACAATGAGCATCCAAAACTATGAGACGCAATGAAACTTATCACTATTTAGGAATGATTCCAATTGTCCTGTAACACATATCTGGTACAACACAACTGAGGTGTTGCATAACGAAGCGCATAGGTAGGCGGCAATTGCTTACGGCGTGTGGGGACTCGACTGTCAATATAGTGCAGTAGAAAATGGAACTTATCTCTCCAGATGACTTTTCTCCATTTGCGCTATATCTATTTGCAACGTTTCTTGGTAAATGAGAGGCAATGTTTGCGGTGACTGGGCGTCATCATGGGCATCCTCGTTGGTCTTCGGCTGTGAAACCCCAGGTGTAACAATATACATAGCGCGTGATGCATGTTGAAAAAGTCGATCTCACTGGTGTTGTACTGGTGGGTGAGCTGGGTAACTCTTGCACGTCGTTGTTGAGATACCAGTCATGTCACCCGAAGCTCACTTTTAAGATCAACTGGGAATGATTGACAAAAGACAGCCTTTGTGCGCGATAACTGTTCATGTTTAATCCAGTGTAAAACTGTGATAACTGTTCATGTTTAATCCAGTGTAAAACTGTGATAACTGTTCATGTTTATTCCAGTGTATAACTGTTCATGTTTAATCCGCGATAACTGTTCATGTTTAATCCATAGCCTTTGTGCGCGATAACTGTTCATGAAACCCCAGGTGTAACAATATACATAGCGCGTGATGCATGTTGAAAAAAGTCGATCTCACTGGTGTTGTACTGGTGGGTGAGCTGGGTAACTCTTGCACGTCGTTGTTGAGATACCAGTCATGACACCCGAAGCTCACTTTTAGGATCAACTGGGAATGATTGACAAAAGATAGCCTTTGTGCGCGATAACTGTTCATGTTTAATCCAGTGATGGTACACATTTGACGCAGCAGTACGTCAGCAGATAAGAAGGGCTGCTGTTTCCGAAATACTGTCACTTCCCCTCCGGACCCTAATTATCTGGGTGCGATCAAATCGGCATACCTCGCAACCTAACTCCATCACTGGCAAACTATTACTTCGTTATCGCTCTGAATATGTAAAACGGGGAATGTTCTTAAGCGGTAGCTGGCTCCTTCTTTTCGTCTGATGTTTCCGCAAGTACATCTACTAATGTTTCTCCACTGTCTTCTGTGCTTCCATATGGATATCTGAAAGAATACAGCTATTTTCCACCGTTGTCCCAGAGAAAGGTACTGCATTCCTGTGAGCGCGTTTGGAGGCTGACTCAGATACTCACATTTCCCCCACGGAACTTTCCGAATCTGATGCGCCAAATTTTCTTCCCGTGATTCCCATTGGGGAGTTACCAATGTTACATTTGGCACCGGCAGTCCCAATGTGGCTCCACCGGTCTCTTTTCTCCTGGAACACCCTACCTTTGATGCGTATTGCCGTCTTGTTCTTTGGAAGGAGTCAACTCTCGAGCTGATGATTCCGATGTGCAAACTAATCTTCCTCCCACCGAATTTGAGGCATTCCCTGACTATCAGATGGATTGTCGACTGCTACTATTTCTTCTAACAGGTCTGTTTCCTCAAAAATTTACCAAACAGAAAAAGATGGGTCAACGGTCCCGTTCGCTTTCTTCGGACACCTCCGGAGGATCAGCTCTTCCTGTTACCTTTCCGGTCCCTGACGGAAGACGTACAACGACGCTGCACTCTCTCTCAAGCAAAGCTTCTGAGTTTTCCGCGATCATTACTGCCCACATTACACGTATGGTGGACTGAATCACTCTGAATTCCGGGCCGTTGTCCCGTCAACAACTTATTCACCTTCTTTCTCCTAGCACGAACGCACAGATTATTTCATCGAACAATTTCGGGTTACTGACATCCAAGAAAATGATACATTGGCAACAGAGAAATCTTTAAGTAATACACATGGCAGAAGATCTGAAATTAAGTTAATTAATTAAAAAAAATCTGGAAGATAGTTGGAGAAATTGTTATATTTTGCGTGACGTTGCATTTCATGTATTTTTATTTCACTGAAAGGTTTGTATGATTTATTCCGGAATTCCCATAACCTCAGAAAGGATGTTTTAAGGTCTTCCCATAACTTCAAAAGGGATGTTTTTATTGCTTCCCCATAACCTCAGAAGTCTTGTTTTAAGGATTTTCCACATCTTATCCATTGTGAGTGAATCTTCTCAAAAATTGTAAATCTTATAAAAATTGACTAACCTTAGAATTTGTTCACTGTCTTCTGTTTTTCTACAGTAATTAAAAAAAATATTTTTTTTTGTTGTTGTCGTATACGAAATATTGAGATACAGTACGTTTTGTTTTAAGATACCTGTTTACTTTACGGTGAAGGGTCTTGTCTCACCTGGATTTCCTTGAGTGATGAATGGCAGGAGATGATTCGATTATAATTATCCCCTTGGAGTGTCAGTGTCGCCCACACGAATGCCCCTTTTTTCTGTCGATGAATTTTAACTTGACGTAAAAGCTAATTAATGTCCATACGCAGTGGACTATAACTCAGTTACAACTCAGGGATAATGGATTTCATTCTCGTAAAATCCTGTTTCCCCATCGGGTTTTAGGAAACCCCAGTTAATTTCTGGGCCTGATTATCCCCATCAGAAACTTGGCTTCCTAGTTGCGAATCTTAGAAACGGAGAGCTTATCCCCTCTTTTTTTCTGTCTTCTGCTTTCGACAAATTTCTTACACAGCTTTGTTCCAATTTTTTTTTAAATTCAAAGCTTAAATAAATTTTTCATTAACGTAACACAATTTGCATTAATTGATGAACTTCGGAAGCAATAATCAAGATTTTAAGTAAATAAATTTATTTTGGCGGGTTTTTTTGGAAAGTTTAATTTAATATATATTATATGATATGTTTTTATTCAAAGCATTTGAAATTAAACCAGTCATGCAATAGAAACAATAATTGCTGGAGAAAGATTAACGACAGTTGTTAAGGCAAGCAAAATGACTGGGCATTTTAAAAATCAGATAAAAATAATTTTTAAAATGTTCCTGCTCTGCTATTTCACTGCGGTATATCAGAGTCAGAACAATTACACTTTCATACACTGCCATTCTGAACTCTCTTGAGAACCCATAATTACTTTGAAAATCTCCCAAAGTAGCTATTACTTTTAATTAAGAATTCACTCGCCTACTAATTCCACCATTCAATTTGTTCTCTTTATCAAACATGCTACCTAATATCTCAAACTCATTCACCTGGTCAAGCACTATGCCATTTGACTTATATTACATTCACTAATTCCTTCTCAAAAGTCATAACTTTGGTTTTTCCCTTATGTTGAACATTTTAGGACACTTATTCTCAATGTCGTCGGATAGTCCTTCGCGGATATTATATTACACATCTAGAGAAAAATAAAAAAAACTGTTCTTGCTTTCTCAGATAGTTATTCTAACAGTTATGTGGATTAAAAGAACTAACCCGTTTTGCGAACTTTACTCGACAGTTCCGCTGGAATAATAATTCAATTCTGCCATACTTTGTTTTATGGCTGTTATATTCAATCCATATTTCAAAGAAAGCTAATTACTGCATCTCAAAGGTATTCCATATTTTTTTTATATTTTTCGTATAAAGAAATGTAGTTCTTTCCTTCGACGATATTAACTGCTGTATTAGTTTCATGTTATTAGTACTAGTTTTAAAGTCTTTATTTCTTCCTATGGTTTGGAAACTTCTTTTTCAAAAATACGTGCCTGTGAAGATCGGCTTTATCATTTATTACTCTCAGTGTTTGTATATATCAAATTGCTCGAAATAATTATATTGAAGAAATTATCATTTATATGAGTATCATACCTTCATATTTCCCCACAAAAATATACATATTTTTCGTATTATTTCTTCGACGTCATTTATTGTTCGGACAGAATCAGTAAAAATGCGTGAAGTCGGTGTTCGGGAATGAAGCAAAATAGGAAACAATATACAGTTTATAAGTTGGGATTTAGGTAAAATTTGTAAATGCCCTGGATTTTTAGACTAAAACTGAAATTTTTTTGTATTGGAGAGTTGAAGTCATCCTGCCCCGTTATATATTTTAATGAAAAATGTGAACGCAGTCACATGTAGAAACATGAGTGGTCTGTAAATATTCAGACTTCTGATGCTGAGGGTGCAAAAGCGGTAGTCAAGTCAGCATCAGAACGTAAATTCTGGTATCAAATTGTCTAGCTTGAGAAAGTTCCACTCGAAATCCAAGATTATGTACTTTCAATTTCGTTTTATCTTTTTTGCTAGTGTGGCATTCCTTTGCATATATGCTAGCGACCCTTAAAGTACGAAACCATCGAAACTTTAACTTTAACATCTAAGTAAGCTGAAATATTTAATGAGAATTTTGAGGAAATAAACTTTTCTAAATGACTGACGTGATACTTCTAATTAGGATTTTCTTTAAATACCGTAATTTAATTAGCGGGATTGAAAAAAAATGAAGTTCCCACTGAAGTTTTATGAAAAAATATGATTTCCCGAATCAGGAAAATGAGACATTGAATTCTCGAAAGTCCTGAAAAGCTGAGACGTAGCTCAACCTGTGTTAGAAAAGCATCCTGTCTCTTTACATATTTTAGCGTCGTCCGATAAGAAAGTGGTGCTAATATTATGGGTTATCTGTAGAAACTAGGAGTGAAAACGAGACTAATATAGTTATGAAATGCTGAAGGGTTTTTTTTCTACAGCTCATCTGGCCCGGCGTGATCTATTACCGTATGCGGTTAATTGTAATTCGAAAGCCCACCGGAAGAAAGCAAAACTTAATCTTTTGTCAATGACAAATCCTCCTTCCGTTAGTAAATTTAAGAGCGAAAAGTAGTTGAACTTGTCAATTCGAGAAAGAAAAACTGGATTCGAAACACAGAGGGCTGGAACAGATATTACATAAAATTCTTCTGAATAGGGATTTAAAGAAAATTAGCGATATTCTGGATTTCATATTTTAATGTTTGGCTGCCAGCTCAACGGTTTTATTTTAAAATATCCCGTTTTGGAAATTTGAATTTCGAATTGCTTGAAAACATTAATATTGCAAAAAGCATTTATGGGCACAGTAGTTTAAAAATTCTTGTATTATAAGTAGTTTTATTGCAGACAGAGAGAGAGAATGAGAGAGAGATCCTCTCACTTTCGTCGAAATTTTTAGCTATTCGAAAAAACATATCATGTATTTTTATCAAGCTATCTGTAGGTATCTCTGTTAGATTATAAATCTTTACGTACATAATCATATTTACCAGTTCTACAAATATTAGATATCACATCAAAAAAAGGTACCAGAAATTTTTGTTAAGTATATTCTCATATTTCTGTTTTACCCTTGACCGACAGATTTAATTATTACAGTCATCATTTTCGCATATAACAGCTAGAAAACGTTCAATCTTTATACAATATATCGTTACATAATATCATATCAGAAAGTTTGACCAATCGAATTTTGAGATCAGTGGAACATACATTTTTGGGGAATATAAATGTGTTGCGGTTGTAAATAAAATAGCCCTCTTTATAGACGTTTCAAGAAACATAAAAAGTCTCTTTTTTTGCTTAATTACCTCCATTAGTTACAGGCTATTTTTATATAAAAGTTTCTTAAATTCGTTCAAAAGAAGCTCCTGTTTCCTGAGAACGCTCCCAAAGACATAAAGCGATTAATCTCTACAAATATGCCAGTTAATCTCAAAAACTATTTCTTTTAAGTGTTAATTCGGCGTTTCGGTTGACGTATAATCAGTTTCAAAATAATGCCTGACTCGAAATATTATTGTGAGTAGCATTCTTTCGTGGAAAGCTTACGTAAACATATTAGAACCAATTTTTCAGCTGTGTTGAAAATTTGTCACAGTGTCAATGCCTGAAAAATTAAAATGTGCCAGTATGGACGCTCACCTCAAAAATATATTGAAGAAAACTGGGCAAGTGAGCACTTTTACATCCTTTGTACTGCATGTAAACTTACGGAATTTAATTAACTGCTGCTAGCGCAAAACCCCTCTTTGAGACATTTGTAGAGGGTGTTAAGCTGTTATTCTGGTATTATATTGATCCGTGAGCTTTAGTATGGAAGAAGGATGACATACGTTTGCTCACAAGTTAAACCTCTGACATTTAAGAGAAAGCCTTTAAACATTTTCGGTAAAAATGGACGAACGATCAATGTCTATGATTTCAAAATTATAGGTAAAGTAAAAAAAAAGAGCTTTTAGTTATGAGCGAACATCAGCGAAATTTTAGGTCATTCGTGAAAAACGACGCATGGCATTTGCGTTGATTTCTGCACGATCCGCTATGGTAGTAGAGTATGATAACAAAGTTATAATCAGATGCCTACTGAAAGGCTAATGTTTACACAAATATCCTTAGCAACACAACAAAAATATTTTGACAATTTTTTAAATACATATATTTTCTAATATTTTACTGTAAGTCTTCTGTAATTCTAAAAAAATATGGAAGATGCATCATTAAGCGGAAATGGAAAGTTTCAACAAAGCCAAAAGTGAATTCTAAAGCCAAACTAATACATACAGTAGTGGCCAAAATTGTGGAAACCTTTCGGAAATAGTGCATTTTTGAGGTTTAAGAGCTCATAACAACATTTGTTTTTGGAGTTATACCATAAAATTATATATCAATGGAAAGCTAATTTCATCAAGAATGTAATTCAATAAGTTTTATGAAAGAGTTTGCATTGGAGCAGCAATTATAACGAAGAAAAGTCAAACACATAGAAAAAATGAGATATACAAAAATTCTCGCCATGTCAGTTAATACTTAGTTGGGTAACCTTTAGCGGCCTTACAACGCCTTCCCATGGAGGGAACCAAGTTTTTTAGTTCTGCAGCTGTTATAATGTGAAACCAAGATTGAATTATTGCTTCTATTAATTGGGTTTTATTGCTGGGTTCCTTCTGAATAACAAGCTTCATTAGTCGGATCCATAGATTTTCGATGGGGTTAGGGTCTGTGCTATTCCCAGACCATTTCAGCAATGGCATATGATTATTTTGAAACCACTTTTTGCTCACAAAAGAAACATGACAGCCTTCAGTTTGGTCTCAAGTATTTCATTAACGTTATTTTGACGATTTATTTTCCCATTAATCACGCTAATTCTGCCCACACCTCTTGATGTCATACAACCCCAGATCTTAACACTAACTGGGTGTTTCACCTTACATGTAATGCAATCAGGATGTAAATCTTCTCCGATTCTTCTCCTTACGGATTTCATGCCATCACTACCAGACAGAGAGATTTTGGTCTCATCACTCCAAATAACACTGTCCCATTGTTCCGCAGTCCAGGTAACATGAGTTTTAGCCCAGTTTAATCTTTTCAACCTGTGTTTGACAAATAAAAATGACTTTTTTCGTGAAATTCTAGCTTTTAGACCTAATTCCTGCAGTAGGCGCCAAACAGTCCTTACACTCAACTTCACATTGCATTGCGCCATTTCATCTTGTGTACACCCAGCTGATTTTCTTGTCACCTAGGCATAGTCTCTTAATTCATCTATTATCACTTGCTTTTGTGTACCTTTTCCTGTCTTAAGCAGTCTGGTTTTGTAGGAACTGGATATCCTTATACCTCTTCAAAAATTTAGAATTGCCACCTTTGGTTAAGTTTCCTCTAATATTTCTCCTAATTTCTTCTTAACTGAATCCTTGTTCAGTCAAAAGTACTATTTTGCATCGCTTTCTGGGTGACCTTTGCGCCATTTCTTGAATTTTATTACGCTTTACAAGCTCACTAAATGAAAGAACACACACAAAAAAATAAAACTTGTTGGTAATCACATAACACACTGACAAATGTTCTCTTCTCAGCTCCAATACATCACATCAAAAGCTGAATAATACTGTGACGTGATTGGCTCATTGCCAAAACTAGATGACACCTGGTTGGCTTTCTAAACACTCATACTCATTGGCTACATTCAAATGAAGAAAAGCTACTTCATATCAACCTAAGCAATTTGTGTTTCCTTTTTCTGGTTATTTGGCAATAAATTTTCATAAAATACAGATAATGGAAGACACTTTATTGCAATACATTTTGGATGAAATTATCTTTCCATTGGTATATAATTTTATGGTATTACTCCAAAACATGTGGTGTTATGAGCCATCAACCCTAAAAAAAACACTTTTTCCAAAAGGTTTTCACAATTTTGGCCAATACTGTACTTTGCATCACTTCCGACACGTTACAAATATTTTAAAAATATTTCCTGAAATAGAAGATATACAGTCATAAAAGAATACGCTTACGTTATATGTGGAAAAAATCGCATTACTGAAGGAATTGTTTCTGTGATGATGGGAACACATACATATTACTGAAAAAAATTACCGCTTCCGTATGATTATTAACACGGTAGGAAATAGAAATAATTACTTACGCTCACTGGTTTCAGAAATGTGATTTACCCAAATTCATAAATTCTGGAGAAAATCGTCATCGTAACAAAAGCATTCAAAGAAACAGGTTTTTTTTATAAATAAGACTGTTAAAAGTAGATTCATGGACCAATGTGCGATATAATTCTCCGCCCCAGATGGGAATGATGTAAATCTGTTAAAAAGGAAAACGCTTGTAAACGATTCTTAAAGACAAAGAGAAGGTTTGAAGCAGAACTTTTACAAATAATTTATCAAATATCAAATGCCTCTTGCACGTTGACGAGCGCTGCAGCAGACTTAAAATATGAAAAGAATATATTTATGTGAATATAGCATTTATTTCACACGCTATGCAATGAATTAATAAAATTTTATACACTATATACAGAAGAATTAAAAGGTAGATAAAATAATGTGTCCGTAGTTTTCCTAATTAGGAAAACTGTTCCTTATTTAAGGAGCATTATATTCGTCACTCAACCACAAGCAATGTCAAACACAAAAATGTTTTGCTCAAAATGTTGTTCAAAATCAGAAATATACTGATGAACCGCTTTGAGCCTCCACCAACGTTTTCTTCATACATTCTTTCTTGTAGTTAACCAGAGAGGAGTTATAAAGAGTGTAAAAGACAATGTCGGCAGTTCTTAAATAACGTTAGTGAGGTAGTTATGGGTTTTAGCCAAAACTCATCTTTATATGAAGTGGATGAAAGATGATTCTATTTCTGCCAGAATCAAAATTCATTCATACAGTGAATTTAAAACATTTTTCCTGTTTCACGCGAGATTATATGAAACCTGCTTCGGTCCCTGTAGTTATCGGTGCCAATGATATGTAATTACGGCAATTCAAAATTTCTTTTGTAGTTATACCTTTAATGAAGGAATAATTGCTAGATAGAATGCTTACATAATTTTCATTAACTCAAACAAAGATCGGATTTACTATGATCGCATCGTAAATAACTATCGTTTTTTATTGCTTTCCCTTTAGTGGTCACATATTCTTTCAAGTTCACGTTCTAATTCAGGAATAGTGTTCATGATGTTCTTTGCGGTGGTCTACTGTTCTTAAAAACAGCGGCTTGATTTCATCTTGTTCTCAAGAACTTCTTTCCAGACTACCGACTTAAGATCTCTGAACGTTTCTTCACAGGTATTATCTAATTTATTGTGGGCGCATTATAATGAAGCTATAACAAAAATGCAATACGTCACCATCATCCATTTTTTAAAATATAGGATCAACATAATTGTTCGTCAAAACCTTTTCTGAGCAATTATTCGAATTGACAGTTGCCTGTTTCATTTAGTACAGAAGCTAAAGGCATTACTGTATCATGAGCAGAGTTCTTTTTAACTGTTTTACCGTTGTGCCATTTAGTATCAACACTATTTATTTGCTTGCAACAATTATTTTCGCTTATCTCATCTATTCTTGCCCTTTCTTCACAAATAAATTAGACATTTAATCGATATGTACATTTTTGCTAATTTATTTTTTAGTTTTCCGTTAAATTCTTCACCTGAAGAAGATGGTAGGAATCATCATTAATTCGTAGGAATCGCCTTCTTTAATGTACTAGACACAATGAAGGAACACTAATTTTCCCAGAGAAAAGAACGATACTCGTGACAAGTGTTTCTGCTGTTGTCTCTCGAAAAACTTAGCAATTTACCTTTTAGGTGATTGCGATAAATGATAACACCGTATTGACCGGTCGAGTAACAAAGCGGTTCTAGTATTTCTGGGAAGACACATATTTGTGTATGATTCCTCTAATAACGTCTCAAGAACTTCTTTCCAGATTACCATATTGACTTTTTGCAAAGACACTTCCGCTTGATATTTCAATTGAGGAACATTTTTTTATATATAATTTGAATTAAAAGGAAGAAGAATGTTAACCTGTCGGAATTTTGATGTTGGTTTTGTCGGTTAATTCAGACAGTGAACGATTTTATTTCCTTCCTGTCAACTAAAACCAGGTTTATGAAAGCATGTGGGAAAATATGAAAAAGTAAAACAAGCCATCTAAGTTTTAAAAGCATCTCTCTCTACCTAAACGATTTTTCGTAAAGTGAATACATTTATATAGACTGTTCGCCTTCCTCTGCCGCTGGTTACCCTTACCTCACTTGAGAATAGATAGGACAATTTACTATCAGTTACAACAGTAATATCGAGATTCCGTAAATTTAGTTTCATCCATTGCCACTGTTATAAGTTGTGTGCGTTTATCTAACGATTTGTCCAACAGAATATAAAGTTCTCACTAACTTTCAATAATACTCTGCCAAACATAATATAGGACATGAGAAAAACGATTCGGGGTGACTTCAGCTCTGCGTATAGCATTTCACGATAGAAATAACAATCGTAAGAGGAAAATTCACATACTGAACATCCGACTTTGCTAAGACATGTTCATGGCATAGAATTTCATACATTGAACAAAACTGGAAATTTACAAATAGTATAATAATATTTACGGCATGGAATTTCAAGAATTATCCAACATGGTCCGTAATTTGGCAATTTAAAAATGATAACCATACATTTACTGTTCATGCTAATCAATGACGCACAGGTAATAACAGTAATCACAATAAATCCCAAATCTCCTCCGGGGAAATATTTTTGAGGTTCAAATTTGAAATAATAGTAAATAAATAAATGAATACATCGCTCTTTCCACGTTCCAGAAACACACAGCATCCGAAAAATTGTTTTTTAGCCAACCGCTGTGGAATTGAAATAACAGAACTCCCGATATCGCGCCGAGTGCGTTACATTTACGCCACGGTGGCCAACAATCCACGGGGCTATGTGTATTTTATTCAGCTTCTGACATCATAAATCCGTAAGATGGGCTCAGCTACTGAGTCGTCTCCATCTGGTGGGCATAAACGGAACTAGCTATATTTATTATAGCAGTTAAATCCAACGGGCGAGATCCAGGTGAAAATACCCAAAATACGCGGCGACAGTTAATAAATAAATAAATACATCGCTCTTTCCACATTCCAGAAACACACAGCATCCGAAAAATTGTTTTTCAGCCAACCGCTGTGGAATTAAACCAACAGAACTCTCGATATCGCGCCTAGTGCGTTACATTCTCGATATCGCGGCGAGTGCGTTACATTCTCGATATCGCGGCGAGTGCGTTACATTCTCGATATCGCGGCGAGTGCGTTACATTCTCGATATCGCGCCGAGTGCGTTACATCCCGTCGAATTTAACTGCTATAATATATATATCTAGTGCCGTTTATGCCCACCAGATGGAGACGTCTCAGTAGCTGAGCACATCTTACGAATTTATGATGTCAGAAGCTGACTTAAATACACATAGCACCGTGGATTGTTGGCCACCGTGGCGTAAATGTAACGCACTCGGCGCGATATCGAGAGTTCTGCTGGTTGAATTCCACAGCGGTTGGCTGAAAAACAATTTTTCGGACGCTGTGTGTTTCTGGAACGTAGAAAGAGCGATGTATTTATTTATTTAATAACTGTCGCCATGTATTTGGAGTATTTGCACCTGGATCTCGCCCGTTGGATTTAACTGCTATAATATATATATAGCTAGTGCCGTTTAGGCCCACCAGATGGAGACGTCTCAGTAGCTGAGCCCATCTTAGGGATTTATGATGTCAGAAGCTGACTTAAATACACATATCACCGTGGATTGTTGGCCACCGTGGCGTAAATATAGCGCACTCGGCGCGATATCGAGAGTTCTGTTAGTTCAATTCCGCAGCGGTTGGCTGAAAAACAATTTTTCGGATGCTGTGTGTTTCTGGAACGTGGAAAGAGCGATGTATTTATTTATTTATTAACTGTCGCCACGTATTTGGAGTATTTTCAACTTGAAATAATAGATATGACGATAACATGGAATAAAAACTGCCTCCGTGTAATGTATTTATGCTGATGATTTAGGGAAATAATAAAAATATTTATTGAAATTTGATCCCGGAAATATATTTACACCAAATAATTTCGAATAAAATATCTTAACAACTACGGTAGGGAAAATGCTTGGATATCGTGTTATGTGCAAGATGATATGGAAGTACTGCTAAGGGAATACTACTTTAATATGAAAAGACGAAATTTTTGTTTATCAAACATTGCCTTTTAGCGTAGATTATAACCTAACGGTATAACGACAATACGTAAAATCGAAACCAAGACATAATCCACAGTAATTTTGTCCGTATAATGAGGAAATATCATACAGCTGGATTTAAATATGTTTCTCTGCGCTATCCATAGATTTTAGGTGTCATGGTGCCTATCTACATTTGGTATAACGTCATAACGCTATTGAAAAAATCGAAATATATAATGCTCAGTTTTTCTTCACGAGACTTGCAATTTTCTCTGAAGCACATCGAGATCAATAATAATTTCCGCGTGCTTCGGCAACGACAGACAATGCAAATACAATAATCCTCATTTTTCATGATTTCCTTGAGGTTTTCTTTTTCCATAAAGTCTACATTTATTTATTTCTATAATTGAAGCATGGGGTGGTGGTATATATAGGTAAAGAAATCAGAAACATGGAACGATTGAAAACAAATGCATTTACACTCATTTATGACAATGAGTGTAAATGTAATATACACTCATTGCCATAAAATCCGCTTACCAAGGAACGTACGTGGGATTAAAAGGACATTTTAGTAGTAATATGGTACATACCAAGAACCGAAGTGATTACAATATCACAGCAGCAGGACGATTTCACGCGGACATAGGGTAGACATTCCGGTCAGCGTTAGTACCGCGTCGGACCACCTCGTTCTGGCGGTGATACGGTTCGACATGGAGTCAAAGAGATGCCGTATGTTATCCTGGGACAGATTGGCCCACACTCCTGGCAACTGACGCTCTAATTCCCGAACACTGGACCATGGAGAAAGGTGAGGTGACATCTGGTCCCACATGTGCTCGATGTCAAGAGATCAGGCAATCTGGAAGGCCACGGAAGCGTCGAAGCATGATGTAGACAGTGCTGGGAAAAGCGAGCAGTGTTTGGACTGGCATTATCTTGTTGAAAAATGGCTCAGGGCCACCCCTCTAGGAAAAGCAGTACATGGGGCCGCAAGATCTCTTTTTCGTGCCGATGTGACGTAGCGCTGGGCTGCCAAAGTATCTCGGATCACTGTCCGCTAAGTAGAGCTGTCATACGCGATTGCTCCCGAGGCCATAACGCCTGCAGTTCGGAATGTGTGCCACTGCACAGTGAGGTTGGGATTGTCGCACTTACCTGAGGTCCTTGACACTCTTGCACGGTGTTCGTCCGTTCATATACAGAAGCTGGATTCGTCGCTAAACACTATACCTCGTCAGTCGGTAGCACTCCACGTTCCTCTTTGCTGACACCTCAGCAATTGACACCGATGATTGTCAGGTGTTAAAGGCAGAAAACGTAAGAGCCGTCCAGAATGCAGATTCGCCTCTGCCAGGTGTCTGGATATGGTTATGGCGGACACAGGAGTCCTTTGTACAGCCGCCACATGTCAGTGGATATTGGACAAAGACGTCGTTGCATCGGTGTGTGCTGTTCTCACGATCCCACGGTGCTCTCAGTTGGTGGTGTATCTATCTGGGTTATTTACACCCAGTCCGCCGTGTCTGGGGGGCTTCAGGTGTTCATTTCTCCCAACATGATCGTACAGTGCTGCCCAACCGGACCAAATGGCGGCCGATTTGGCGCACCGGCCAACCTGCGTCTCTCATCCCGACGATACGGCCTCGATCAAACTCCGTCAGTTGCCCGTACGCACATGTACGGCAGCACCTCGGCATGTCTTTCGTTCATAGTACCTCACCTGACTCTTACCGTGCACTTCGACACTAATGTGGAGTCTCATTCGCGGCGCCTTATAAGCCCCAAGGATTGCGATTGCAGCGCCGATCTCGGAATTGCACGAAACTTTAATGATTTGCATGCTTGCCCACACCGTAGCGATTCGCCGACTTTCTGGGTAATAGCACGGTTTTTTCTTGGTGCCGGGATTTTTATGACAATGAGTGTATTTCAAAGGCCAATGCAGACGCCATTTACTGAATTTCAAGAAATAAAATGGAAAATTAATATGTATTTGGTGCTAAAGTCAGCGGTCTTAAGCCTCACGTTGCATCCCATTATTTGAGGGTTTCAGATAATACTGTGTTATGAAATTTATTTCTGACATAAAATTTGGTGTACTTGTGTGCGCCAACCGCTGCTTTTTGTATTCAAGATCCCTATAAAAAAATACAGTACCCTTAAATGACGGAACTTATATAATTTGCAATTTGTTGAAGAAGAAAATAAAAATTGATATTATGCTCTTCAGCAAAAATAGAAAACCCGCACGGCAGGTATTAGAGTTCACGCCTTTTAATACTAGTATGCCCTGGTTTTTTTTAAGATCATGTTTAATGCATTTCAAGAGCTCGACAAAATTCTTAAGCTCACGTTGCATCTCTTCAAATACATGTGCAGGTGTGATTCAAACTACTACAGCATGTCGTCAATTTGCTGTCATTGATTTACGATATCATATAAGTAAGATTCATCAACACCAGATGCAGTCATTTTTCGCCGCAATTACTAAACTAAAAATCATGGCCCTATCCCCTTTGTCATTTCCCTTAATTGTGACTTTCAGTTGACTTTGTTTCCATATACCCCCTTCCTCAAAAAAAAAAGGAATTAGTGACACGAAGTGTCTTTGCATACCTATGACATGGTTACCTGCATAGTGTGAGTGACACACACTTTTGAATTTTTCTCTCTGTAAAAACGTGCGTACTCTGGGCCGTTGCTGCATGCGCTACAATTTGATTCATGCAGCCCACCTATAAACAACAGAACTTTTCTTATACATAGTATTTACTTGATACGTAACTGACGCGTTGTATTTATGAATGATACCAGTTCAATTGGAAGCTTACAGTTATTTCTTCATAAAATAAGTTAGTTAAACTATATTCAAAAGTTGGGTAGTTCTATTGCAAAAATGTTTAAATTGTTTCGCCTTTACGTAGGCCCAAAAATAAATGTAAGCCTTCCAAGTAATGAACTAAGGTTTATCAAACGCACGAGACAAGACATAATCTGAAGGTGACGCACGTGGCAGTGCCTGCACTCGAAACATTTTTCTAATATGCGTATTTAATATTATGATACCGAGAATATAGAAACGCTTTACAGCATATAATCCAGCACGCAGAGGAGTAAAACCTTAAGGTACACTGAGCTTTGGTGCTCATAAAAAAAATTTAACTGTTTTTTCAGCGTATCATCTTTCTGAAAGAAAGCACAATAAGAGGGGAATACTGTTGCCATGAAAGGTTGTTCTTTGTCTGTAATGATGTTCAGACAGACGTTATAATATCCTGTCGATGAATCACTGCTTATCTTCAGCATCGATGAGCTGTGATCGGTCCATCGGTTCACTTTGCCTGAGGCTTGTGATATATTCATCCTCGGACCACCTATTAAAGGTATTACCCACGTCCAAACATGAGAACTCCGTAAGCCTTGCTGTTTTGGAAATGTTTAACCCAGTAGTTTGTTCATTACTATTTTGCCTTTGTAAAACTCGCTTGTGTACGCTGCATTTTCTTTCTAAAGAAGAACAATAACACTGATTCATAGAGCCCAGTATCACTGTTATTCACACCGCTTAAAAACCATCACACGCTCATTTGTATACCTTCAGTTATTTCGATTTGCATAAACATGCGCTGGTCATATTGTTTTATATCTTCAGTGTATGTCTCTGGCGAAACATTTATTGATTTACCTATATTAAATGTATTTTAGCGAGGAACACTACAATGAATGATGATGCGTTGCTCATGTTTTTCTTGGGGGGAAAGCAGGTCATATGAAACTTCAATGAATTAAATACGGGATCACACCATTTTACAATACAAATTAGGAAGATATAATTCAGTTAATTGCTATAAATCTGACATTGATGTTAAGTCAGAAAACTCAGGCCTGCAAACTTCGAGTCATGAAAATCTGTCTGGAAACTACTAACTGTTTCTGATTTGTGTTTGGCCGCTGATTTCAAATATCACTTCCATTTTCTCTATCACGTAAGAATTTTCCACAAAATGGATTTCAGTATTACAGGAAAATAGCTATAAAACCCTATGTTAAATTCAAAACGATATTTATACTAACTACACCGTACTGTTTAAGTAAAGCAGTACAAAAAGTGCCAAAATTTAAATACTTACAGTATGTACTATTTCATATAAGAAAGTTTAACGAAAAAGTCACCGATCTTCTTTTGCACCATTGTTGAATAACGTTTTCAACAAGAAAAGTGGAGATGCACAATAGTCAAGTTGTTTTTCATATCATGACATTGCAGTATCAAACGCATTAAAAGCATCTGTATGGCATAGTCCAGGGACTTCATCTTTGTTGTCGTCACTCCTGTTTACGCTGTTGTAATCGGCCGTGGTAACGTTGTGTATGATACCGTCATCATTATAAATTTGGTATTCTTTTTCATTAGCCTCACTGTGCAGCCAATCGTCAGCATCCATTATATTACAGTCTTCAAAGCCAGGGATAGATTAGCACACAGCTGCAACTTCTTCAGCCACGTTCTCAATTTCTCTGGAGTTGGCATCGTTTTCCTTTTCGTCTTCAATAACTTCTTCTGGCCATAGCTTGTTCCATCATTTTTTAAATTGCTATCGGAAAGATTTTCTTATGAATCTCCCAGCATGTAGCAACAGTCTTTCACATATAATTTTCGAAAATGCAATGACACTATTCTCGTTCTGCCAAAAGTACACTTCGAAGTACCTGCATTCTACTCATTCGATTACAATTTCTGATAATTTATTGATCCATTGGCTGAAGAAGTGCGGTGAATAACGACTTCACCTTTATGTTTGTGCCGAGGGTAGAAACCTAAACGTGAAGTCGTATTCAACCTTATTTAACTGGTCAGCTGCAGGCTGTGTATTTGCATTGTCAATAATCAGTAAGATTTCACTAATCTTTCCTTCTTTTTTCCCGTATTCTTTTACATTCGGAATAAAAACGTTTGAGTACCAGTCCAAAAAATATTCGATGTCATCCACGCATTTTTCTGCCTTTTTTTGGTGACAGAAAGGCATTTCGCATTTTTGAAAAACCAGGATTTCTTGTTTTTACCAATCACCAATACTGGAAAATGGTGTTTATCACTTGCATAGCAACAACCCATAGCTGTAGCTCTGCCTTTGCTGACTTAGTAGCCTGGGACGTTCTTTTCGCGGCGAGATGCGAGAGACTTTCTGGGGAGCGAATGCTAGTTTATAGAAGTCTCATCAGCATTGTACGCATCGTATCTACAATACCCCTGAGTGTTAACATATTCAGCAAACTTTACTTTTAATTCCTCTGTTGCAATACCTTCGACTGATAAACCCATCGCCTTCAATTCGAGATTCTCTGATACCGTGACGCACATTGAACTTTTGCAGCCAACCACTGCTAGCTTTAAAGTCAGGGGTTGGGGCATTTACTTTTTTGTTTGTCTAGGGCTTTTTCACAAATCAGTGGGCCCGATATTTATTCTTCCGAGCGTCGTCTTTGTGTGAACCACAAATATACGATGTCTTCAAGGGCTGTGTTTTTAGCTGTTTTAAAGGTTTCCCTCATTTTTGACCCTTCATCAGAATTCAGTTTGGAAGCATACTGCAATAGGGTCTCCCGTTTGTTTTTCAAGTCACTTATTGTCACTTATCCTACGCCATATATTCTGGCTAAAGAACCTTCAATATCTACCTTATCAATTCGATTTAAAATCTTTATTTTGGTCTGTATATTTAAATTGTATGTTTCCCTTTAAGAGATGTTGATGCCACCATAGTTTGCCGCGCACCGTTTAAGTACAGTATAAACACACAGAAACCCCACAATAGACACAGAAACGCACTTGGAACAGGCAACGGATCAACGTTCACCGTTGCAGGCAGACAAAGGCCGACTGAGCGCGTGAGAGAGAAATACAGTACAGCAGTGCTTTTGTGTCAGACGGCGAGCTTTCCACCCCCACTTTTGGTGAAAGTAGCCGCGTATCCGGTTATTCCACTTATTCCTGCTTCCTAATGCATACCATGGCAGCGAGATTCATTCTTCTTACATGCTGCAATGTAACGTCTGTCTCTGTACGCTGTAAGTACGTACGAACGTCAATGTAAACATATGCCACGTTCGGATTATGGCATATCTACTGTAATCTCTACCGTTTGCTGACAAAAGACCGAAAACCACCGAGACCCGCATGACCATGTGATTCGCTCCCACACCAAAAAGGTCGAAATTCCGGGAAAATCCTTGTCAACAATATTCATTAAAATATACTCACATTCCAAAAGGAATATCAGCGTTTTCAATAAATTAAACCAATATTTCTTAACAGCTAAACTTGCATCAATTATTTATATATATATATATGAAAATTTGAATAAAATACAAAAAGTCATTGTACAAAATTTTATCGTAAAATGTTTCAAATTTCTCATAATGAAAGTTATAATTTATAATTTTGGTCTTTTACTTAAATAAAATTAGAAACTTAAACGCATTTCTTTTTCTTAGTAGTTTTGTTATGACAAACAGATACATATGGAGTTTTAAAGAAGGTTAAGTAAAATACAAATACAACTTTTATTATGTGTGCTTCATATGTGGCTGAAGAACCTTACAATTTAGCTCCAATTTTAAAAAAGCCAGGGGAAAGGCAAATATCGCCGCGCAGTACGAACACTGAGAACGCGATTGGACAGCACCCGTTTACATATCCGGACAACAGCATGCAATGCTTTGCAGGAAAAGATCCGTTTTCATAATCGTGAACCTTTCCTGCAAAGAATTTCTTGCTTAAATATATATTAAGCATGTAATGATTTGCAGGAAAGGATCACTGAGTTTAAAAAAAGAAGACTCAACCACATTGGAAAAATTTCACAACATCATCAAAATTTTACAGAGTCCTTCACATCTCAGAATTGTGTTAAATATGGATATTGCATATAAAATGAAATTTGTGCACAGTCACTCATTAAGATGGTGGGGAAAGGAATTTCCATTGTGTAGGAAAACACAAAAGATTGGGGGATTTCTTGTGAGAAACTTTTAGCCGAATCCAAATAAATAAATAAATTAATTAAAATATAGATAAATAAATATCCATATATAATAAATCAATAAATAAATATATAGATAAATAAAAGGATCCATATATCTCATGCGTTTGCCTTTAACGAAAAGGCATTCGAAATTTCAGATATGGAGCTCATCAAAATTCAGTAGTCCAAAGATTATTGTCGGGATAAAGCTCGCAGAAAAAGGCACTTTGGTGAAAACTTTAGCACAGATTGTCACATTTTTGGTTTATAAAAAATAAATCGTGGCGGAATATCAAAAGTAACAAATACAGTACGAAGCTAGAAATATACACAATTTATCTTCTTGGGATTTTGAAATTAGGCAATAATGAAATCGTTTTTAATAAATTAAATAATATGATTTCCACATAGCTTCCGTAATTTCGCGTTTTCTTAAATGTGAAATATTGCAGCTATGAAATGATACGAAAGGAAAGGCATGTGTGTCTGGGTCTTGAGTCAGTTTGTGAACGACTAGATATTTTATCCAGTGAGAATATGTATTAGTAACTTCGAATAAACAGGCGAAAAAGGACGATATAAAAACTGAAATAATAATAAAAAAAATGAAATTTAAATTCGACAGGAACTTACTTTAAAATCGGATTTTGTGTAGTCTACTTGAAAGTGTTTATAGAAAGGACGGAGAGATAGGAGGAATTAATCATATTTTCTACAGAGGAAAAAGGAATTAAATAGAGAAGAAACTTCCTAAAAGCAATGTGAAAAGAATTGGACGATCTCTGTGATGACTGCACGTGTTAGAAAATTTGGACAGAAAGAGAACAGTGGAGACCATTGGTGAAAAGAAATGAAATAACAAATGAATCCCTGTTAGGCATGAACGTCATGGCCGTCTTACAGCACTGGCCGTCTTCCTTCCCTGGAAAAAGTAGTGAAATAACAAATGAATCCCTGTTAGGCATGAACGTCGTGGCCGTCTTACAGCACTGGCCGTCTTCCTTCCCTGGAAGAAGTAGTGAAATAACAAATGAATCCCTGTTAGGCATGAACGTCGTGGCCGTCTTACAGCACTGGCCGTCTTCCTTCCCTGGAAGAAGTAATAGAATAACAAATGAATCCCTGTTAGACATGAACGTCGTGGCCGTCTTACAGCACTGGCCGTCTTCCTTCCCTGGAAGAAGTAATGAAATAACAAATGAATCCCTGTTAGGTATGAACGTCGTGGCAGTCTTACAGCATTGGCCGTCTTCTTTCCCTGGAAGAAATAATGAAATAACAAATGAATCCCTGTTAGGCATGATCGTGGTGGCCGTCTTACAGCACTGGCCGTCTTACAGCACTGGCCGTCTTCCTTCCCTGGAAGAAGTAATGAAATAGCAAATGAATCTCTGTTAGGCATGAACGCCGTGGCCGTCTTACAGCACTGGCCGTCTTCCTTCCCTGGAAGAAGTAATGAAATAACAAATGAATCCCTGTTAGGCATGAACGTCGTGGCCGTCTTACAGCACTGGCCGCCTTCCTTCCCTGGAGCAAGTAACCTTAAATTATGGGCAGGAGGCTGCTTATAGCCCATTGGGTCGCTCACGTTTGTCGTTAAACCTTCAATCACACACACACACACAAATTTCGACATTACAAGAAAAAACTGCAATTGGAGATGAGTTGTATGGCAAACCCGAAGCAATGTGTGACGGAAAACTATTTACAGAGTTTCAACCAACAGTGACAGGTGGATCGATTTGCTAAAAATTCCACAGAAACTTCGTTATTGCGGTCACATGTAGAAAAGAAAAAAAAAATTCAGAGGAACTGTTTGGGGAAATATTTTTTATTTTTCCACAAGCATGTTTCACAGCTTAAACAATCCTACACTTGTATAACACGTTACTGAACAATAAGATGATGTTAGGAATAACCATGAACGTGACAACGTGTACTGCAAGTTTTGCAGAATATATAGTTATAGTGTACGCAGTCGAGTCCAATTATTGTAACCACCTCCTACTTTTCACGTCAACAGCGCGTAACCAATAAAAGAAGGCAAGTGTCGTGACCTGGTTTGGAGGTCATATAAGGTGTGCTGCAGGCAATCTGAAAACATATCACTCGTTGCTGTCATGGATAAAGAGAGTGATTAATCAGATTTGCAAAAAAAGGATGATTATCGACTTTCGTGCCAAGAGTGGCAGTATTTCTGAAACAGCGCTGTTTGTGAACTGATCGCGAGCTGTTGTGGTCAAAGTCTATCGTCATTGGAGAAATGGCGCCATGGGAAAATAATCGACGTGTAAACTGCGGAGCACCAGGTGCCATTTATGTAAGAGGTGAACGTAGGCTGCGAAGGTGGGTGACACGCTACAGTGGAACTCTTCACTGGCCCAATGAATCAGGGGGCTACCGGAAATGTGTTTAAAACGACAGTTCAGCGAATCCAGCTCCGTATATGTTTCCGATGCAGACTAATGGTCACTGCACCTATGCAAACGAAGGTGCATCTGCAGAAAAAAGCTTACATTTGCACGGCAGTATCAGAATTGGACCTACGCTGATTGGCAAAAGATTGCCTTCTCCGATGAGTTAGATTTTCGGCTTCACGAACGGATGGGCGTTGCCATGTAAAGCGAGAAACACCGAATAACAAACACTTTTCAACCATTGCTGGATGAACACAAGCTGGTGGGAGCAGCGTTTTGGTCTGGGGAGTGTTTCGTGATATTCTTTCGGGTCCACTCATAGCTGTAGAAGACACTATGGACCGAATTCGTTATGAACCCATCCTTGCCGCCCCGGTGGCGCAGTGGTATAAGCGATGGCCTCTGATCATTCGTCCAAAAGGGGTCCGGGTTCAAATCCCGGTGAGGCATGGATGTTGTGTTTGTCTTACGGCACAGGCTCTCTCCCTTCCCTGGAACCAGTGACCCTAAATTAGGGACGGTCGACTGCTTATAGCCCATTGAGTTGCTCACGATGGTCGTTAAACCTCCAATCAAAAAAAAAAAGAAAAAAAGAAGCCATCCTTGCTGACCACGCACACACATGCATGCTGATTGTCTTTCCTGGGACGGACGGGATCTTTCAGAATGAAAATGCGACGTTTCACACAGCTAGAAATGTCCGAGAATGTTTGTAAGTGCACGACGAAGACTTCAAAGTACTTCCCTGGCCCTCTAATTCCCCAGACTAAAACCCAATTGAGAATTTAGCGACCATCTCGATCGTGTTGTTCGCCCTATGGATCCTCCACCACGGAACCTCCAGCAGCTGTCAGATGCACTGCAGTCAGCATGGCTTTCAATGCCTGTGAACACCTTCCAGCACTTTTTTGAGTCACTTCCAGCCCGTGTAGCTGCTGTACGCGCAACACACGGTGGTTACTCTGGATATTAGCTGGTGGTCACAATAATGTGAGTAGACCGTATTATATGGAGCATTCTCATCTTTTCATATACTACTGCACTAAAATTTCCTGTATTCGTAAATGAACCCTGTTAGGAGATGTTGCATTTTCTATCGCAAAAGGGCAAAATATTATAATCATGATACGACGGCAGATAAAAAATATTTAGCTCTTGCTAGGAAGAAAACTGGCATAATTCTAGTGAACTGTAATGGTGTAAATGAACATAATTTTGAATCGATGTCCATTGTCCTGTAAGTCAAAAAATTTTCCTTATCAAAACAAATTATTATTATTGACAGTATTGAAAAATCTCAGGAACAGTAAAATAAGTAGACTTTAACTAAGAATTGAAGAGGTCAAATATGGACGGCATCCAAATCTGGGGACCCCAAGATTTTATAGTATATCACTTTGCCATACCCTTCATGGCAAGGAGGGAGATTGGGATTTAATTTCTACACCTTAATCGTACCGATGGAATTATCTTGTGATACACTAGTTAAGCTCCACCCTATCTTCATCAAAATAATTCTCGGAAGCAAAATCTTGGGCCCCCATTCTTCCTAGCTATTTTGACGCTTTGGAATGGAATTTCCTCAACTTTATTTTCATATGCCTTTCTGTGTGTTTATTTAATCCCAAGAATGTAAAATTACATTGGATGACCACCATGTTAGTATAATCTGATACTGTGCTTATAACATCGATAAACAGCGTAAGCACTGAATTAATACGTGCACGATAGACCTCTGGCGTGGAAATTCTGAACGCAGGAGAACTCGCTCACGGCACCTAAATTCAATACTTATTTGTACTTTTATGCATGTCTTTTGTAAAAACGATCGTGCTATATAGGAATCTTCCATATAGGAATTCATGCTAATAGGTTTGTCCGTTTGTCCGTCCGTCAGCTTGTGAACACCAAATATATCTCTGCAACTATTACTCCGATCTGAAAAGTTTTTTTTCAAATTACGAAGCTTGAAATGGGCGAATGATGATCCTACATTTCGTTTTTTTACGATGCAAAATTTCGCCTGCTAGAGCGCGTAAAAGCAGATGATATTGAATTCTAAATACATGTAATGGCTTCTAAACAACCGACTGAATATTTTTATTTTTACTTTTGAATTCCATTTATGCCGAAGACTATTCCAGGTATAGTCACTTTTTCAAGTTACGCATAGATTTTCCATACAGGATAATAGGACAGTTAACATCCACAGCACGATGCATTAAATCCAACTGGCATATAAACCCACAGTTAATTCGGCGTATTTTACTACGCCTGTATTTATACCAGTTGAAAATGATGGAGATTTAAAAGCATTCTATATATTCAAGTTGAAATGATGAAGGTTTAAAAAGGTTGAGAACTTTCGGGTGCACTATGGACTCATCCTCAGGTGAATGAAACGACAAGGAGGGAGAGAACCATGTAAATATACAAGAACAATAGGCAAGTGCTTCAACGCATGCGCAAATGGGACTGCGTCGTAGACACATTGGACAAACCGTTAATTAGCAGAAGTGACATTTTTATATAATATGCAAGTAGTGAAGTTAGTCCCCTTACATTCCAGTCTTAAATCGGCTAAATAAGACTATTACGAACACATGCATTTCAGAAGGTAAAAGAGTAAAGCAATAATTTGTATTCATAAAAATAACATCTTATCAGTTAAACTAATAATTGACATCTAGTTAACATAGATTTTCCGCAGGAGTACGTAAAAGTAAATTGCGTTTTACCCTTATCTCTGCTTCTAAAACTCCGAATTTAAAACATCCTTTCAGCAGCGGATACCACTCCTATAGGGAATTTTTTGCATGTGATTTCTACTTTTTGATAAAAAATGATTTGGCCATCAAGGGTCGTATGTTTTAATTTCTGATTCTGATGTATTTGCAGCAAAATCTTAGCTTCCAATATCTCGATTCAAAATAGTTCGTTCGTGGACCGATGCCACTCACGTTGATAACTTTTTTGGTATCTTTTTCTTCTTAAAATATTGCATGGTTTCTTCACCAAGAGGCGTAGACATATAACTTATTTTCGTCAATATCTCTTCTCCTAAAGGCCCGATTTAAAAAAAAAATCTTTCGTTGGATACAGTTTTGGTGCTACATGTTTTTCATGTAATTTCAAAATTTTCAAGTAATTCATAAAGGTTACGCTACGGGGAGGGGCGTTAAGGTAAATTACATTTCCGCTATATCTCAGCTTCCAAATCTCCGATTTGAAAAATTCTTGTATAGCTGCTGATGGAAAATGTTTTGCATATAATTTCTAATATTTGATAAAATATGGTTTGGTCACCAGGGGGCGTTTGGGTTAATTTCTGCTTGTGATGTATTTACAGCAACATCTGAGCTCCTGAAACCTCGGTGGAAGATTTTTTTTCGTGTAACGATACGGTTCACACTGGAAAATCTTTTGAGAATAATTTCTTCTTAAAATAATACATGGTTTTCCCGCCGAGAGGCTTAGATGCATATTTCATTTTTGTCGACATCTCTGCTTCTAAGAGTCGGATTTGAAATTTCTTTGTTGGAGAGGGTTTTAGCTGTGAAATGTTTCTCACATAATTTAAATTTTTTTAAGCACAAGTCTGCAACCAGAGCGCATAAGGTCACGTTCCCGTTTTGAGGAATATCTGCCGGATTAAAAACCCGTTTAAAAAACTTTTTTCTTCGGTCAGATGTTATTGTTTTCCATACCAGTTTCATTGAATTTGAATAGGTTTGATACATTTAATTCGCATCATAACGGATTCAAAAGATGTGTTGATTACAAACAAAAACCCGGTTTTACCTTTCTTGTTTCATTACGAAATAATAAACTTGGGAATAAAATAAGTCAATGATTTGCTACATAGCTTTCTTTCCTAAATTTAGACAAAACTGAGAAAATCATTACATCGTTGCATGTATTATGTTCATGCGTAACAATCAGCAGATAATTCCTTTTTTTCTACATTTGATATGTAAAAGCCGCATCAAAGATGCTTATATGTGCTTTTTTTCTCAATGAACGTACTTTGAGAGGTGGTCTAAATAAAGGCCGTTGGTAGTGATGTTTTTTTCTTCTTCGATTGAATTCATACTTTGGAAGTATAAAAGACAGCAATTTATTACACATAAACGAATTCTTTTCTGCATGTAGTTCGTCATCCTTGTTACGATTGTTTACCTTCATAATTAAATTTCCTCTTTTCAAATGTTTTTGAAACGAGGAGTGAAGGTTTGTATTATTTACGTGTCCGGAATTACTATCCATGAAATAAAATATTTTACACCTAGGATGTTCTTCATGGATGAAGCATGGGCGAGGTGTTTGTTTTACTGCATTGTATTCCTCTATTCAATGAAACTAGTGGCTTCAAATTTGGACGAATGAGCGATAATACTATTCATATTTGTTCTTATTGTTCGTTAACCGTAAAAAAACGGAAGAAGGCCTCTCAAATAGAAACTGGTCTACCACAATGCAACCAGAACTCTGCGAAAAGAAGGGGAGCAAGAAAACCACTTGGGAAGAAGCAAAGAAAGTATCGGATTGATTCAAGGAAGTCATGCATTGGAGATAAATGTTAACGCAAAAAATTCCTTAGTGACATTGTGTTAAAAGCTGGAGGGGGCCAATCCGGATCTGAATGACTTACAATGAGGTCTAACTGTGAATCAGACAACTGGTCTTACGATAGTTGTACATTGCAATTTTAGAGCCATGAAATCGTTCTCAATATAACATATAACACTAGGTCATAACCCGTGCCATGCAAGGGTGAAAAAGCTGTGGTTGACATTTTTATAAAACGAATCGGAAAATATGTATACATAACTATAATAAACGGTTGAATTATTAATGGGAAGACCTATAAGATAGATCAAAGATTAGCTCTACTCTCGTTCAAGTTATTCAATGTAATAGAAAATTGGTTCGCACGCCATCGCTGTTAGCGTTCTCTGTTTCAGCTTTATCTTCTTCCATCTTGCACTACGAAGAAAAAATTCCACATAACCAATACATATTTTTTTTAATTTCCATCACAGTGAATCAAATTTACGCCTGTAGTTACTTTTATCGATATACATTATATCAATTTGAGAGTCGTCTACAGATGTGAAACGATCCGATTAAATAGCTGTATCGCATAAGATGTACGTTTGTGAGTTCTAATGATTACATTTAGATGACCATGACGTATTAGATGAACCTTTGGTAGCACTATATTAAACTTTTTCTGCTAGAAGAAAATTAATACCTGCATTTTTCTAGTATTTATTTTGAGATGCACAATGCTTTTCTTTACAAGAAAGGCACTTTGACCTACATATGTAGTAAAATTTGAAGAAGCTTTGTTGAAAACAAAAGCATGATGAGCGGTATCGACAAAACTTTTCTATTCTTCATTGTTTAATGGCTGTTGTAATTCTTGAAGTACACAATCAAAACACATTTAGTATATTTTATTTTAATAATTTTAATTTCAACATATCCTTTTGCATTATTATTTATTGCTTAACATTCAGGATAAATTAAAAAAATAAGGCCTTAATTTATGAGGGAAATGGTCAAGAAAAATGTTTCATACTCAGAGACTGAGAGGTTAAAATATGAAATATTTTGTAATGGTGAGTGTTAGGCTTTTTTAAACATTAGACACCTGCTGCTGCATAAATGTCTTATGCACTAATAGTTTGTGTTCAGAAAAAATCCTGTCAATCAAGAATCCATTAATCAGTGTCACTGACCTGTAATGTGTTTTTTTCATCATATTCACAAATCTTAAATATATAAATTTATTTAAATAGCTCAATCAACTATTTTCGCAATACGAAAGAAAATTAACGTTTTTATACGAAACTTTCGAAACTTGAAGGGAACACATGATGCATTCAGCTCTTACAAATATCTTAAATATAATTAAGTACAATGCAATTGGATTAATTTATAAAATACACTGCCGGACAACTGCTAAGGACGGATGACAATAGCAACGATAGAAACCATAAAATGGAAGGCAGGAAAATGTGGAAATTAGCATAAGTGCATGATACAGTAAGACGTGTTGTGCGTATGCAAATTTTGGATTGCCGAACTTTTTCGTGACGTCATAGCACTGATAACAGATACAAAGGATTTGACGCGTATTGAACGTTGTTGTTCAAACGCAAAGTTGCAAGGGAAAGAATCAATTGACGAACTTGCAATTTTCAGTATGTCTTCCCGACATCACCTAGATGATTTTACGCGTGGCCGTATTATTGGCAAGAATGAAGAAGGGCGCAAAATAACAGATGTTGCCAGGGAGTTCGACGTCAGCCACAGTGTTGTCTCAAGGCTTTGGAAATCATTTCAAACAAATGGAGACTGTAGCAAACGTCACGGGGGAGGTCGTGTTCGCAGTACGACACCTGCAGAAGATCGGTACATAGTGCTATCAACAAAAAGACACCGGCGCAGCACAGCTAGTGAGGTAGCAAATCAGTTTATGGCTGCTAATGGCAAGTGGATCTCCCGAAAAACTGTCGCCAGACGTTTGCATCAAGGAGGACTATACGCCGCCGTCCTGTTGTGTGCATCCCGTTGTCCAGACGTCACCGTACCGCCCGTTTGCAATGGTGCCATCAACATCGCAATGGAACTGATAACGACTGGTCTGCTGTCTTCTTCTCAGATGAGAGTAGATACAGTCTATCGTCTGATTGTCGACGACAACTGATCTAGCGTGATAGTAGTACTGCATATTGTCCAGCAAACATACAGGAAAGGGACCGATATCCGACATGTAGTGTCATGGTATGGGCTGGCATCATGATCAATGGCCGTACGTCCCTCTATGTGCTTCCAACTGGGACTATGACTTGCCAACGATACAATAATGATGTTCTGCTACCTCATGTTCGCATGTTCCGTGGTGCTGTCATTGATAGATTCATTTTCATGGACGACAACGCAACATGTCATCGAAGAGTCGCTGTCCAGGAGTGTCTTGAGAGCAAGGATATCCAACGCCTCGTATGGCCAGCACGTTCTCCAGATCTGAATCCCATTGAAAATGTGTGGGATGCTTTGGGGAGGAGTCTTGAGTCTTGCTGGTCACCAATGCCCTCCAATAAACACGGACACCCTCATCCGTGCACTGACAGAGGAATGGGATAAATTACCCCAACAGCTGCTTGATAATGTTGTGCAAACATGACACGACGTGTGGAATCTTGCATCGCCTTCCATGGTGGCCATATCCCGTATTGACATCTTACGCCGGAACGCCTGCGGACGGTAATTGCATTTTTTTCAAGTTTACGTATTCTGCACAAAATGGTCTGTTTGTCCCTTGAACACGTTCCAAAGCCTTCTGGATTTCAGAGCACAATAAATTGTCTTTCTTGTAATGTCCTGGCATTCTGACATTATTATATTTCACTTGGCATCCAACCACACTTACTTTTTTATGCGCTATATAGCCGTTTAGGATCCGTCCTTAGCAATTGTCCAGCAGTGTATAAATAGCAACCCTTTAAGTAATGCACGAAATCTTTATAAAACGTTTACAAAAAATTAATATTTTGAACACTCTGAGAGGTTTAAACTCTGTGGGAGCGATCAAGGTCTTATCTGTCAAATGCGTGTGACTCGTTTTCTTTCTAGCTCTTCGAAAGCGGTTTTTACCGTATCAGGCGTGATTCCCTTGAGGACTTCTTAAAGATGCTTGTACGCCAGGAACGCTTTCATTGTTATTGCATGGATTAACGGTATGAACGCGCCAGTGCTTTTCTGATCCACGGGCAGCAATTTTTAAGGCAGGGCACTTCGAAATCTGTAATTCTTTATTTGAGCTTAAAAGTTCGTTTCAGCAATCACCATAATTTACATTATTTCATATGAAAGTCGCTCTTGCACAGATGTGGGTGTAGTACATAGGCTTGTGTTTAGAGAGCACCTCTTTTGCAGATTAACTCAGCATCGAATCCGAAAGGAACGAGCCGTTCAGCTTCTCCTGAGCAAGAAACAGTTTCTGCGCATGAGTACACATCTTCGGGAAAAAGGTTGTGGTAGCTACATTCTTACGATATTTCATGTTTGCGTCTTCGCGTATTTTATTACGGGGTCTGCGTAGAATGACAAATTCGATTATGAAAGAAGCAAAGTGACTCATCCTCTGCCACGACAGCCATTAAATTGAAAACAAATGCCGTCTCCTGCACTGTGCACTTTAATGATACAAACTTTGTAAATTTATCATTAAACGTATATCGTGCAGGAGACCGCATTTGGTTTCAATTTAATAGCTTTTGGTGTAGGATTTAATTTCTTCATCTCATTACAGTCCATAAATATCATAAAAATAAAATTCATGTATATAACATAGTTGTTCACAGCAAGTGCAACAAACCATTATAAATTACTTAAAGCTGACAGAGATTTTTCTTTTTTTTTAAGTTGTGTGGTGTTCCAGACATTTTTAAGAGAACCACAAATCTTACCTCAAGTAATAAATGCCTAATACAATTAGGAAAATATTTCACGACACAATATGGATTTTAAATTAAATATATTATGACTGAAAGGAAGTTCAGAATCATGGATAAAACATACTAAATTATTTTTATCATAATTATTTTCTTAAATAACTTATATCATAAAACGTGATTTTAAGTGCAAGATTTGAGTTCGGAATTGAATTGTTGGCATGCGCATTTGGTAACATAAATTTTAATATACACCGAGTGCTGCATTGAAGGAATGTTGAAATTTGTAACGGACGTAATCCTCTTGGAGAAATGTATAAGACCCGGCTTTACGCAAGTTACCAAATCGCAAATTCAGTGTGCTGGAGAGAAATCCAACTGTACTGCGGATGACAGATTCACAGTGTATAATCGGTTCACATGCTGACCGAATTTATCTCTTTCACTCGTGAAATATCATCCGTTTTTGCCGCGGTTCCTTTTGAACTTTGTGGCGCTTTGAAAGCGGCTGAATCAGATTTCATGGGTGGTCAGACGGTTAAAGCGGAGTCAAGAAAGAGCATTAGCGGAAACACTCTCCAAATTCTTCGAGCAAATAAATGTCATATTTATACATTTCGTACAAAATTGTAAATTATTAGCATGACTCTTTTTCTAAAATCTTCTGCGTTCGAGAAGAATTTTGACACACAACAAAACACAACTTTAGGCACACACAAAACGGAAAGCATGGAAACATCAAATCGGTATTCCAGTTCTTTAGCCTTTTTTGCAGATTTTAGAAATATATTTCTTGATTTTTACAGTTGTTTACTGAAGTTACTGTTCCACAGAGACAACTGACAGATTGAGAGGGCAGAATGCTGTAAACGCAAACATTGCTAAAACAATTTTTACTTATTACAGATGGGCAATGCTGCACTACCTAATGCTTCAATAATGGTTGCAGCGCTTAATACACACGTATTGTCTAATACAGTCGAACTTTTAAAAAGACTCAATTTTTTAATGCAATCTTTTTCAGTACTGTTAAAATGAACTAAAAAAAATAGAAATAAAATACCTGTTAAATGTTAAATACAGACGGTATCGAGGAACGTTTATTAATTTGGTCTCACACTAACTTTGTATCCAACTTCATCTTTCATTGTAAACCACAAATTTCACTTTTAGGTGTCGTAGAACAAAAGATGGAACATGTATACTAAGATCATTTTTTTTTCTGTTTTTTTTCTCTCATTTTCCGAACACTTCATATTTTAAAACATAATAATAGCAATAGTTCCCAAGAATTGTTTCCTTAATCTTACGTCAAACTTCTGCATTGGAAGACTCTTGCAGTCTCAAAATGTATTTGTATCATCATCATCATCATCATCATTGTCAACCATTATCAATCCACTGCTGGACGAAGGTCTCCCCAAGTTTCCTCCACAACGGTCTGTCTTGTGCCAGTCTCCTCCATGTCACTCCCGCATATTTACGAATTTCATCCACCCAATCTCCCATGTGGTCTTTTTCTGGGTCTTTTCCTGTCCCTTGGAATCCAATCTAAAATTTCGGCTGTCCATCTATGGTCTGTCCTTCTGGCAGTATGTCCAGCCCATTGCCATTTCAGGGATTTAACTCTGATCATGATGTCTTCCACTCTCGTCATTTTTCGGATCCACGAGTTCCTCTTCTTATCTCTCCTGGTTATACCAAGCATGCACCTCTCCATGCTACTTTGAGTTGTCTGCAGCCTTTGTATGTCTCTTTTAGTTAAGGTCCACGTCTCTGCACCATACGTAAGCACTGGAAGGATGCATTGATCAAACACTTTTCTTTTAAGACATAATGGCATATTGCTCTTGAAAATTATGCTGTTTCTTCCAAAAGCTCTCCAGGCAAGTTTTGTACGCCGATTAATTTCTTCATCAATGTGACCCTCACTTGATATCTGCTGTCCAAGATAAACATACGTATCTGTTATCTCCAGTTTTTCTCCATCAATCGATAAATCTTCATTTCTTGTAAAAGCATTGAACATCACTTTTGTCTTCTGAAAGTTCATTTTTAATCCCACTTCTTTACTCTTGTCAGCAAGTTCCTGGATCATACTCTGCAGCTCTGATGGGGTAGTTGCAAAAATGACTACGTCATCAGCAAAACGAAGGTGGGTTAGATAATCTCCATTAATCTTTATCCCTTTGTTTTCCCAGTTCAGTGATTGAAAGACATTTTCCAATGTCGCATTAAAGAGCTTCGGAGATATGGTGTCACCTTGTCTCACTCCCTTTCCAATTTTTATGTGTGTTGTATTTTCAAACAGCCGAATCTTTGCACTTGCATTTTCATAGATGTTATTAATAATATTAATGTATGCATCTTCAATACCGCAGGATTTCAGAGCCGTGGTAACTGCTGATGGTTTCACCGAATCAAAGGCTTTTTCATAATCGATAAAAGCCATGCACAATGGAAGTTCATATTCCCTCGCTCTTTCAATTAGTTCTCTCAGTACGTGGATATGATCTATTGTGCTGTAGCCACTCCTGAATCCAGCTTGTTCTCTCGGTTGAGCCATGTCCAGTGTTACCTTCAAGCGGTGTGAAAGAACTTTAGTGAAGATTTTATAAACCACTGATAGGAGGCTGATAGGTCTGTAGTTCCTGAGATCCTCAATGTCACCTTTTTTATGTAGCAGGATCATTGTAGCATTGTTCCAATCCTCAGGAATCTTCCCTTCATTAAGGCATCGAGTGAAAATTTGGGCGAATACTGTTTCAATTTCTCCACTTGCTTCTTGTATGATGTCTATAGTAATTCCATCTTCTCCTGGAGCTTTCCCCCGCTTCATGTTCTTGATTGCATGAGCAACTTCTGCTGGGAGGACTGGAAGAACTCTGGTACCTTTCATGATGTCTGGAGTACATGTATCATCCCTTTCATATAATTTGGAGTAGAAATCTTTCACTCTTGTCAAAATTTCGCCTCTATTTCTTGTTATAGAACCATCTTCTTTTCTCAGAGCCATAATCTGTTTTCTTCCCTTACTGAGATGTCCCTTTGCTATCTTAAGGCTTTGGTTGTTTTCAATTGCTTTCCTCACTAGCTCACAGTTGAATTTCCTTACGTCTTCAGTGATACTTTTTCGTGTTATCTTGCATAGCTCTATATATTCCACTTTGGAAGTCACATCTTCTTTAGTTGTCCTCATCTCTCTTCTTTTTTGCATCAACATTTTGGTTTTTCCTGATAATTTGTTCACATGCAACTTGTTCTTAGACCCAGCTAATTTTGTTGCCGTTTCCATTAAAGCTTTGGTTACTTTTCTGTTAACTTCCGAAATATCCACTTCTTCCGATGTTAGGCCTTCTAAAGCAGAGAATCTGTTCTTCAGTTCCAACTTGAAAGTATTATGGTGTTTTTTAAGGTTGGTTATGTCAATACATTTTGTTTGTCTTATGAGCTTGCCACGTTCCAGTTTAGTGTTGAGGTGCATCTTACATCTCACCAATCTATGGTCACTACCTGTGTTGAACTGGTTTAGCACACTGCAGTCTTCGATGACGAATTTTTTGTTACACATAATAAAATCAATTTCACTTGTCGTCCCAATTGGATGTCTCCATGTCCATTTCCTGTGTGGCTTTTTCTTGAAAAAGGAGTTCAAGATGAAAAATCCTTCTGCCTCTGCAAACTCAACGAGAGTATTTCCACGCTGGTTTCTGTTGCCGTGACCGAATTTACCTACTGAAGTTTCATTCTGTTGCCGTTGCCCTATTTTTGCATTGAAATCTCCCATAATTATCTTCAAGTGCTGCTTACCTTTATTATTTAGATGACGAATTTCCTCATAAAATTCTTCAATTTCTTCTTCAGGATGACTTGTGGTGGGTGCATAAGTTTGAATAATCTGAGCCTGGTATCTTCTCGATAGTTGGATAACGAGTCGTGCAGCTCTGTCAGAGGAACTTTCAACTTCTACCACTTTATCCTTCAGTTTCTTGTTTATTATAAATCCAACACCACTAGTTCTGCCAGTATCTGTCCCACGATAATAGAAGAGATGTCCACTTTTCAGTTCAATGAGATATTCTCCTTTTCTCCTTACCTCACTTAGCCCCACGATGTCCCACTTGATCCTTTGTAGTTCCTCTTCCAATTCAAGAAGCCTTGAATCAGAAGATAGGGAGCGTCCGTTATAGGTAGCCAAGGTCAGCATCAAATGGCAGCCTAGTCCGGTCCTCCGGGGATTCTTAGCACCCTCTGCCTTCATGTCGCACTGGCCGCTGCCTTGGCCAGGTACATTCCAGCTGCCGGAGACTGAGGGCCAAGATTTAAGTTGTAGAGTCATTTTGGAGGTGTTTGGCCATAACTCACCACGCTGGCCAAGCGGGTTGGTGAGTGTGGGATAGCATTTCCTCTTATCCCGATGGTATAGTTATACCGCTATTGGCGGTCGTCAGAGCCCCTTTAGTGGGAACAGGATGCACCACGAGAAGGCGGGGTTGACATTTGTCAAGGAGAGGCTGTGATGTTACGCATCACCTGACCTTACATCCCGTATTTGTATAAGTCTTAATATGTTTCTCACATAAAATAACATTGTAGGATTTTGATTGTGATACTCATATTTTTTCTCATTGAACTGAAAGTACAATTCCAATGGGGAGGTGCCCCCGGTTTTGACTGAGACGATAATTTCATATATAAATATATCTTTTGTTTCAAACGTAAGATATCATAAAATTTAAATCGATATTATTGGATAATTACACTATAGAACACCTAAAGTTTCCTAAAACTGTAAATCTCTTAGAGCTGAAATAATATGTTTCGCTCACTGAACACTATTTGCGCCAGCGTAAATGGGCGATATGGTTAGAGTTGCACTAAATCCAGAAATAAATTCTCACTTTCAGTAATTTATTCAAAAACATACTTCCTATTAAAGCTACAAACACATAACAGTTAAGAATTTCAGAGAATTATTTAATCTGAAATTGATAATTTAAAGTAAAATTAAAATTAATTTTATATTTAATTACTTATATCTGTTGGAAATTTTGAAATTCTTTCTTTTATTAGCATTGAATTCCAGTATACCACCTGTGACTTTCTTAATAGCAAACTGTAGTAAATGTGCTTGGTTTTTTATTTTCAAATATCCAATAATTTGAGTGATGTGGTTTGAAAAAGATTTAAATACTGACAAGGCTAAAAACGTACTGACAATTTCAAACTTATAAAATATGCGCAAGTCGTATTCAATACGAATTATCAGCACTAAATAAAAAGGGTTGTCCAATACGTACTCAGGTTCTTTGGCTGGAGTGCGTTTGCGCTTCCTAATTTGTTAATGGGTGGCGCTAGTGTACAGGTGATTAAAAGGCTATGCGACTGCTCTGCAGCTTGTTTGTTACGGAAGCCATATAACGTGCTGCACTAATTTTTTCGTTCTTTTGCAGATGACAGATACGTTTACATTTGCTCAACGTGCTGTAATTGAGTTCCCTAAATCGGATAAAATGCCATCAAGCGAATTTCACGGACGAATGAAGGTGGTGTATGGGCTTGCTTGTTTTCGACGTAGTACAGTAGAGCCAGCTTATTAGTTTTCGACAAATAAGCACTGCAGACCAGCCAAGATCAGAAGCACCACGTCGTGCTGTTTCGATGATGATAATTGCAAATGTGAATGCTGCAGTAAAGCCCTACAAAATAATCACGATCCGAGAACTGGTGAACAGTGCAGCTGTGAGCATCGGAACTGTCGACACGATCATGCATTCGTACCTTGAATATTTTAAAGTCTGCGCTGCGTGGGTATGGAAACATCTTTCCAATGAACAGATGAGTCAACGAATATTACTATCGTTAAGCATCTGTTCCGCTACTGTGAAAAAAGTAAAGATTTAGTAATCCGCATCATTACCGGGGACGAAAGCAGATGCCGCCATTTCGAGTCAATGTTGAGTCGCCAGAGCATGCAGCGGAAACATGCATTGTCACCACCGCCGAGGAAATCTCAGTTTGTCATTATCTCAAGCAAGGTGATGTTAACCATGTTCTTTGACAATCGAGGACTATTGCTTCTTGGGTGGCTTCCAGAAGGATTTGTCATCAATGCAGAACGATGTTGTCAAATTTAATGAAGCTTCGGCAAGCCATCCAAAACAAGCTATCTGACAACGTCACTTAAAGTATTACGCTTCTGCATGATAACGTGCGGCCACATTCGGCAGTTACCACGCAAAGTACATTGCAGCGCTTTCACTGGGAATAACTTCTACACCTGGCGCATAATACTGAACTACTGACCTGAGATTTTCACAACTTTGGACATATGAAAGATGTTCCAAAAGGCAAACGTCTCATTTCGTATGATCAGGTACATGAAGCTGTAGATAACTGTTTGCAGAAGCAGCCTGCCTCGTTTCATGTCGCAGGAATACAAAGACTTGTGCAACAATAGGACCACTGTCCATATGCTGGCGGCTATTATTTTTAGGTATGTCATGTTTTGGTTCTTTCAGGCAGAAAGTCTCACAACTTGTAGAACAATCCTTATATATAATTCTCGGAAGTACGTAATTCAGGAAGTACATAATCGTCAGAAGTACATAATTTCAATGAAGTTCATAATCGGGACTTACGTAAAATGTATGAAAAATGCCTTGTCGTGTTGGCGAACACATGATCTAGATAATTGTTGAGACTGCCACTCGTCAGTAATAATCATTGTGCTTGTTCTGAATGGAAAAGCAAAGGTGCTTTCTGAGTCAGATAAAGGGCTTATTATGTGGGCTGGTCTTGATAGAGCGACGATTTAAAAAAGCATATCTTCGTGGTTTCTCAAGAATTGTGATTTCCCAGTTCTTTAATCAGTGGAGAAAGGACACACATTGCGAGTCTATTATGCGTGACTGTAGAACGACGATAATCTGTCAAGTAAAAGACCGCCGCTTTCTGAGGAGTCTTACATGGAATTTGTCATTTTCATGTAGGACTTCCGTCCACAGGGAGTAGAGTTTAGGTCCCAGCCACCTACAGCGAGATCGCCTTTTGGGCAGGACACAGAAACGGAAGGAATGAGAGCAAGTCTAGCGACTTTTGACAGAACAGTTTGTAGTGAGATTAGAGTACAGTAGATGGCGCCACCGTACAAGTACGATATTGCACATAGATGGGTGAGAGAATTTCAGGGGGGACATAGGAAAGGATACCCATTTAACCAGTGGGTCCCGCCTGGGGGCCGTCACTTTACGTGCTCGTCCGATGCACGGCGGATATTCAGCGATTGTTAGTAAATCACACCATCTCTGAAAGATCAGCCCAAGCTAGAACCTGGGGACCCAGCATCGATAGTCTGAAACACTAACCACTAAGCCATCCCTGGCTCTGGGAGTCTTATATGGAGAAACAGAAGCATTTAATAAAGGCTGCTCCAGATCCATCTCTCAGCATACTATGTCTAAAGAATCGCACATTATCAATATTTCCAGGTGTATATTGTTTTACAGGTTTCGGCGAAGAACCAAAACGTTCGTCTACTGTGATGTCAGGAACACCGAGTATGGTCACAGGAAAACTGAAAAAACTTCATGTGGTCCGATGAGTCGTGGTACTCCTTGTTCTGTGTCGAAGGTTGGCAGAGAGTTTGGCGGGAACCCCTTGAAGCAATGGACTCAAAGTGCATTATAAACACAACTCGTGCTTCTGGGAGTGGTGTCATATTTGGTGGTACGTTTTGTTAGTACAGAGCGTTTCCGCAGATATTTCTGGAAGGTCGAATACCCTACAAAGATTATCTGAGCACATTTGGCAAACAAATCCGACCTTCAATGTAAATGTTTTATCTAGGTGGTGACGTCAATCTCATAAAGACAATGCTCTACATCGACCAATACGTTTTCAACAGTAGTTCGGGAATCGCTATTACGTTGTATATATGTATGTATGTTTGTTCATCAGGTACACATATTTTAATATTATTAATCTCCGTGAAATTAAAAGTATTTTTTACCAATTTATGTGTTTTATTAAATTTTCAACATTTATGAAGTGCATTGAAATCATCTGCAACAATTGTAAAATATTTCTTCTAAATAATGTTTAGAATTTTTTGGGGGATGCTATCAATCTGTTAGAGCAAAAAATTGACATAGGAACTTTCCAACTTTTATTGTTACAATGTGTACATTATTATTATAAATTGTTCACGATTTTTTAAATAATCAGTATTTTGCTTTATTGCAATCAAAATTTCACTTGACGACTTGGATATGCTGTCTTTACGGTAAACTATGTATCCAAGGATTTTTATTATATTATGATCTTTGAAGTAGGTTCTTGGGGAGTTTATCTATATAGCAATTTTCTAAATTCAGGCATTTATAGACGGTCAGTTTTCTGATATATATTATCCCTAGGTACCTTGTAGTAACCTTTAACCTTGATGCAATCATAGTAAATGAAATCAATAATCTATTAAAGGACATTGTCCCAAAAGCAGTTTCAAGTTTTCATAAAAATATCATATTGCTGTTAGGTAAAGTTTGGGAACAGTATTAGATTTATTTTCTCTTATATCTTTGAGTTCTAAAACTTGTATTTCCTGTCCAGTTCTAAACGTTTTTTCGTCATCACAACTGTGAAGAGCCACATTGAAGGCAAGTTGAGTAGTCCATTTTCTCGTAATCGAGGACGTAGGGTAAACAAACATATTTCAACTAATTGCAGCATTTCATTTCCGTATAATCACTGGTCGTTTTATAAACTAAATTAATAAAACTTAGGAAACGTTAACATGCCTGTCAGTGGTGCAACCGTTTCGTCCATGTTTTACTTGAATATTATTTAGCAGACACCCGATTTTTCTTTAAAAATGTACTAAAGAGATCGTCATCCTTACTGTAGGCTTCTGCAGTATCTCTTTTTAGACATGGAAAATGTGCTACATTAGTGTCCTTATAAGTTTCAATTAGTCTATAAGGTAAGGAATGGGTGGTGTGATTGCCTTATGGCTCTGGCTATCTACATTATTTGGAATCTGGTCCCCAAACGTATGGACAGGCGATATTTTATAGTGTGCGTATTTCATACGGTGGTCGCCGAACTACGAAATGGAATAACTTCCGAAATACAACACAATCTTTCCTGACTGCTTTCAGTGGACTGTACATCAACCGAAATGAACAAGCACCACAACCCACACACAAAATCATGACTTGCAGGCAAAAGTTTACTATTTTTTATTTATTAATTGTCTCAGCTACTTTTTATATAATCAGTGGAAATATCAACGCTTTTAATGCCAGAAAGCTTTCTTTACATTCGAAGGCCACTTATTCATTGCAAGTAACTATAAAAGAAAGCTACTCGAAATATCATAATCACATCCGAACTTGCTTTTAGAACTAACTTCAAGGTACAAGATGTAATGGCAAATCTTTAAACGTATCGATAGTACTGAAGAGTTTCGGCTTTATGCGTTTTAGAAATGTAGGTGTACTTTTACATTCGTTACTAAGATTTTAAAGCAACCAACATCAGTTCAATTTAAAAATATCTCTGAACTGTTTGATATTATTTTCATAAGTAGGATTTCGTAGGTTTCACAAAGAACATTATAGCATAAATCTATAATTGGTGCTTTCAACTTAGAAATAAGAACCTTTTTTTGCATAATATAAACCTTCCCTGGAGTCGTTTATTTAGATATCACATTATGTTGTAATTCATACCATAAATTTTATTTACTATCACCAGGCCTTGAAAAATTTCATGCTGGTTCTCCTTTCAGGCAAATATCTCTCCCGACAGTTGTAGATCGACTGCCCCGCAGGGATGGCAATTTTGTTTCGTTTTTTAAAGTTTGATTTGTTAAAAATGTATACATATTTGTCGAATAATATTTTATGGCTAATCGAATTTAAAAGATTAACCATCGTATAATAACCCAAATCAATTTCCTTCCTCAAGAGTACATGATGCAATAATTTTTCAGTGTTTTTAAAATTTCCTAACAGCTCGCGCAAAGAAGGGTTCCCGTTTTTGCCCTTTGACCTACACAGCAACTGGCTAAGCGGCAATTCGCGAGGAGCATGTATTTTTACACTGCCTATCTTTCCTCACAGCGTTCGGGGATCGCAGCTTCTTGACTTGTGTTTCTTGTTAAGCGCAACGTGCCCAGATGTTTCGATTCACGGCATTCGCTGTTCAATTTGTTTTGCCAAAATAAAAAATAAAAAACTTTCCTCATGCAGGCGCACAATCACGCATCACTCTGTGAAATACAATAAGCTTTGTTAAGAACCTGATAATTTAGGTATCCAAGAGTAAACATAATAACGTATAAATGATTGTCGATTGAATTTGCACTGCTGCACTGAATTTTTTACGCGTCAACTAACTGCGATTTACAATACACTTTATTAAGAGACTAATAATTGTAGGTATCCAACAATAGGCATCATAACGTATACATAATTGCCGTTTGTATTTAAACTGCTCTACAGAAGTTTTTACGTGTCTACTAAAACTTTTTAGTCGTCACAGACGAGCAGCAGACCTCATTTATCAAGCCCTGACTGTCACATTTCTGACAGTTACGAAATGATAGCTACAATATCTGTTACTTCACAATTTGTACGGTAACGAATAACCGGACACTCCATTTTTTGATGGGAAACGTCGCAAACATAGCCCACGCTTGTATAATGAGACGTTGGTGGCCTGGTAATCATATACAAGCATTAAGAGTAAAATTATGCCGTACGGCAAAGCTCAGTGATATTCGAATACCACAGGTATAGGATATCTTCTCAGGAACAAGCAACATCGGGAAATTTTTGCCCAGCTGCAGCTATTCCGTTCAATTGTAAGTGATGTTGTTGTGAGGTCATCATGCTTAAGCAGAACAAAAGCCCAATCGCTTACTGGTGGGCCCCGTAAAATACCAGAAAGGTAAGGGCGAGGGCTGAAGCGAGTGGAATGACGCAATCCTCTATTACAGCACTTACTAACGAGTTCTAAAAAGACTCTGGAATCAATGACAATATCATAAGCGTTTGTTGAGACCTGAAAAGAAAGATTTCCCGCAGCAGAACAATTCGCACGCAGAACAAAAAAAAAAAAAATATGTCATTAAAGTTTGGTTGTAAGCCTAACTTGTGACTAACAATGACACTTTCGACAGTCCTGTGATCCACCCTTTACCGAGGCATTTCGGTAAAGACACTTTTGTTTACCAAAATCACAATGTCCTCGTCCATCGGGTGAGATCCATGCAGCTTGTAAAGAACTTAATGTCACTCCACGGAGTAACTTTGGTTTGAATTGTGACGTAGACTGAGAACCAGATCGAATAAGCGGCCGTCGGTGACCGCGCATCCCTAATGTTCTTACGATGAACTGCAAGGCATTTCAAGCAGCAGATTATCATGATCTAATTTAAAACATTCCCAGCAGAGTGGTTATTGTTTTCGCAGCAAAGGGTTTGGGAATAGAATTTCTATGTCAGCGTTTCGTGTCTTAATTTTATATAAGACTTGGTACATAAAAAAAATGGACAAAGTAAGGATGTCCTATTTCTATGGGAATTTTTCCCGGAATGTATTTTTTAGCGACGACATTGGTTGAAGATTTGCGAAATTAGATTTAATTAACATTATATATTTTACAAACACTTAAGTGGCTATATTTAATTCAGAAAATTAGGTTTATTAATCCAATTTTCGCAATTAAAAGTCCATTATAGTTTCACCCGAAGCCATGGTTCAGCTTTGACAGGCCTAAGCGTCTGCATTTTTTTCATGTGTCTAAGTCTCGGGCAGCCATCGGATCACATATTGATAAGTACTTTCCATGCGCCTGATAGGTATGGAGATGAAGATAAACCATTTACCAGTGTAATACGGATTCGAAATGTGTGAAAAGCTACAAAAAGTCTACGTCAAATATTGATTTAGGTATATCTAAGAGTTTGGCGTCATTAAACAGGAATTGGTGGTTGTTTTTCGAATAATGCTGGCCTATGCAAGATTTTTTTATTCCACATGTTGTTAATACTGTACAATGTTTTATTTACGTAAATAATTAGAAACAAAATTCGACAGGATTCATTCAGTTAAAGGACTAGTTAGCACAAAAAAAATAAAAACACCAGCTCTGGTAATCAACTCAGACATTTGAGCAGATTTCATCGCTCATACAATCTTCCTTTAACTTTCTTTCTTTCTGTAGCCATGTATCTGTTTTCCATTACAGTAATTAAGTTAAAAAGAGAAACGTTTCTCACTGTAAAACGTTTATTATACATCGACTATAGCTTCGCAGAGCCTTTGGCTCGGTATCATCAGCATGAATTAAGCGTATTCGTTGAAATCATTGTGACATCATCAGAGTCTTGGCAGTAACGGATTTTGTGACTTGTGTCCACGCGCTTGAAAGAAATGGTGCAGACGTGATGTTGTTGACCAGCCGTGAAGAGTATCGCTATATGTGGAAAACTTCTAATACATTAATCTTAATAGTCGAATCAGCTTTATTAATTGGCGTAACGTTTCCAAACAAAGGTTTATGGTTATATTCTTGAAAATGTTTGGCTACAGACCACTTCTTCAGTTAATCGTTCCGTACATAAGCCTTGTGTTCCCTCACATGTAAACCGAAAGTCCTGTGGGTCATTTATATATACACTGAAGAGCAGTTGAATTAGAGACAGCTGGCGTTATGCAAACGTGGAGCTGTGGGCGACCCTGTAAACGAAAATGCTATGACGTATGCAGAGATCAGACAATATCACGAATGATGCGACGGGAATCAGTAAGAGTCGGATGCAGAACGGGTAAGACGACGGATCTAAGCGCATTTGATCGTGAATAAATTGTCAGGCCCAATGAATGGGTCACTCCATCTCGGATGTCGTGCAGGCAATGGGATTTTCACGAACCACCGTGTCACGGGTGCACCGTGAGTACATCGAATCCGGTAAAACCATCCCTGAAAGGACCAACTGCCGTGAACAACAGTGTGTGGATGAGCGGGGTCATCGTCGGAAACACCTTTATGTCATTTAAATTTTGAAAAACTTCGTTTTAACTTTTAGTATCTTTCTCATTATCATCACTTTAACCTACAGCTATCATTTACAAATTTTAACACAAAGGCCTTTTTAAAGGCGAACTAAAAAGCTACAACAGATATGAAATTCGGAAAAAGTGAAAATGCATATTCATATAAATTTTTTTCAGGATAATGAACTGCTTACTTTTTATGTTGATTTTCTCTGTGAATATAATCCTTATTTTGATAGGCAAATCGTTCACTCTAAATCCCAGGTACACAGGGCCAGCACATTATTATTAGGGACATTTACCATTTACCTTAAACACTTTCACCATTCCATTTCAAATGAGGTAGTTCGAAATTTCCTTTTGATAGGATTTTCTGTTTCACAAAGTACACTCCCAGAAATATAAATAGTAAGACGTGTGGTGCGTATGGAAATTTTGGATTGCCAAACTTGTTCGTGACGTCATAGCGCTGATAAGAAATATAAAGGATTTGACGCGTATTGACCGTTGTTGTTCAAACGGAAAGTTGAAAAGGAAAGAATCAATTGACAAATTTGCAATTTTCAGTATGTCTTCCCGACATCACCTAGATGATTTTACGCGTGGCCGTATTATTGGCAAGATTTAAGAAAGGCGAAAAATAACAGATGTTGCCAGGAAGTTCGACGTCAGCCACAGTGTTGTTTCAAGGCTTTGGAAATCATTTCAAACAAATGGAGAGTGTAGCAAACGTGACGGGAGAGGTCGTGTTTGCAGTACGACACCTGCAGAAGATCGGTACGAACAAAAAGACACCGGCGCAGCACAGCTACTAGTGAGGTAGCAAATCAGTTTATGGCTGCTACTGGGAAGCGGATCTCCCGAAAAACTGTCGCCAGACGTTTGCATGAAGGGTGACTATACGCCCACCGTCCTGTTGTGTGCATCCCATTGTCCAGCGTCACCGTACCACCCGTTTGCAATGGTGCCATCAATATCGCAATTGGACTGATAACGACTGGTCTGCTGTCCTCTTCTCAGATGAGAGTAGATACAGTCTATCGTCTGATTGTCGACGACAACTGATCTGGCGTGATAGTGGTACTGCATATTGTCCTGCCAACATACAGGGAAGGGACCGTTATACGACATGTAGTGTCATGGTATGGGCTGGCATCATGATCAATGGCCGTACGCCCCTCTATGTGCTTCCAACTGGGACTATGACTGGCCAACGATACATTAATGAAGTTCTGCTACCTCATGTTCGCATGTTCCGTGGTGCTGTCGGTGATAGATTCATTTTCATGTACGACAACGCAACATGTCATCGAACAGTCGCTGTCCAGCCGTGTCTTGAGAGCAAGAATATTCAACGCCTCTTATGGCCAGCACGTTCTCCAGATCTGAATACCATTGAAAATGTGTGGGATGCTTTGGGGAGGTGTCTTGCTGGTCGTCAATGCTCTCCAATAAACAAGGACACCCTCATCCGTGCACTGACAGAGGAATGGGATAAATTACCCCAACAGCTGCTTGATAATGTTGTGCAAAGCATGACACGACGTGTGGAATCTTGCATCGCCCTCCATGGTGGCCATATCCCGTATTGACATCTTACGCCGGAACGGCTGCGGACGGTAATTGCATTTTCTTCACGTTTACGTATTCTGCACAAAATGGCCTGTTTTTCCCTTGAACCCGTTCGAAAGCCTTCTGGATTTCAGAGCACAATAAATTGTCTTTCTTGTAATGTCCTGGCATTCTGACATTATTTTATTTCACTTGGCATCCAACCGCACTTACGTTTTTATGCGCTATATAGCCGTTTATGATCCGTCCTTAGCAATTGTTCAGCAGTGTAATTCTCCGCGCCAAATGGGAATGATGTGAATCTGTTTAAAAAGAAAACGCTTGTAAACTATTCCTCAAAACGAAGAGAAGATTTTAAGAAGAAATATTACAAATAATTTATCAAATATCAAACGCATCTTTCACGTTGATGCCCGCTGCAGCAGAATGAAAATAAGAAAATAACATATTTATGTGAATATAGCATTTATACCATACGCTATGCAATGGATAAATACAGTTTTATACACTATATACAGAAGCACAAAAGGGAGATAAAATAATGTTTCCATAGTTTTCCTTAGCGGGTAAACTGTTCGTTATTTAAGGAGCTTTATGTTCGTCCCTCAACCACAGGCAATGCCAAATAGAGAATTGTTTTGCTCAAAATGCTGTTCAGAATCAGAAATATACTGTTGAACCGTTTAAGTCTCCATCAACTTTTCCTTCATACATTCCTTGTTGTAGTCAACCAGAGAGGAGTTATAAAGAGTGTAAAAGACAATGTCAGCAATTCGTAAGTAATATTAGTGAGGTGTTTATGTGTTTTAGCAAAGGCTAATCTTTATATGAAGTGGATGAAAGATGATTCTATTTTTGCCAGATTCAAAATTCATTCGGACAGTGAATTTAAAACATTGTTCCTGTTTCACTCAAGATTACATGAAACCTACCTCGGTCCCTGTAGTTATCGGTGCTAATGGTATGTAATTACGGCAATTCAAAATTTCATTTGTAGTTATACCTTTAATGAAGGAATAGTTGCTATATAGAATGCTTACATAATTTTCATGAACTCGTCCAAAGATCGGATTTACTATGATCGCATCGTAAATAGCTATAGTTTTTTATTGCTTTCCCTTTAGGGGTCACATATTCTTTCAGGTTCACGTTCTAATTCAGGAATAGTGTTCAAGATGTTCTTTGCGGTGGTCTACTGTTCCTAAAAATAGCGGCTTGATTTCATCTCGTTCTCAAGAACTTCTTTCCAGATTACCGACTTAAGATCTCTAAAAATTTCTTCACAGGTATTATCCAATTTATTGTGGGCGCATTATCATGAAGCTATACCAAGAAATGCAATATGTCACCATCATCCATCTCTTAAAATATAGGATCAACATAATTGTTCGTCAAAACCTCTTCAGAGCAATTATTCGAATTGACAGTTGCCTATTTCTTTTAGTACAGAGACTAAAGGCTTTCTTCTATCATGAGCAGAGTTATTTTTTAACTCTTTTACAGTTGTGCCATTTGGTATCAACACTATTTATTTGCTTGCGACAATTATTGTCGCTTATCTAATTTATTCTTACTTGTTCTTCCCAAATAAACTGGGCATTTAATCGATATTAAAAGTTTTGCTAATTTATTTTTAATGTTGCCGTGATATTCTTCACCTGAAGAAGATGGTGGGAATCATTAAAATTTGTAGGAATCACCTTCTGTGTTGTACTAGACACAATGAAGGAACAGTAATGTTCCCAGAGAAAAGAACGATACTCGTGACAAGTGTTTCAGCTTTTGTCTCTCGAAAAACCTAGCAGTAGACCCTTTAGGTGATTGCGATAAATCATAACACCATGTTGACCGGTCGAGTAACAAAGTGGCTCCAGAGTTTCTGTGAAGACACATATTTATGTATAATTCCTATAATAACATCTCAGGAGCTTCTTTCCAGATTGCAAGATTAACGTTTCGCAAATTACACTTATACTAGATATTTCAATTGGGGAACATTTTTTTTACATATAATTTGAATAAAAAGAAAGAAGAATGTTATTCTGTTGACGTTTTGATGTTGGTATTGTCGGTTAATTCAGACAGTGGGCGATTTTATTTTCTTCCTGTTAACTAAAACCAGGTTTATGAAAGCATGTGGACAAATATGAAAAAACAAAAAAGGAAAACATGCCATCTAAGTTTTAAAAGCATTTCTCTCTATCTAAACGATTTTTCGTAAAGTGAGTACATTTATATAGACTGTTCGCCTTCCTCTGCTGCTAGTTTCCCCTTACTTCACTTGAGAAGAGAATGGACAATTTACAACAGTTATAACAGCAGTATCGAGATTCCGTAAATTTAGTTTGATCCATTGCCACTGTAATAAGTTGCATGCGTTTATCTAACGATTTGGCAAACAGAGTATAAAATTCCCACTAACTTTCAATAATACTCTGCCAAAAATAATATAGCACATTAGAACAACGATCCGGGGGACATCAATTCCATGTAAAGTATTTCAGGATAGAAACTACAATCGTAGGAAGAAAATTCACATATCTGAACATCTGACTTTGCTAAGACATGGTTATGGCATAGAATTTCATACATTGACCATAACTGACCATAACTGGAAATTTAAAAATAGCATAATAATATTTACGGCATGGAATTTCTAGCATTATCCAACATCGCCCATAATTTGGAAATTAAAAAATGATAACCACACATTTACTGTTCATGCCAATCAATAACGCACAGGTAATAACAGTAACTACAATAAATCACAAAGCTCCTTACGGGAAATATTTTTGAGGATCAAATTTGAAATAATAGTAAATCAATAAATAAGTACATCGCTCTTTCTACGTTCCAGAAACACACAGCATCCGAAAAATTGTTTTTTAGCCAACCGCTGTGGAATTGAACCAACAGAACTCTCGATATCGCGCCGAGTGCGTTACATTTACGCCACGGTGGCCAACAATCCACGGTGCTATGTGTATTTAAGCCAGATTCTGACATCATAAATCCGTAAGATGGGCTCAGCTACTGAGTCGTCTCCATCTGGTGGGCATAAACGGCACTAGCTATATATATTATAGCAGTTAAATCCAACGGGCGAGATCCAGGTGAAAATACCCAAAATACGTGGTGACAGTTAATAAATAAATAAATGCATCGCTCTTTCCACGTTCCAGAAACACACAGCATCCGAAAAATTGTTTTTCAGCCAACCGCTGTGGAATTGAATCAACAGAACTCTCGATATCGCGCCGAATGCGTTACATTCTCGATATCGCGCCGAGTGCGTTACATCCCGTTGGATTTAACTGCTATAATATATATAGCTCGTGCCGTTTATGCCCACCAGATGGAGACGTCTCAGTAGGTGAGCCCATCTTACGGATTTATGATGTCAGAAGCTGACTTAAATACACATAGCACCTTGGATTGTTGGCCACCGTGGCGCAAATGTAACGCACTCGGCGCGATATCGAGAGTTCTGTTGGTTCAATTCCGCAGCGGTTGGCTGAAAAACAAATTTTCGGATGCTGTGTGTTTCTGGAACGTGGAAAGAGCGGTGTATTTACTTATTTATTAACTGTCGCCACGTATTTGGAGTATTTTCAACTTGAAATAATAGATATGACGATAACAAGGAATAAAAAGTGCCTACGTGAAATGTATTTATGCGGATGAATTAGGGAAATAATAAAAATGTTTCTTTAAATATGCTCCCGGAAATATATTTACACGAAATAATTTCGAATAAAATATCATAATAACTACCGTAGGGAATATGCTTGAATATTGTTTTAGCGCGAAATGATATGGAAGTACTGCTTAGGGAATACTAGTTTAATATGTAAACACGAATGTGGGAATAGTTGTTGTTTATTAGACTTTGCCTTTTAGCTAAGTTTTTAACCTAAATGCATAAAGACAAAACGTAAGATCCAAATCAAATCATAGTACACAGTAATTTTGTCCGTATAATGAGGAAATATCATAGAGCTGGTTTTGAATATGTTTCTGTGCGCTATCCATAATTTAAGGTGTGATGGTTCCTATCTACATTTGGTAAAACGTCATCACGCGATTGAAAAATTCAAATATAAAATGCTCAGTTTTTCCTCCGAGACCTGAAATTTTCTCTGAAACAAATCGAGATCAATCCTAATTTCCGCGTGGTTGGGCAATGACAGACAATGCAAAGAAAATAATCCTCGTTTTTCTTGATTTCCTAGAGGTTTGGTTTTCCCGATAAAATCTACATTTATTTATCTCTATAACTGCAGCATGGGGTGGTAGAATATATAAGTAAAGAAATCAGAAACATTGAGCGATTGAAAAGAAATGTATTTACACTCATTTATGACAATGAGTGTAGATGTGATATACACTCATTGCCATAAAATCCGCGTACCAAGAAGGAGGTGTGGGACTGAAAGGACATTTTAGTAGTAAAATGGTACATACCAAGAACAGAAGTGATAACAATATCACAGCATCATGATTATTTCACGCATTCATAGGGTACACATTCCGGTCAGCGATAGTACCGCGTCGGACTGCCTCGTTTTTATATACATGCGATAATACAGTTCGACATAGAATCAAAGAGACGATGTAGGTTATCCTGGGACAGATTGGCCTTTTTGCAACTGACGCCCTAATCCCTAAATACTGGAACATGGAGAAAGGGAGGTCACATCTGGTCTCACACGTGCTCGATGTCAAGAGATCAGACAATCTGGAAGGCCACGGAAACGTCAAAGCATAATGTAGACAGTCCCTGGGAAACCCGAGCAATGTACGACGGACGTTATCTTGTTGAAAAATGGCTTTTTTTTGGAAAATCAGTACATGGAACCAGAGGATCGCATTTTCGTGCAGAAGTGACGTATCGCTGGGCTGTTAAAGTAGCGCTGGGATGTGAAGTGTACCGAGCGTTGGGCTGTCAAAGTCTCGCGGATCACTGCCCGCGAAGCACGGCCGTCATACGCGATTGCTCCCCAGACCATAACGCTTGCAGTTCGGGACCTGTGCCGCTGCACAGTGAGGTTGGGATTGTAGCACTAACCTCGGGTCCTCCACACTCTTACACGGTGATCGTCCGTTCCCATACAGAAGCTAGATTATTCGCAAAACACTATACGTCGTCAGTCCGTAGCATTCCACGTTCCTCGCTGCTGACACCTCAGCAATTGCCGCCGACGATTGTTAGGTGTTAATGGTAGAAAACGTAAGGGCCGTACAGCATGCATATTCGCCTCTGCCAGGCGTCTGGATATGGTTATGGCGGACAAAGGAATCCCTTAAAAAGCCGCCACATGTCAATGGATATTGGACAAAGATGTCGTTGCATCTGTGCGCGCCGTTCTCACGATTCCAAGGTCCTCTCAGCTAGTGGTGTATCTGGGTTATGCAGAGCCAGTTCGTCGTGTCTGGGTGCCTTCTCGTGCCCATTGCTCCCAACATGATCATACCATACTCTCCGACCGTCCGAAATGGTGGCCCATTCGGCGCACTGGCCACCCTGCGTCTCTCATCCCGACGATACAGCCTCGTTCAAACTCCGTCAGTTGCCCGTGCGCACATATACGGCGACTCCTCGACATGTCTTTCACTCAGGGATCTCACCTGACTCCTACTCTTCACTTCTCACGAATGTGGAGTCCCCTGCGGGTCGTATTATAAGCCCCAAGGATTGCGATTGCATCGCCGGTCTTGTACGCGCGGGCATTCGAAATCGCACGAAACTTTATTGATTTGAATGTTTGCCCTCACCGTAACTATTCGCCGCGTTTCGTGCTAATAGCACAATTTTTTCTTGGTGCGCTGATTTTTACGACAATGAATGTAGTTCAAAGGTCAATGCAAGCGCCATTTACTGAATTTCGGGAAAAAAATGAAAATTAATATGTATTTGGTGCTGAAGACAGTGGTCGGTGACGTTAATTAACAGGAGAGGCTAAAAATCTCCATTTTTTGAGGGTTTCAGGTAATAATAATATATGTTATGAAACTTATATACGACATAAAATTTCGTGTGCTTGTGTGCGCCAACCGCTGCTTGTATTCAGCATCCCTATCAAAAGCAGTACAGTACCCATAGATGATGGAACTTATATAATTTACAATTTGTTGAAAAAGAAAATAAGAATTGATATTATGCTCTACAGCAAAAATGGAAAAACACACAAGGCAGGTTTTAGGAAGCACGCCTTCTAATACGCCCAGTTTTTTTAAAGATCACTTCTAATGCATTTCAAGAACTTGACAAAATTCTTAAGCTTCACGTTGCATCTCTTGAAATACATGTGCAGGTGTGTTCCAAACTTTATTGGCACTGGTTTCAAGATAAGGAGACAGCAGAGCTGTAAGACAAACAAAACGACCATGCCTCACCGGAACTCGAACCCGGAACCTTCACTGATGAATTCTCAGAAGCCAATGCTTAGATCAATGCGCCACCATGGTGATGTGTCCTAGTTTGAAAAGGGCATTACAAAAGGCAGCTCAGTTGGAGGTATGAGCATAAGAATCATTTATATTGTTGGACAGGTCGTTAAATTGACTGCGGCCTTTGTCAGCAACAAGTGGAAGAAGACCGGACATTCCAAGAATTCACATATCTCCCTGGAAGACCAAGAAACCTGCAACAAAGGGACCCTGTTGTGCTCCAGAGAGACATTCGGACAATTAGGTCCCGACTAACGATCGCGAAAGCGCTTCAGTAATACATTGCCACATATGTTATGGTGTCCACCAAGACACCGAAGAGAGGCCCATGCATTCGGGTACCATTGCGGAGTAGCGACTCATAAACCTCTCATCATAAACACCAATAAACCCACGGGGCTCCGGTGGAGTGAACAGCACAAAAAGTGCACATTGGAGGTATGGTAGTAGGTGTTATACAGCGCCGAATCCGGCTTCACATTATTCCAAAATGATGGACATGTCTCGGTTAGGCAGTTACCCGGAGAACGCTGGCTTTCGGAGTTCACCGTGCCAATTGTGAAGCATAGAGGCGGGGTAGAGTTACGATATTGGGCAGTTTGAATTTTTAAGGTGTGGTTCCCTTGTTTGTTTTTCCTGGGAACATGAACCCTGCGCCATTTAGAGATCGCTATTTAAGATATCTATATACGGTGCAGGGTTCATAATGCTAGTAAATTATTTTGTGGTAATATATGGTAGAGTTCAGTAGCAACATTAAACGGAAACGCACAACATCAGCAGTTCTGACTGATATATGATAGATAGCGGAACAGAACACAATGTTGCGTTGGATTTACAGGCATACCGAATGTTCAGTGACACTGGTCTATCAAAAATGCGTAAATAATCTCAGAACAGGATAAATACCACCCTCACGGAAATGAATGTTTTGTCCTCGCATGTCCTGCTGAGCACCAAATGGTTCGGAAGAATTAGGAGCAAATAGTATCACTCTGCTGGAGAATCATGAATAGTTACGGAATGATTTTTTGGTCAGAATTCGTTTGTGCAAACGTTTCCCCACAGCCTACTATGCATGTTACATTGGACTGAGATCAGGAAAACACCCTGGATTCTCCATTCGATGGACATCCTCACTAGAAAAAACTGTTCACAGCACATTTCATCCAAATACGGTGCAGAGCACAATGACACAGATGAACGGGTCGAAGAGCGGCATAATTACAGCACCGTTTCCGGGTGATTGTCTCTTGATCCATCAATTGCAGTTCGATAGTCCATTGATCGTTTCCCCTGTCCGCACCACTGAAATCACGACTGTCGTAGATATTCTATTTACGAGTAATATCGATCCCTCATTCTTCCAACGTCCACTTCCCCTTGAAATCCGAATAAAAACAAAAGCCTGCTGTCATCTGCGAACATGAAGTTTTCCAACTACTCTGAAGGCCGGACAGTGTGAGTCAATCACCAGTGAATATTGGGCTGTGCAGAGTGTCATCGATAATGATAAACCGCTTCGGAGTATTGGGGCATACTGTCCTAATGCATGTCTTAACATCATTTAGCACGAAATGTGTGCACCTGTGCTTGATGAACGAGGATTAGCCAATAGTCACGCAAAAATTTCCCCAAACCTTGTTGCCTTTATCGCCAGGTAATGGCGATAATGGTGTATTACCATTGACTCATACAGGAGAACGACTTCTTGTAAAATATCTGTCAGAATTTCTGTCTCCTAAATGACGACAAAAGACTTAAAACTGTGTTGTGTTCTGCTGCATGCTATTTGGAGACATCGTTTGCTCTCCGGTCTTCGAATTTGTCGATGATTACGTGTAATCATATATAATATCTAGAGAGATATTCTTTGTTGCTTCAGACACCAGATTTCCCTCTCCATCGCTGAAACACATGAAACACAAAATTAACTGAAATAAGACATTCAGAAATGTATGCAGAAGATTTTAGGAAGAGAGTGTTTCTGAACCCAGTTTTTCTGCAGCCATTAGGAAAACCGCCCGGCATTTCTTCACCCTTAGGTCAGAAAGAAGACCGACGCCCTTAATTTAATTTCCGCGAAGACAGTACGCTGGTTTGTCTGCTTAACATGTTCGTCAGCGGTACGACGATTACTCAGTCTTTCCAACGTTTCTACCTGCCCAGGAACGAACTCAGTTCCTTTCCATAATAGCCAGAAGCGAAGACCACGATGTCACCATTGCCCTGAATTGAGACATGACTACGCCTCATGCCAATTTACATTCACAGCACATGTCTTGCGTATTAGCGTAAAGGCTGCGCGTTAAATAAAGTCGTTATGTGTACATCACACCCCAGTGGTCGGCAAATGCTATAATGCCCTTTTAGTGCCATGATGCTGGGTAATCGCGGTACTTATGGCTTGAGACCTAATTAAAGGCGTCAAAACAGAATTGATACCCGTGATGACAAAGTAAATTATATCAAGATTATATATATTTATATTTTTAAGAAGAATAAACTGAAAACTAAGGCTTTAATTATATTAATTAGGCATAACAACAGAAAAAAATATTTCCATTTTCCAAGGTTACATGCACATACGGCGTATAGTTCCGTACAGCAGACATTCTTCTTCCGCTGTATTTTCCTAATATTTCAACATTATATTTCCATTCTTCATTTAAGAAAATCAACACAATATATCTTTTCTCTCGTTTTCATCTTTTCTATGCCTGGAGTTATATATAAGTACTTATGAATTTTAGGGCATCTATAAATGACTATTCTGTGCCTAAATAAACACGAAATGAGTTGAAAGCATCATTTCGCATACATAAAGTTTTAACATAGCAATTCAAGAAATAATAGCTACAAGGTTTGACGGACTCGAGCAAAGAAAGTTTAGATTCAATAAGTATTTAAACTTAGTGTCTGTAGAAGGAAAGCTCAGTGTGTTTGGAAAGGTCCTTAACAGCTGCGCGCTAACAGGAGATGCTATGCTGGCTGATCACCTACACGGTCTTATGGCCTTCGCGTACCCTGCGGACGATGGTCTGCTCATCAGAACAATGCCCACTTGGCCTCAACGGTCCAGGCATGGCTCGAGAAATGCTCACCTAAATTTGAAATCGTCCAGTGTACTCCTAAGTAAAAATGAGAAGAAGTATTCTTCTCATAATACGTGGCAAATACGTCATGATAATTAACACAGCAATCAGACATCTCTGAATTGACTGTAATTACTGTTTCACACCTGAACCTAATCACTTCAGAAAATTTGAATATTTCATCGCCATGGAGCGGGAATCGAACCCGCATCTCCCGATTACCGTTCGAGCATGCTATCTGTTACATCACCTACGACGGCGAATTCGCAAGTATGTGAGTGTTAAGAGCATCGGAATATTCTCCAAACGCGTTCTTAATTAACGCAGATTTTTCTGCCATCTACCGCTGTTAAGTAAATCTCCAGTTGTTCCGAAATAAATGGTGGAAAAAATATTCTTCTTATAATACCTGGCAAATGCGTCATGATACTTAACACCGTGGCAATCGGGTGATGCAGGTTCGATTCCCGTTCCAGGGCGATGACATTTTCAAGTGTTCTGATGTGAATTGATTCACGTGTGAAACATTAATTACAGTCGATTCAGCGATGTATGACTGCTGTGTTAATTATCAGTACTCCTAAGTCTTCGGATTTAAACCCTGTGGCAGCTCTCTGAAATGAGGTGGAGCTAAACATCAGATGCGACGTCGCAGGCAGAGTTGTAGGCAATGCTGCTAAAGGCGTGGTTGACATTACCTCCGGAAGACCTCCGGCATCTGGTAAAGCCGATGCTTCTTGTCGTGTACAGTCTGTTGTCCACGCTAGAGGATGACCAACACGCTATTCGGAAGGGTAACTCTAATATTTTGGCATTTGAGTATATGATGTTTTTGAACAAAATGAATAAATACAATATAATGACATAATTTTAGACCCAATTCCTTGTGTTACACCCACTATTTATTCCGTTTCATTTACTGAAGCTCCTTCAAGACCAGCGCCAATGATAATGCCTTTTTTGAAGACATAGGATCAGTAGGTTCATTGAGCTCAAATGAGCTTCATAACTTCATATTTAGGAAAATTTGGGATAGGTGTAAATCCTGGTCTATTAAGACTCTGAAAAAAGGGTTACTGCGTTTTTAAACGAATAGAAATCCGAAAGCGATGCAGATGAAAATATTGCAATACATGTGAAAGGGGATCGCTATTTAAATAACACTGACTATATATCCTATCAAATATCGAGCATCCCATTGGAAATTTCACCAAGTGCTTTGCACACATGTATCTACTATAATAATGATCGACATTGTGAATAATATGTAGGCATGCCGCATACAAACGTGAAACGTTGGGATCGTGAACTCTTCTAAAGAAATATAAGTTTTCCCACTTTATGGTGTTGTACTATCATCAGCAACTCTTTTGTCTATGCTGAAAGACATTTTAACTATCCGTGTCAATGTTTCCTCTGCTTACTCAGCAGCTCTCTTGACGTCTGATGGCCGCTGAAATCGATAATGCTGTCTGCCGCCTTACCGTCAGTTTGTTTGCCCCGAAACACATTTTAATAACCCCTGGTTTTCCCACTAAGCTGGCACGACGCTCTACATTCTTATTTCGAATTGCTTCTTCTCAAACTGTCTCGCAATGTTTAGTTCTCTTTCCCGATGCTGCTGTGTTTTATCTGAGTTTAGAAACGTCCAGTTTACCCCAATCGCTCGGTTTTAAACCTTGTGAAAGCTCTCTGAACTGCCGTGCAGCGGGACATCAGAGCATTGAACACTGAACTGACATCGAGAGTGGAATTGCGGACAATGGTGCAACAAGCATGGCTGTTGGAGCATTGTCATGCAACAGGCACGGCAACACCTCCGGACACTCTCCGGCATTTGGAGGAGTGGATAACTCGGCGTGTACAGGTATTTACTCGCGCTACAGAAGAACCAACACAGATAAGTAAGTATCTCATGGTTTTCACATCGAGATTATATTTTTTTATATGAAACTACCAGGAACAAAATTAGAAATAAAATCCTTATTATTCTGTGCAATACTTTCATGATTGGTCGAAAAATCGCTATGGTAACAAGCCACTCCGTACGTAAATAAAAATTTAAATGAAGGGCGGAAATGATTTATGTTGTTCTAAAGGTGTGATAAATAATGTTAAAAGATGACTACACAGCATTAAAAAAACTCTATGGAGACACTAGCTTTCCTAATGTTGTTCATCAAAGATGAATCTAAATTATTAATTTTAATCATCAAGCATTATGTGTCCAACTCTGGATGAAGGCTCCCCAAATATTTTAGAAATCTTAGTATTTTGTGCCTAAAACTTCCCAGTCATTTCGACATGCCTTCGAACTTCATTAGCACATCTCCCACGTGATCTTCTTCTGGATCTCTCCATGTCCCTTGGATTCCGTCTAGTATTTCGTTTGTCAAACGGTTGTCTGTTCTTCTAGAACTATGACTAACACTTTAAATTTCAGGGACTTTTTTTTTCCTGATGATATGGTCACCTCTTTTCATTTCTTAATCCATTTATTTCTCTTCTTATAATCCCCTGTTGTACTGAATGTGCATCACTTCATGATACTGTTAGTTGTTTGCAGCCTCTGAATATTTTTTCTATGTTAAAATCCATGTCTCTGATGTATGAGAAAGGACTGGAAGAATGCTTTATGTGGAAACCTTTAAGACATAATGGTACATTGTTCTTGAAAATTACACTGCTTCTTCCACACGCTCTTCACTCAGTTCTATACGCCTAATTATTTATTTTTCTATGTGTAACTCGAACGATAACTCTTGCGGAAAGTAAATGTAGTCATTGGTTTCTTTTCGATTTGTTCCAAACATCGCTACATTTTCAGGTGACAAAACATCTTACTTCAATTTTGTTTTCTGGAAATTTCAATTTAGATCCACTTTTCTGTTCTCAGCAAGCTCCTGGATCATACACCTTGGCACTGAGTTGTTACTCGCAAATTTACGATTTTGTCAGCTCAACGGAGGCGGGTTAAATAATCTATATTAATCTTTTTCTTTTTGTCTGCCAAGTACAATGATTGACTGCAAGGAAAGTTTCGAAATATAATGTGAGCCACCCCGGTGGCGCAGTGGTGTACGGCGCTGGCCACTGATCATTCGTCCGTAAGGGGTCCGGGTTCGAATCCCGGTCAGGCATGGATGTTGTGTTTGTCTTACGGTACTGGCTCTCTCCCTTCCCTGGAACCAGTGACCCTAAATTAGGGACGGGCGACTGCTTGTAGCCCATTGAGTTGCTCGCGGTGGTCGTTAAACCTCCAATCAAAAAAAAAAAAAAAAAAAAAAAAGAAATATAATGTGAATCTCTTGTTGCAGTTTTGAAAGTGCAGTGGTCTCGTACATCTGAACTTGTTCGCTTTTATTTTCAAAGATATTATTAATAATCCTGTTATGTATCTCTAACACAGCAGGAATTTAAAAAAAGCTAAAAATGCTGATCGTTTCAGAGAGTCAAAAGCCTATTTATATTCAATAAAGCCTCGCAAACGGGAATTCAAAAATATTAATTCTTTCAATCAGTTCATTCATTTGAATCATACCATTAACAGTGCCTTAGATTCTTCTGCATTGAGTTACTTTAGGTTGCGCAGAATCCTTTCTGTCATTCGAGCTATGCAAAACTACCTTAAAGTATATTTTGAAAACTATTTGCAGGATGCTGATGGGTCTGCGATTCGTGAGGTTTTCATGTTCACTTTTTTATCTAACAAAATTAATGTAGCATTGTACCCATTATCAGACTGAAATAGTGTATGTGCATCAGTTTACGTGTTATTAACGTTTTCCTCAGTGAAATTCTTTTGTACATACCTTTGGAATATTGCTTCCACCAAAACAGTTTCCTTCTATCAGTGTTCTAAAAATATCAGATCTCTTATCTGGTTTTCAATTTCCCTGTTCCGTGACCCTCTTATGGAAAAATAATTCATCTGCGGCATTTTGCCATGTTTCTAATAAATTCAAACGCCTTTGGTTTATTGTTCGATGTTATTTGCATTTTAGCTAAAATCCATGCATCTGAAAACAAAATATCTGCATTCATTCAAATTGTGCGTGAGACAAGTGTTAATGTTTACATAGAAACAAAAATTTGATCAACAAAGATTTGTTCCGAAAACAATAAGAAATCTTCCGCCAGAATATTTTTAACCGGTTAAATAATGTTTGCGTGCCACTGGGCAAGGAAGTGCCGACACTCCTATATTTTCGGATGTTCTTTCAGTAATGATGAAGTCATTGTTATACAGAAAAGTACATCACATTTTACAATACTTTTAACTAGAAAAATTACGGCAGGGCAAGCTTAAATATGCAGTAATAACTTCCGTTTGATAAAAACGAAGGCCTGAAAGCAAATGTTAAAAATAAAACAATTAGGAAAGCAGTTGAAAATTATTGAGGAATAGAAATAATCGCACATCACTGACAATAATAAAGAATATCCACGAAATAAACAAAGATTACTTGCTTTATATTCGTTACAGTGGGAACTTCACTTCCCGTCAACGAAAAATTGAACGTTAAAGAACACTAAATTCGAAATAAGATTTTTATTAATATAAGTATTTTTACGGGAAAATACTGAACGCAGGATTTAAAAGAAGAAAAATATAGGGTATAAGAAATTCCTGTATGTCCTCTTTTGTTAATATATTGAGTCTGCATTTTTAGAATCCTCTCAAAAGTTACGCGGTTCTACATTTATAGGACGTTCCGCATTAGGAATGTAGCACTCCCTTTTACTATGTTTATTTCTCTCCCACCATTGATCTCCAAAGTAATTAATATAATCGCAAAAGAAAATAAGTAAATCTTAGGAAATCCAGAAAAAGTCTCACATTTCAAGAATGTTTTCCTTCAAGAAGGTTGTATAACAAAACATGAAATCAAAAGCAATTTAACACGTGAAACGGAGAAAGTAATTTTTGCAGCACAACAGAAGAGTGAAAATCAGATGTCTTTGTTCCTTTATATATTACTGTTATATTTAACATGTGCGTTTGCCCATTTTTATTTAATTTAATTTATTTTTGTATTGGTTTAGCTGTTACATCATAACTTATATCCAGTTAATATTTACATTTTAGTATAACGAAGATTAATTAGTATAACAGCAAATGAAGTCAGAAAAAGGACTTTAATGATCTGTCTAAGCCCTGATCTCCTTACATGATAAATACCAGTAATGTAAAAGTTACTACAGAATTAAAGTAAATGGTAGGCACGTCATGCAGTAGATCTGCAGTTGTTAGTAGATATTACTAGCAATTAAAATGTTAATAAAATATTATATGATAATTTCAGGGTTTCCTATAATTAAGCAAATAAGTTTTTAATCTTGTTTTAAACAAGTTGTAAATACTGGGAAAATAGTGCAGAGTCCTGTTCTGTATTTCTAGAGGTAATTTATTTAAGAATTTCGAGTTTGGTTGATATCAGAAGCTGTTAGTTTAGAGTATTACGTTAAAACTAAAGTATTTCGAGAAAAACGCATTCAACACGAAGTATCTTTTTTTCTAATTTGGTTGCCACTGTTGATTTTGCAGTTGTCACAAATTTGGCATCATGCATGGAAATATTGTTATGAGGATGTCATTATATTTCCTCAATCTGTTAGCGCTGTTTTAAAAAATAGAATGAAATACGGCAGTAGCGATTGCGTGGGCATCTATGTCGTTCCTCTTGGAAAGAAGAATGGAACCGTAATTTTTTATGTATGAACGACCAAGCGACTGACACAGTTAGTAATAAAGATGCATGGTAGGGACACAAACGACGAATAACCTTTCTTGTCTTCTTACCAAGGAGATGTTATTCAAGGCAAAAATTCGTGTTTGCCAGGATTTAAATGCATATCCGGGCACACACTTAAAAAGAAGTTGCCGTCAGAAATCCTATCTAGAGCTTGACAAGACCAGATGTCTGCAAAGAAAATATATTATGCGAGCTGTCATATGTGTAGTGAACGTTTAGATAAAATTGTGTCGTGTGTAAAATTGTGTGTAGCCTATAATCCATTTTCCTAAAGCAAAATGCAACTGCTATTTGAAAAGGAAAAGTTTAAGTAAAGCTATTTTCTTTTAAATCAGCATTATTCCTTAGCTTTTTTGTTCTCAGCGATACAGATTTAACCATGATTACGCCATTACACCAGCGTACAATACAAATTTGAAGTTGTGATTCCGTCTATTGGTGCAAATTATGAGAAGAGTGCTAAGTCATATGATATCCGAAAACTTGAAAATTTCATCGTCCTGGAGCGGAAATCGAATCCGCGTGTCCCGCTTTCCTCCCAAGTATGCTCCCTACTGCACCAGCCCGGACGACGGAGTTTAAGTTTCCGAGTAATTTGAATTTTACATATCACAGGAATCGCAGGTCGAAGCAACGGCATTCATATATAGCAAATCTGAATGAATAGAATTTATTGTATCCCGTGATCGCCCGGAGAAGCAGATAGACTATTAATACGGGATTACACTAGTGTACAATACAAATTTGAAGTTCTGATTTCGTCTATTGGTTAAATTTACGACAGGAGTGGTAAGTCATATAATATTCAAAAACTTGAAAATTTCATTGTCCTGGTGCGATAATCGAATCCGCGTCTCCCGGTTTGCGACCGAGAATCCACTGCGCCATCCAGAAAGACCATCTAAAGTTTCGGAGTAATTTGTATTATACAGAATTAATTCGTTGTTAGTAGCTTTTCAGTTAACTTGCATTAAATAAGCAACGTTGGATATGCGGTCTTTTTTTGTGTTTCAAAGCTTCAGTTTTCTTATAACTTACTTGATAAAACGAGGATTGAGTACTCTGTGCCGCCCCGGTTGCGCAGTGGTCTAAGTGACGGCTTCTGATTATTCGTCGGAGATGTGTCCGGGTTCGAATCCCGGTGAGGCATGGATTTTTTTTGTCTTACTCAGCTGACTCTCACCCTTCCTTGCAACCAGTGGCCCTAAATTAGAGAAGTGCTTATAGAAGCAACTCAATGGGCTTATAGCAGGAACTCAATGAAGCAACCCAATGGGCTTACACATTGAGTTGATCAATGTGGTCGTTAAACTTTCAATTAAAAAAATCACTGTGTGTGAGACGTGAAGCTCATACTGTTCTTTTAAATTGCTAGCTCACAACTCTTGTAAAATGGTGAGTATACTCTCACTGTTATATCACAGCAAACTATGTGCTTTAAGCAAACAATTAAGAAACTTTTATATAAAGTTATCTGATTTTAAAAATAAAATACCGCTCATCAAATTATAAGGGATATTTCACTCAAAGTCAGAGGAAAAAAACTCTTGTCACATAAAAATCCAATGGATGTGCTATACGAAAACTTAAATTTGATCTAATTTCGTCATTCCTGTCTTTCATGCTGCACACTGGTGTTTATGGATCTGAAGCAGATCATTACTCAGTCTCTGTTTGGGAATCCTCTTGTGTTATAACTGCGCATTCAATACAATCATCATATTTGCGGTAACTTCTATCGCTGTCGTTTCATGGCAAATTCATTATGTTAATACATTAAGTATAATGTTCCGTAAGTATTTACATACATTGTACATATTTACATAGAGAAAGGCACCGAATATAGTTCGCCTGATGATTCGTAATTTGTCTCTTCTAGAGAGATATTCTCTGAGCATGTGTGTTATCAAGAAAAATATCTTTGATTAAAGAGCTGAGGTCTGTTTCTTCAAACCTAACCATTTTGTTTAATTTACGTTTCATTCGGAACAAGGGTAAACGAAGGAAGTTTCCTTTAAATACTATGGCGTCTAAATACCGTACGACGAAGAGAGATATATTTAGTAAGTGCATTTGAAGCGAAATGAATGCCTTTCTAACGCATTGTAAAAAAAACTTGCAAGCCTTTTCATGAACCTCGGAATATTTGCCCAGACTTTATGAGACCAAACCTATGTAGACGTTTTCGAAAAATTAAAGCCGTACTCTGACAACCGTTTGAGTGCTTAATTTCTAGAGAAAAAGTACCAGAGCTCTAAAAATGTTACGGGAAATCGTACTGTGAATTAGTAGTGTACCGAAATGACAAAATTATCTCGGTAAATGTTCTATGAAAAATACATATTGGGAGAAGGGTACTTCTTTTGTCCAGTTTGATATTTTTGTGTTCTTTAAACTGTACATTTTTTTAAATTAGTGCCTATCTAAACACATTTTTGTTGAAATATATATAATTGAAAAATAATAATGACTGAAATTTTGACATTTCTTATGAATAGCTAATTTTTGGTTCCATATTGCTGTCATGCATGCAAATCATAACATTTCTTAAAATTTATTTAAAGCAATTTGACAATTCCTTTTTCTCTCTAAAAATATTGGTCTGGTTTACAAAATGCAGAAACTTTTGTTTACAATTGAAAAATGCAAAACTCACCGGAATAATGGAACTTTTAAAATCTTACCAGAATAATAGGCATATAACTATAATTAACAACAACAAAAAAAAAACTCCACAGGGCTAACATTTACGAATTTTCATCCTTTTTACTGGCCACTCTGCAGTTCAAATCATCGGCAGTGTGATGCCCCTTTTACCAGCCAACATTTCACGTATTCAATTGGATTGAAATGTTTTAGTGAAGGGCCAACTAATTTTAGGAACATTAGTTCGGACACTGTGCCAGTGTTCAATGAGGTTCTTTGTGTCGTTACAATGTTGTTCATTGCAGAGAAGCCCCTTTCACATTCTGCAGAAGATAAGGGGATACAGTTAGTTCACAATGGAATTCAAGGTTTTCAAACTGTTTTTTACTTCTCTTCCGGCAGTGGACTTATATATTCTAAAATCTTTAACCACCTCTCTAGCGTTTATTTTAAAAACGGTCACAAAGTTTGCCCGGCTCCTTTTCCCCATACAAGATATCTCGGGAATCAGGACCGTAGATGGTACGTAAAACTTTCACTTACGTTACAAGTTCCTCATAAGTATAACATGGAGATTGTGTTGTTTACTTGCTTGAAGATGCTCTAGTTTGACAGATTAAAACATTTTGTTAAGGCACACGACAAACTCTTGAAATATTGCAACCCAGATGTAAATGTGAGGCGAAATTTCATTGCAAATTAGAGGGGAGCTGAGCTCCGGCAGGGAAAAAAGTACACCGTTATATGGATGACAGATGGTTTAATCAGTAGTTTATAATAAGATTTTATCAGAATCGAGGTCTAAAAATTTTAAAAATAGAAACTGGGGTAATTTTGAAGGTACATAATTGGATATTTATCTTGGAAAGTGAAAGCATTCAGACCACTGTAGTGTCCCCAAAATCCTGCAGTCAAGCACTACATATTTTTAGAGTCATGTGGTGCAAACTGTGAGGTCGTCAAATTCCATGAAAAACTATTTTTTTCCTATTGTGCATCTATCGGATGGTATACCTCATGGCTGGAAGTAAGCCAGGTATTAGGTGATATGAATATATGAATAGAAATTGAGGTATTATGCTGAACGAATATTGGAATATATGTACAACTGACTGAGTTTCAAATGTTTAGCAAGTAAATTCAGAAATTTCGAATTACAAGACACAGATTTGATACCAGTTGCGGATGCGCGAGTTATTTCGTCCATTGTGTTGAGGTTTGTTACTCTATCAACAAGTTTGTTCTTCTCTTTTTAATATCCACCAGAAGGTTAAGCTGAATCATTAATGAAAATCCTCGAAATCGTTCATTGTAAATTCAAGAGAGCGTTAACAATCACTAGCAATTCGTATGTATAACTGTACAGTAATTGCAGCTTTTCACACCTCATTATCTTCGCGCCACAACGGAATCAACATAAGTATCAGCTTCTAGTGTACTAAGAATGAGCTGCTGGTAGATTTGGTGGCTATGAAAAATATATTTACCATTCGACTTTCATCATTTTATGACCTCCGAAGAGAATGAGCTTAGTGTTTCACACTTTTTAATTTCTTCTCAAATTGATAGATGCTAACAACGCATTCTGCTGAGACGTACTTTTTTGTCTGGGCTCCCAGTCCAAACGTGTGATGATACACGAATATATCTTGGACTGGTGTTTCAGCGACCGCAAGTTCGAAGAGACCTGTCAACTATGCATGAAAGTTCATCTACGTCCGATGTATGCTGTGGTCTTTGTTGCGCGAACATAGCATTAGGCCCAGCAAAGAAAGGAGAAATAATGAATATACTAGAGTGACAAAATCCCTAATTTCGATTATTTTGTCAGCCACAAGGGCTAAATCTCCCAGGTTATACCAGCTAACTCCCAAGATTAGCTGTACTATCGTGTATAGAAAACGTAGATGGAAATAGTTCGTCCCATCATGTATTGTATTTAGGATATCCTGTAATTGTAACAGACCAGTAGAACGCGGATAACCAAGTTCCAATACATGAGCTAAAAATCTCATAAGCTTTTTTCCGGATTCGGAAAACTGTTCCATATGCCTTATTTTACGAAGTTGATACTTGACTGAACCTGATGAGTGTGATCCAATGTCACTGATCTGCATATATATTTTGCTATCACAGGTTGAATACATGTATTAAGTTTTGAATTTATTTATGGTCATTCCAGCAAGAGTAAACTGAGATTAAACCTGATTAAACTATCATCTTGGTTTCTTGTTCTAACTGAAGGGAATAAGAGAGCAATACTTGAGAAGAAACAATTTCCAAACTCCATTGTATCCAGCATCATGAAATACTGACGGCAAAAAGACCTAATCAAATAAAATACTCTTTCCGAATAGAATATAATTAGCACTCAGACATACTGGCAGGCCAGCTCATGTCATCGTTCATGATTGTTAAGTATTTTAAATATGACAGTAAAGAAAATGTCCTGACACTTAATGTATAGCACATTTGCTTATAACGTCTTAAAATATTTACGAATTATTTGAGAGATATTTGATGATTCCTTACTCAAGCTTTCTCATCTTCAATACCTTCTTATGTTTATAAACAAAAGATAATTTTATTACACCGATAAAAAAAACTAAAAGATAAAATTTCTCATTGCTTCCCTTGAAAACAATTTTTTACATGCCATTGCAGCGCCATCGAACTGTCTTGAATATATGCAAACTAAATTTCTAGTTGACTTCTGTAATAATTCCTTAACCTATAATAACAAAGGAAAAATACTTCTGATAGGAGACAGAAGGAACTGTTTAAAGACATAATACCCGTACTTTTATTTGAGGCAAGTATAATTTTTTTTAGTAAATTAGGAAAATTGGTCGTACTCAGAATAAAAGTGGTTATAATAATATGATTTGTGTTTATCTAAAGATGAAAATTTAATCTACATAGATAAACTTGTATCATCGTATGTATTGTTTTTGTAAATAAATCTTAATATGGATGGTCGTTTTTAATAGTCATATACGCTCCATGTCATACAATATAAACAAAACGATTGCCAGCTATGTCATACAAAGCACGTTTCAAGCTATTAGGTGTCACTGTTAATGCCATTCGTGAATGGCATTGTAAATATTCTGCTGTTTTTTTTATATTTAGAAACAAAAAAGTATCAATTAATGACAAATATGCCTTGCCGCTAAGAAATGCACTAATGATTGCATAACAAAAGAGATGAATACTTTAGAACATATCAGCTTTTATGGTCTCATCTCTCAGCAATTATCGTGTAATAACGTTTTTTTCAAATTAATTTCCGATATCAGTGTCTTAGTGTTTCCTATCTAAGAAATCAAAGTTACTAACCCGTGCAGTTTATTTCCTTCGGTTCTAGGGTACAGCAATAGACTATAAATGACGCCAGTGACTGTTCTTGCAAACTGTTTTCTTACGAAAGTCATTCGCTTTAGGAAATTATCGTTTAACGATTATTCGTTCTACTCCTGTGACACTATAGATAAAACCAGTTCTTCCGTCAGTTAATGGAGTACGACAGCCTCTGATGGAGACCGTAATGATAAACCTACATGCAACCGTATACCGTCCTCTTGGCTTGGAGAACTGCTGTGTCTTACTTTTTGACATTTATCGGTACTCTTTCCGTTATCGAATAGGGGCGCCCAGCTATAATCCGAAGGTTTAGAGTTCAAGCCTTTGTACTAAGACATAAACGGCGAGTCTAGGAAGAATCGTTACAACTTGTCAGCTCTTGTAACGATGTTTCCTACACACCAACACCGCGACTCGGATAAATATACACATGCACAGCTGTTTGGTAAAATTGCGACACCAAACAAGAAGCGGGATATTAAAAAAATTGCAGATTATTCAAGTTACTGGAGATACATGATTTCATTTCTAGGGCTGTAGAAGATTGTTCGCTTCAAAACTGAGTATCGTGTGATGCCAATTTGAGCAAAAATAACAGCCTCTACACGGCGAAGCACTGAATGGATGACGTTTTTTAGTGTTGTCCTGACGAATAGACTTCCAAGCTCCATCAATTCGAGACCCGAGTTCATTTGTTGTGACTGGCGGAGGAGTTTGATTTTCTAGTCGCTTAACAACCATGCCCTAGACATGTCTGATCGGGGATGCATCAAGCGAACGTGAAAGCCAAGGAAGAACCGCTATCTGTATGGAAGAGGTCTTGGACATAACTGTCAATATGTGGCAGACCTTTTTCCTGTGGTAAAATGTGCCAGAAAAAGTATAAAGAAATGGTAGGATCTCTTCCTTTAAAACTTCCGTGATGTATCGCTGTCTGCTGAAGGTTGCCCTAAATTCGTATCAAGCGAAATCGCGAATTCAAACCAATGGGCTCCAAACCATGCTGTTAGGCGTCACCAGTAAGGTACTGCAAGGTGCCGTTTACCACAATGTGTGCCTATCATCATCAGCAGCAACAACAACAACCATGGGGAACAATCCCGCAGGTGTTTGTTACCAGGAAGCAACACATTCATGATACATCAAACTGAGTCTTAACTCGTCAGAAAATACAACCTGTTCCCAATCACCGCTCCAATGTGTCTGTTCCAGATTTAATTGTGGCCTGAGCGTCTGTGATTGCGTCTGTGATTGAGTGGACATATAATGTGTTGTGGTGTGGTGTTATCGAACGAATCGCTATAAGAGCTGAGAAATTACTTTACATTAGTCGAAAGATATGAAACGTAAAGCTCTATATTATGACGCAGCATTTCCATTTTATAATTACAAGAATCCGATATTGATGGCGACACATAAGACACGGGGCGAACACGTGCTTCGCAAGCAAGGCTGCAAATAGGTATGTCATCATCGTCTCCATCTGAAGTGATCAAGCGAAATACCCCGTAAGAAAACTGATCCCAATGCTATAAATTGGTGTCAGCCAATTTTCATAATTGTGCCATTTGAAGGAAGGAAACAACTGATCTTTTAAATAACCGGTCAGATCTTTACCTTTTTATTTTTCTTGCGAAGCGAAAATTTAAGCTCTTCAAAACATAATAGCAGTCTGAAAGAATATTTATACCAAGCTATTTGCCAACAGTAAGCGCTACAAAAGTGTGTAGTATCTTACTTATTAATCTTCTTCTTTGCGCTATCATTAGTGCATTTCGGCATGACAGGGCATATTTGTAATTTATTAAAACTTTTTTTCTTCTTTCTTAACAGAAAAGAGTACAATTGACATTAATTTTATAATTTGTTTTACCAATGTGGAATAGTAGGAATTTGTACCTTGAAATGCGCTTCGTATAATATTGTATACACAGATTTCGCATTTGTTATGTAATACTGAGTATATTCAGTATTAAAACCAGTCTTCCACTACAGTTTGTTTATAAAATTAATAAACGTACTAATTCAAATCTATTTTTTTCTTCATTTTTCAGTTAAGAAAATTCATATCAATTCACCTTATTTATTAAACTACAATGAGTTGCGCTAATTTAAAAGAAAAATAAATTATATAAATAAATTGAACTAATAATCTTAAATGAAAATATTTACGGATCTGTTACCGAAATAACCTTAACCTCATCTCATGGGTTTATAGGTTACGGAAATTTAAACAATCATGATAGGAGTTTAGTTTGAGATAATTATATGCGTTTCAATGTCGACGTTCTCACATGAACAAATCGGATTTCAGAGGAATCTGGATAATGTTTTGCCCCGTTGTAAACATGAGCAAACCGATTATTTTGAAAGAATCGATTCTTATGATTCGACTCTGAAAGATTTGTTCGGACCGATTCGTTCGTTTTCTTTGGTGATACTTTCCGTTTAGTGAACGAATTGTGTCTACGAAATCTTTTCTGAGTGGGTTTGTTTCGTTCGGCGATTCTTCTAATTTAGAGAATGATTTCTATCTAGGGAAATAATTCTATGTATCACAGATATTCTGGATTATTGGACGATTTTTTAAGTGTAGATTTGAATTTAATTATTACAGAAAATATTTTCCTTGGTTTTCATATAAAGTTCGTTTCGAAGCTTTCACGCAATTTATTGCATTTGTGCACTTCTGAATAAGGTAAACTTTCTGACCAAAGCATGACCCTCAACGAGATACAATGGTGAAATTCTGATGTTTAATAAAATGTAATTCTGAGTGATTGACACTGGGAATCGGTAATTCTCAGGAAAGGTTGTTTCGCCAACAACTCAGGTTGCTGGATCGTTCTTTTCGATAGAACCTTTTCAGAATGACACATCTGTAGTTCGCTATTGTCACATGAACAAGACAATTTTCACGGGAAGCAAGCTTCAAATTTGTGTTTCGGAAGAATTTTATTCATGCAATAAACAACTGTTTTCCTGTCATTTGTTGATAATCACAATAGCAATAGGTAGCTGAATGATAATGGAATTGTGATAAATCAAACGTTAGGGTAATAATTACTTCATAAGTATATCAATATATTGGTAGCTAATGTGGCATATGATCTACAAAAATGCCAAGTCTTTATTATTTAATTTCATATTTCACATAATTTCACACCTGCGAACCACCAGATATAATGACCCGTCTGGATGTGGGAATCGTTCTATGTTCTTTTGCTAATGAGCATTTTATTGGATTTGCTCTTTTTGCGGTCAGTATTCATGATGCTGGACACCACTCTGGTGATTGTTTCTCTTCAATGATCATTGTCCGATGCTCTTTATTTTGGAACACATATTCTGTTTCTTGGGGGAAATAATTAAGTTCAAGAGCTTCTATTTTTATCACGCGTTTTCTGGACTAAATATGACAATATATAGAAAGATGATACGTAATTGTCTTTATGAAGTGCTTTTATAAGCTGAAAGGTGAATGATTGAATTGAGGCACACAAGCGAAACTATCGGACCTCCCGACGACAATCGTCACGGAACGTTCTGTAGTGGACAAGCATGACACCAAAGTAACAGGTGTGAAGTACGGCATTTTGCAATTGTCCGCAATCCTTAGAATATGGCTTATGAATGTAAGACGCCCGTCTCTAATGTATGCACCCATAAAATGTCAAAAAGCATGTAATTGTGGGGGTGATGCGATTGGGTGACTGCGCATGCCTGGAAGTTGTCCTGCGTTGTGTACCTCAGAGACTGTTAAACGGGAGTAGTGTGAGACACCTCACGTGCCTGTTGACACGCATAGGCACACTGGTCTAAGCGATGGCTTTTTATCGTTCGCCCGAAAGTGTTTCGGGTTCAAATCCCGTTGTGGTATGGATGTTGTGTTTGTCTTACGGCATTGGTTCCCTCCCTTTCCTGGAGCCAGTGACCCTAAATTACCGGAGGGGCGACTGCTTATAGCCGATTGAGTTGCTCACGGTGGTCGTTAAACCTGCAATAAAAAAATGGTATAGAGAAGTGTAGTGACATTTGAATTATTAACATCCGTGTTTGGTTCACATTTTTTTAATAAAAATTTTCATAAATTCAATTTATGCGAAAGAAAAAAAATTATTGCTCCGGCAAATTAGCAAATGAAATCCATAAAGTAAAATGTGAAGTTATTTTTTAATAGCTGGCTTTCGTTGAGTATGCAGCCTGTGTAAGGTAGATGATATTCATATACAGGATTTTAGGAAAATGGTCCCACCTCCACGTTTTAAGAAGAATTGGTCTAGGGTGCCTTTGAAGTAGGTAGTCCCTAGAATTCGAAGCTAGGATATTTAACGTGCTTATCAGAGATTACAGGTGAATTATTCAGTCATTGAGCATTCCTACTTACCTGGCATCAATCCTCAGACTTTTCCCTTGGCAGTAACGAACGTTGACCATTAGGCTATACGTGGCTGCCAAGAAGGTTAAATGTGCTGAACCGAAAAATTACAGTCGTGCTTCTATTAGGCACGTTAACCACCTTTGATAGAATGAAATAATTTAACAGTTTGCTACATTACGTTCTGCATTAAATTATCTTTCTATAATATACAATTTTATGGTATTATTCTAAAAAAGACAGATGTTATGAACCATCAAAGCTTAGAACTGCAAATAATCCTAAAGGTTTCCACAATTTTGGATACTAATGAAATTCAACAATCAATCGCGTACGAGGAGAAACTTAATCTGATTTAGAAAACTAGACAACATCAAAGGAATTCGGCAAGTGAAGAGAAAACTTGAAAATCACATTGAACTGGAATGCGAATAGAACCCGCAGCTCCCGATTTACGTTCAGATATGTTACCGTAACACCACCCAGAACAATAACATGCAAGCAACTGAGGATGTCTTTAGACTAAGATAAAACAATCCGCCAAGACTCAGATGAAATAATCCGCCGTGCGTAAATGGGATCATGTATAACATATTTGATAGGCGCAGGGTGGAGCATTTCATCAGGGTCTTGAAATATATCTTTAGTTGCTGTAGGTTCTTCTTTCTGTATGGTGCGACGGTAAAAAACCTGAACGTAAATAGGGAGCTGCGGATTCGATTTCCGTTTCAGGATGATGTAAATTTCAAGTCTTTTGCGACATGCATGTGCACTTGCCTGATTAATTGGGCATTCACATGCCTGCACATATATTTGATTATCATCAAAGGAATTTTTCGCTGAGTTGAGCTAGTACTTTCAGATCACTGCCGATTAGTTTCAGATGCCCATAGTGCAACGAATAATCTGATGATTGTGGAGGAACTTAATGGCTTCGAGTCGTCAATATAAGAAGACGAAACACAGTTTCACAGAGACTGACTAAACGATTTATTTTTTACAACATTCACGCCTATCTCAGTTTTGAGTAAACAGTGGCTGCTAAAAACGCAAAGGCAGCGACTTGAATTACATATTTATAAATTTAGTTCAGTTTACTTCATTTTGAGTGTATACAGACACACATCGTGGGGTCTTATAAGACAACCACTATAAAAGAGGGGCGGAACGGAAATTTTACTCTGCAAACGACCTGATGGTAAGAGAAAGCCAGTTCCATTTGTGTTGATTTTTGCTTTCCGTTTACTGGGCAAAGAATCTAGGTCGTTTGCAGCACACATGAACTATTTAAGCATTTTATCAACCAGGAACCTAGTTAGATAAGTGACCAAGGGGGCTTGCCCCCCCCTCCCCACACACACTTACAGAACTTGCTTCACTTTTCTTGTTTTGGGTTAAAAGGCTATATGCATCAGAAAAAGCGATTCTAATGCAGGTAGCATTTTAGCCCAAAACAAAATAAATGACACACGTTCTGGGGTAAGGAACGTGTTAATATATGAAAAATATTAGAAAAATTGAAGCATTCTTAACAAAAATGCTTCAATTTTTGTGATATTTTTCATTAACTTTTATTTTGTTCTTGTGGATTTAAAAAAAAAATATTTTTCTTTGTCCGCGCACCCCGAAAAATTTCTATAAACTCGTAAGTCCCCTAATTAGTCTCATGTTTTCCGTAGTGTATCCCTACGTATTTCCTCCCAGGAAGTGCGCTGATTAGTTCCCCGTAGAAAAAGTTATCAAACTTACATACGTAGCCCCGTAGGGAAACGAAAATTTAAAGTGTTATCCACTCTTCCACGCCCTTGTTTTAAGCCTTATATCGATTTATCATTGTCAGGGGAGAATGAGGAGGATGGATAGGAATTCATTGAAAAAGACAACTACGGATACCTTGTGTGGCTATGTAGAGGATTCCAACACCGAAGGCATGGTCTAAAGCTATGCCGGGACTCTTAAGTCTGTTCCAGGGCAGTGATGGAATAGAGCGTGGCATATGACTGCATTGGTAAATACGAATGCAAGACAAGGTTTCTGGCTTGGAGCTAAGGAGTTAAGAATGAGGTAAGTATTGTGCGTGCGTGCATTTCTCTTCAACCCTAATACACGAATACCGGTTTTTTCTGTCCCTTCTACTAGGGATAAATCTTTCCCTTAATCAGTGAGTGCTACTGTTGTTGCTGTCGGTGTCATGTTTGTTATACAAGTATATAAATCTTCAGGATTTAGTCATTTTATTAAAAATGAATGGACGAAATTTTTACAAACAAAAGAGACCCAAACTTATATATTTTTTTTTGTTTTCCAAAACGTGCAAACATTTTGAGACAGTGTAAAAAGTAATGAGTTTAAGTCGGGGGTGCCGGGTGTGGGTGTGCCCACAAATTTCTTTGCAGCCTGTAGTATAAAACATTATAAATACTGTCTTTCAGTGGTTCGTAAATTCAGATGCTGACAAATTTGCCCCAGCAGCCACAAAATCCGCTCACCCGTTACCCACCGTGGTTTCGAAGACTAACAACGTCGCTAGCTTACACTGCCATTTCCTCGTATCGTGACACGTTTTAAAAATTCCCATTAAAATTGTTCTAAATTTTTAAAACATAAAAGGCGAACTAATACTGAGACATCGTTGTTTTCATTACATTTTACTGCCCGCTCTTCGAGGAAACTACTTTGATGCTTTTGAGAACTTACACCCGGGTAAAATCTTTCGAAACACAGTTTTATCTCTTCTATTCAGAAGGGTTACTTTAGTAGAAAAATTTCCAGCTTGGAAATATGTTAGTAGTTTGTATTCATGACCCAATCGTGGTACATACCTCGCTCTATTATCTACACCATCTCACACACACTTCAGAGTAGTCTACTCTACAGGGTAAATTTCCCCACTCCTAATTGCTAATGATACCATACTGTGCTAAAAAAAGAACGGATGATGCTCACTCATTGTTTCGGTTGAGCAGTCTAATTCATTCACTTCCGCTCAATTCTTTCTGTGAACCTTTAATTATTTTTCTTCTTCTGAGGTTAGCACATATTATCACCAAACTTACAGCAAATTTCAGTTGTTCCGACAATCTCCCCAACTCGCGTATTTATTACTAAAATTTTACAAAAATATATGCACAACTTTTTTAGATACTCGCTATTTAAAAAGGAAAGACTTTCGCACTAAATCACTATGTCAGTAATCGGTGAACGCACGTTGTTTCAGTGATGTATTCTCTGTAATGCAGTATCGTAATGAATCATCTCGTTAAATCAATCAATACATCACTTGGAATGTACTTGTCCGTCATACAGAAACATCCGCTTCCAAAAATTATGCACACCAAGCAACCGCAATTTGGGGATGTGGTAGACGTCAGCGTCACGAAGTGCAATGTGTAGCCTCTGTGTGAGGGACCCAGATTTTTTCAGATTTTTTTCAATCAAACTAGAGCAATGACTTTTTGCTTATAAACTATTTTGTGAACTTTATACATATGCTATCTAAAAACAATTGGAGATCGATAATATTGTACTTAATTTCCTTAGGGACCGTTCATAAAGTACGTCTGAGGTTACAGGGGGACGGAGGATCCTCACAATCGGACCAAATGTGACATGGGCAACGGTTGACGCTTAGTAATTCGGACGTCCCGCGAAAAAATATACTGAAATCTTGTGTACTTAAAAACTCCTCGTTTGTTCTGATTGGAAATCAAAATATGTTTGCAGATATGTTTTTATATCATCGTGGGAAGATAGTGCTTCTTCTTTTTCTCAGTCCTTTACGACAGAGCCTTCAGTATTTTTAATGCTTCATAGAACCAAGCGCTTTCAACTTAATTTACTGAGAGAAGGCAGTGTTTGTTACTTAATTATTTTACCAGAACTATACGTCTGCAATGTGTATTCGTTTTTCGGGTGGGAGGCGTCCCCGGGCCCCACACTGTATTTTTTGCCTAAAATTTCAGTTGTTCGAGTTACAGAAAAAAACGAAAAAACGAATGGCTAATGCGTTGTCGACCGAGCTGTTTAGAGAAGGGTTGTGCACTCTAAGGTAGCTGTATAGAAACAGCACCGAGCGAAGGTAAATGAGTCACAAAAAGTTTTGGATTTTGTAGGATAGTTGAAACGTCAATAAAACTTGATCGTTGTCGTGGTGGAACAAAAACAAACCACGACTGACGCCACTATGACAGAACCGTTCACTAGAGGAGATTTACGTGTCATTTTACCTCTGCACGGTCTGTTTAATAAAGCACGCAGTCAAAGTGAATTCAGTGCTGGGTTAGCACAATTGTATATATCTGTGGTTACTTCAATCCGAATGAATGAAATCTTATTTCAGCAGCTGCAGACAGGATATAAAACAGCACATCCAAATAAAACAGGGAAACAACAGCATGATGGCGTTGTATCCATTTGAAACTCCATCAAGGCAGATTTAATTGTAACTGCATTAGTAGAAAAATACTTAATTGAGTGGGAATCAAAAGCGTTAGAGAGAAAAGCTTCACTGCTATCATTCTGGGGAAAACAATCCCAATAAGTTGCTTTAAGAACTGCATCTTCTGATGCTTCTCAAGATGCATTTTCTATCATTGAAGCCAACTGTCCTCCCGGAACATCTACAACAACAAAAGCCGTTGTTGTTTTTTGTGATACAAAAAAATAATGAAGAACAATGCCCGTGATAGGTTAAAAGTAAGACAGGAATATCCACTCTATTAGCACCAGCCCAACAAGCTCTGAATTATGATTTTTTTTAAACACAGATGTAATTGGACTATTGAAATTGAAACAATAGAGAATGTTAAAGGAAGAAAAGACGAAAAATTTAACCAGAAAAAGCAGAAGCTAAAATAACTTTAAAAAAGACTATGGAAAAAAAGCGTGAAATGCAGAGTAACAGAAAAAAGCGTGCTTTAAAGAAGAATAAGGTACGTGAACTTTGTGAAAAATTACCTGAACTCAATACAAGCTTAAAGTCCGGTAAAAAAAAGGCCGTCTTTCTTTAGAAAACGACAAACAACTGCTTTTGAAAGCCATTAAGGATATGAACTCACGGAAATTGAAATTTTCGTACCTACAAGAAAACATCCTACAACCACGAAATTTGTAAATAGCTAGAGTGCGTGCTGGTATGCAAATGATCCATCTTTGGTGCAAGTGCGCATGATTAATCACGCTGTGCTGACGTTGGAAGAACCAACCGGTAGACGTATAAACCGGCGTGTAGTCAATGCCCCACGAAATCGAAAAACACCGGCCGACGCAAGCAAGAGTACAGGGTGAAAAGTATGCCGGGTAGACCCCAGAAACGTCTGTGCGGAATCACCACTTTCCGCCACCTTACCATAGCCCGTTCTGGCGACGTGCTAATGTGCCGGGGCTCTCAACTTTTGCAGTTGGTTTCATAACTTTTAAAGGACGTTTGTACCATTTTCTTTACGATTCATCCTCCATTGTAAAGTAAATGGTACAAATGTCCTTTATTGGCATCTAGGCTAAATGATACATTCACATTAAAAGCGTTGAGGTTCTCATGTGTCTGGGAAATTAATCCTTAATTCTCATGAGAACTCTCACAAAGATGAAATTATATGTTTAGATGATAAATACATTGATAGATTAGTATATTACAAAACACTTGAGCGGGTGCTATGGTGATCTCTCTTGGCCGGAGTCCCCGTCTTCCAATTCATATATTTATATGGAATTGTGTAGTATGTCCGCAAATTTGGTGATTTTTTTTTGTAGATATCTGTTTGTCATTTTGGAGATATGAAAAATGGTTTGTTATCACCTCTGCGTCTGGTATGAATAGTTATTCTGCAGGCAAAATACTTGTTACGACTTTTCCTTATTTGAGGAGACAATGAGATGAAGAAGACTTCTAAAACAGGATAATAAGTTAGGGCAGGTATTTTTTTCTTTCTCTAAAGGGATACATACACATAAGGCATTTTAAAAGCCTATTGTTACATACAAAAATAATAATTCTGGAATAATTTCGTCCTCAAAACTAACCTTCATTATGATTTGCATATATTGTTTACAAATAGCCCTGTCTTGGGACGTGACTATGCAGTAACGTACCCATGGTGCCCATGTGTATATAATATTTCGTGTTGGCGTGTTTTTGGTACATCTGAAGATGAGGTGAACGTCACCTCGAAAGTGCTTATTTGTTTGTTTCTAACCTGTACATTATTTTCATATTTTAATAAATCGTGCTGAGACGGTATTGTTAGTAGCCAGATTGATCATTTTGCACGAAGCTTTCTTCTTGTATTTTAAAACTTTACGAGTGTTTGAAATTTTCAGGCAGGTATAATTGTTAAGATGAACGAGGGAGCAACAGCTCATAAATGCATACATTTTAATTACCAGTTCTATCTTATCATACAGCATAACTCTAAAATCATGTATTTCGTCCTGATTCACAAATGTTCGCCTGATTTTCTTAGTGAACACTTTCATGCAGACTCATAACGAAAAGTTATCTTATTATGATGTAATTCCTTGTAATTTATAGCCTCTTGTAAGCATTTAAGACAACGCTGTTCCCTTCTATTTGTTGAGTAATATGATATAATTTTTTATTACTAATCATTTTCAAATAAAAAATTGAAAGTCAAGCAATCTCGGTAATATTTTATCTCAAACACGCGATTTGCTTTAGAGTTGTGAAAAATATGAATATGTACGTACATTCTACACGATGAGAATATTCTCCAATTTTGGAAAAATTTAGATTAAGGCCATATTTAAATTCAAACATTCAGGAAAATTGCCTTACACGGAAGAAACAATTTATCAGGACTACAATCTGATAACGTTTAACGCCACCCTAGACGTTTAAAATTGCGTTGATTCGATGTAACGTGGGTTATTTACCCTTGTGTACCAGCAGTAGCCGGCAATCAACTCCAAAGCATTCAATGAAATGATACTATGTTCACACAGCATAGGCAATTAGACAGAAGGAACAAATGCCCGCAGTGAAATCTGCACATTAGTGAGAAGCTGCTGTCTAATATGTAAGTTGGCATACATATTTAAAGGTAACAGAAAAGTGAAGTGGCATTTTTCAGTGACAGCTAGTACAAAAATGATTCTGGTTGTTGCAAAGGCTTTCCTTATATGTCATACATGTCATACAAATATCAAAGTGGTTTCACAGTAATTTTAACAAATCCACAACACCGATGGATGTCACGAATGACTAAAGGTCTTCCAAGGTGTAAAACACCTCATGTGAACAGGAATTTAGTTTTTACTGGATCGCGCCATATGTTTTATATAACAGTATCTGGGGAAATTATATACCGAATGCTTATATTGAAAAACTTATTTTTTGGGATTTGCGGGATCCGAACTACAAATACTATAGGAGGAATTTCTAGGTTTAGAAATTACTGTCTCTGAATTTGTTGTTCGCAACAGGAAATATCTGAATGTGCAAAGCAGTTTCACCCAGCTAGTATACAATCCTGAAAATGTGTATCGGGTTTTAAAATGAGGGGAGCTACCTTCCTCGAAAAGTTACTCAAAGTCCTTTTCACACATACGTGTAAAATGTGAGAATTGACAAGCGTCATCAGCGAGAAGTTCATTAAAAAACTCATTGCAAGGTACACCACTATTTACAAAGAGATTTCTGCACCATATCTTTCTAAGATTACGTTTGCTTTTCTGTCCAAAAGGATAGGTAAGAGGGAGCAAGCAAGTGTCTGTACAGACATCTCTACAAAAACTCACTCGAAAATCGAAGCAATCTCACGCACGAGGCGTAAATCGTTTGGCAGCATGCTGAAACGATTACTCCCGGCAGCATGTTGCGTTCGAATCAGGATGGCCACCGACGCTGGACTGCTTCAGGCAACTAAGTTCCTACTAGTAGCCTTAGTGTAACGCCACCTTAAGTCACATAGTATTTCCTCAGTGATCCACAAGTCTTGACTCTTGGATAGAATGGTTGTGCACCGTAGAGCGCAGTAACAGGTTTAAAACCGATTTTAATGTATCATACAGTGTACGACTTGTACTATTAATCACATGTCTCAGTGTTTGTAGACAATATTTCTCGTTTTTGGCATTTATTGTTAATTTATAGGTTGAAAACTAGTTGCAATCTACAAACGCCGCGTAAACACATTTCACTTGATTATAGGTCGAACCTCTGCAACAGACGCAATCCCCCTTTCCAACACTCCATTGAGACGGCGCTGGAAAAATTGCCTATCCCCTGATAGTTGACGCGTCATGGAAACTGATGAAACAGGACTTCGGCCATGTATTAGTACAGAGCTGATTTGGAAAAACAGGAAATAATGCCAGTAAGGGATGAAATCTGCCATTTCGGCATAAATTTTATGGAACAGTATGGGGATATCTAAATTAGTATCTGAACTTTCGGTGGATGAGATACATACATAAGGGACAACTAATAATAAAATTGAAATACATTTGTATCCTTCTACTCCATGCTATTATACGGAGCTAATTAGCAAAAACTTATTTTGCTGAAGTATCCATTTCTTTCACATAGGTAGTTCGACAAGCTGCTAGTACGAAATGTAGTTAGGTTCATTCAACTTTGAAGTGTAGAACGCCATTGCCTACCAGAACCAGTTCCGCTTTCTTTGTATATTTGGGGGACGCCATTCATTGGTACTTAAATGAAGTCGAAACCAGGAGACAATGATCTAGCACTAAGTGATTTGGACGAAAAAACAAAGATAACTCGCCGTTATAAAGGAAAAAGTGTGATTTTAAGCATTGCTCTCATCAAGCGATTATGATAAACTACCTACAACTGGGAATTATAACCACATAAGATGCGCATCGCATGGTGTCATAAATTTTCTTAAATAAATATATAGATCGCTCTAGACGACAAAAAAAAGAAAGATGACCGCGAACTCACATCTTTGATGTGACTAAGTTTCGGTTGAAAACTAATTGTTTTCTAATAATTGAAGTTCCAAGAATGACACTCTGTCCAACTTTGTTAAAATTGAGTAAAATTTTATAAAAAATAATTTTATTTAAAATAACAGAAAATGCCACCGCATAGTCTAAGCAACGGCTTATGACCATTTTTCCGAGAAGGGTCCGTTTTCGGTTCCCGGTGAGGTACAGATGTTGTGCTTTCTTCAGGGAACTGGCTCTCTCACTTCGCTCAAACCAGTAATGCTAAATTAGGAAGAAGCGATTGGTGGGTGTTAAACCTTTAATAAAAAAAATACCGATAGGTAAACGAAATCGCTCTCTTTCTCAGAACTTCCGAATCTTCGTGGAAGACTCCCAAATACCTTCGAGTTTATATATATGCAAAACGTTTGGTAGTGAAAATAGGCAACTGCCGCTGTGTGTCCAAAAATTGTTCATAGTCTAGTAATGGTTATTACTGCCACCGAAGATACAGGAAAACGCATTTCGTGTAGGGATTTTATATTGGTGTCTTTTGGTTTTTATTTTACATGCGAAACAGTATATATCTACATTGTAACGAAAGGAGAAGTTTTAAAATTTATCCTGCTGATCAATATATACTATACTGAGGGAAATCACCGGACGCACATTCAAAAACAAAGGAACGGTTTCTCTAAGTTGTTAAGATGCGCGATTCAGCTGCAAACGGTATAAAAACAAGCCTGCATCTGGCCGCGATCATATCGCAATGTGAGGTTAAGTGAAAATGTCGTGGGAGGGGGAGAAAACAGACTTTGAGAAAGGAAAATTTGTTGGGTGTTATATTAGTGGGTTGTCCATAAGAAAAATCGATATGCGTTTAAACATACTCAAGTCAACTGATTAAGATGAACTGAACAAGTGGCAGACAAATGGCGTGCCTGAAGCAGCCAAAAGTACCGGCAGACCAAAGAAAATCAGTAATAGAGCACTTCGAAGCCTCAAGAGTGCCGTTACAGCTAATCGACGGAGTACTGCATAAGAAATAGGAAATATTTTCACATGGAATGGTATATGTACAAAATAAGCTGTCTATACATGCGATAAAAGCAAACCACGTCTTCAATAAGCAAATTAAAATCAATTTATTTACAAATTAAAAGCGGGTTAAAAGCAGACTACCGCTTTCGGGGATCTCCCGTCCCCATCTGCTGATCAATGCGCCTCGGGATCCAACAGAGTCAACCCTTATATACTTGATAACACGACCCATCATGCACCACGTCACCAACAGACCATGATGTCACAGTATAAGCACACATTATATAATTTTAATTCCAAATCAATAGAACATAAATATAAGAATACAAAATATTAACAAAAATGTACGGCTCAGAAGTTTTAAAATTCCTCATGTATCAAAGTCTCTTCTGGAGCAACCATTTTTCGCCAAGGTCTTGGTACAAATGTGGGGAGATCTAAATTACAACAGTTGTCTCCGTAAGCAATAATATATAAACTTTCTGAAAAGAAAACAGTATTTTTGTTGACATTGGAGTTCAAGATTTTAACATTCTCCAAAACAGGGGTGTAACCACCCTGTTTAACAGCCATAGCAAAGGCAGTATTAATAGTTTCTATCCGAAGTATGTACTTGTGTTCACCCAACCGTGTATTCAGAGTCCTAATTGTGGAACCTATATAAAATTTGTCAATAACACCCGAATCCTCATGGGCGAGTGGAATGCAGTATACACCATATTTCATGAGTTTGGGTACTTTATCTCTGTCATTTCTCAGAAAAGTAAATATATTTTTAGTGCAAACTCCAAATGTCAATTTATGCCTATGGCATATCTTCTTGAGGGTGTTAACTATTGGAGGAAGATAATCCACCTTTCCAACGTATCTAGTGATTTTATTGTCCGTGGACAAGGTCGAGAATCTCAACCTGGTGAACCTTCTCAATAGACCGGGAAAGTAGTGCTCTGGGTAGCCGAAGATTCGTGCCATAGTTGAGGCCTTAGAGAGTTCGTCCTGTCTTGTTCTGTTTTTTTTTTTTTTTTTTTTTTTTTTGATTGGAGGTTTAACGACCACCGTGAGCAACTCAATGGGCTATAAGCAGTCGCCCGTCCCTAATTTTGGGTCACTGGTTCCAGGGAAGGGAGAGAGCCAGTACCGTAAGACCAACACAACATCCATGCCTGACCGGGATTCGAACCCGCACCCCTTACGGACGAATGATCAGAGGCCAACGCCTTAGACCACTGCGCCACCGATGCGGCCTTGTTCTGTTGGAAGAAGAGTGTGTGAATGCGCGTTCGATTAGAAATCGAAGTGATGATGCTTTTTGTTCAGGGGGGTGAGAAGAGTTAAACGGTATGATACATGGTATGAACGTAGGTTTTCGGTACACGGAGTATTTCATCTGGTGAGTGTTGAGGTCCCTTGATAACAAAAAATCAAGAAAAGGTAGCTTACCCCCTGCTCAAGTTCTTTCGTAAATTTTACTGTGGGAAAATGTGTAGATAAGCAGTCAATGAAAACATCTAGTTGGGGAAGCGAGTAGGGCCAAAAATGTAGCATATCATCAACATACCTGATTATTAGTAATGGTTGAAGTGGAGAGTCCAGCAAAACATTGTCCTCCAAGGATTGTAAAAGAATCTCCGGCAGCACAGGGGAGAGTGAGGAGCCCATGGGCGCACCATGTCTCTGTTGGTAAATTCTATTATCAAATTTAAAATACGATCTTCTGGGCACTATTTTCAGTGCTGAAAGAATGGCATCAGGTTCAAGCGGAGAGATAGAACTATCTTGTAATTTTTCAGCAATGATAGAATGCACCAGATGAAGTGGTACATTTGGGAATAGTGAAACAACGTCTGGAGATGCCATAATAAAGCCAGTTTGTGGAGGGTCAAATTATTTGATTCGCTCAAGACCCTGAGTAGAGCTTTTAATTGACACCGTGAAATGGAGTGTAAGGTGTTTCAAGTAAGATGTCATAGTCTCAAAGGGGTCTCGTTGGACTAGCATACCCTGAGACTAATAATCTGAGGGGTTGATTTGTTTTGTGTAGTTTCAGTTTACCAAATACTTCTGGCACTCTAGGTCCCACAGGTGTTTTCAATTCTGATGACACAGAGGCAGAAAGGAAACCTTGGTTTCGAAGTTTACTCAGTTCAGCTATAGTGGCAGAGGTGGGATCTGATTTAAACACTCGGTGAGGGAACTAGCTCTATAGCCAGTGACATCTTATCAAAGTAGTCAGCTTTATCCATAATGATGATCTGTTAGGTCTTATCCGCGCCAACAATAGACAGGTTCGGGTTCTTATGTAACTAAAGTAGCTGATCCCTTTCGTACCTTAAATTCTGAGGTGAAGTGGTTATTTTAGAAATAGATTTTACCAGGTCATGACGTGAAAAATCACGTTCATCCTCTGGCAAGGTTTCAATCTGAGGTAAAGAGTGCATAGGTGAAACCTTCGTGATGGGGAAACTGAACATAAGACCTCTTTTTAGGGCTGCATGTTGACCCTCTGTCAGTTGAACTGAGCTGAGGTTCAAATAAGTCTTGGGTGTAGGCAGTTTAAATTTGGAGGCAGGAAATGAAACGGAGTGTTGAAACCAGGAAGATCTTCTTGACACCAAGTCACAGAGTTTTTTTTATGTGTCTTTGATTAATGGCACTTATTTCACTCTGCAAAGAAGTAAAAAATATCATCAAGTTGTTACCCAGAATGATGTGATGTGTAAGATCAGCCACAAGGAGGTATGCTCCATAAGATTTGCGGTTGAGTAAATCACTGTAAGCTCGTTTTCTTCTGATTTCTGCACTCAAACATCTTCGTTCAGCGTTGACAATTACTCGTGTATCTCTTTGGGAAACCAGATGAGTGAGTATTCTGAGGAATTTAGGTATTACTTTTAAAGATCGACAGTTGGTGAGGAAGCTTAGATGTGCATCATTGATAAAAAGCTTTTCACGAAGCACACAAAAGGTCTTGGTCAGACTCTCGATATCCCGTGCGTTTACAAATGCTATGTAGCTATAAGAGCCACACTAAATATCAGTTTGTAGCTATATGACTGAAATAGGAAATATTTTCACATGGAATGGTATATGTACAAAATAAGCTGTCTATACATGCGATAAAAGCAAACCACGTCTTTAATAAGCAAATCAAAATCAATTTATTTACAAATTAAAAGCGGGTTAAAATCAGACTAGCGCTTTCGGAGATCTCCCGTCCCCATCTACTGGTCAATGCGCCTCTGGATCCAACAGAGTCAACCCTTATAAACTTGATAACACGACCCATCATGCACCACGTCACCAACAGACCATGATGTCACAGTATAAGCACAAATTATATAATTTCCATTCCAAATCAATATAACATAAATATACGAATACAAAATATTTACAAACATGTACGGTTCAGATGTTTTAAAATTCCTCATGTGCCAAAGTCTCTTGTGGAACAACCATTTTTTGCCAAGGTCTTGGTACAAATGTGGGGAGATCTAAATTACAACAGTTGTCTCCGTATACAATAATATATAAACTTTCTGAAATGAAAACGGTATATTTGTTGACATTGGAGTTCAAGATATTAACATTTTCCCACCCAGGGGTGTAACCACCCTGTTTAACAGCCATAGTAAAGGCGGTATTAATAGTTTCTGTCCGGAGGGTGTACTTGTGTTCCCCAAACCGGGTATTCAGAGTCCAAATTGTAGAACCTGTATAAAATTTGTCAATAACACCCGAATCCTCATGGGCGAGCGGAATGCAGTGCACACCATATTTCATGAGTTTGGGTACTTTATCTCTATCACTTCTCAATAAAGTAAATACATTTTTAGTGCAAACTCCAAATGTCAATATATGCCTATGGCATATCTTCTTGAGGGTGTTAACAATTGGAGGGAGATAATCCACCTTTCCAACGTATCTAGTGATTTTATTGTCCGAGGACAAGGTCGTGAATCTGAACCTCGTGAACCTTCTCAATAGACCGGGAAAGTAGTGCTCTAGGTAGCCGAAGATCCATGCCATAGTTGAGGCCTTAGAGAGTTCGTCCCGTCTTTTGCTGTTGGAAGAAGAGTGTGTGAATGCGCGTTTGATTAGAAATCGAAGTGATGATGCTTTTTGTTCACGGGGGTGAGAAGAGTTAAACGGTATGATACATGGTATGAACGTAGGTTTTCGGTACATGGAGTATTTAATCTGGTGAGTGTTGAGGTCCCTTGATAACAAAAAATCAAGAAAAGGTAGCTTACCCCCCTGCTCAAGTTCTTTCGTAAATTTTATTGTGGGAAAATGTGAAAATAAGCAGTCAATGAAAACATTATGTTGGGGAAGCGAGTAGGGCCAAAAAAGTAGCATATCATCAACATACCTGATTATTAGTAATGGTTGAAGTGGAGAGTCCAGCAAAGCCCTGTCCTCCAAGGATTGTAAAAGAATCTCCGGCAGCACAGGGGAGAGGGGTAAGCCCATGGGCGCTCCCTTTCTCTGTTGGTAAATTCTGTTATCAAATTTAAAATACGATCTTCTGGGCACTAATTTCAGTGCTAAAAGAATGGCATCAGTTGCCAATTTTTCAGCAATGATAGAATGCACTAGATCAAGTGGTACATTTGGGAATTGTGAAACAAAGTCTAGAGATGCCATAATAAAGCCAGTTTGTAAAGGGTCAAATTCCTTGATTCGCTCAAGAGCCTGAGTAGAGCTTTTAATTGACACCGTGGAATGAAGTGTAATGTGTTTCAAGTAAGATGCTAGCATAGTCTCAAGGGGTCTCGTTGGACTACCATACCCTGAGACTAATAATCTGAGGTGTTGATTTGGTTTGTGTAGTTTCAGTTTACGAAATACTTCTGGCACTCTAGGTCCCACAGGTGGTTTCATTTTTGATGACACAGAGGCTGGAAGGAAACATTGGTTTCGAAGTTTACTCAGTTCAGTTATAGTGGCAGAGGTTGGATCTGATTTGAGCACTCGGTAGGGGATTAGCTATATAGCCTGTGACATATTATTAAAGTAATCAGCCTTATCCATAATCATGATCTGTTGGGTCTTATCCCCGCCAACAATAGACAGGTTCGGGTTCTTAGCTAACTGAAGTAGATGATTCTTTTCGTACCTTAAATTCTGAGGTGAAGTGGCTATTTCAGAAATAGATGTTACTAGGTTATGACGTGAAAAATCACGTTCATCCTCTGGTAAGGCATTAATAATGTTTTTAATCTGTGGTAATAATTCGTGTGACTAAATATTACCCCAGATTGAAATATTTTGTATTCTTATATTTATGTTATATTGATTTGGAATTGAAATTTTATAATTTGAACTTATACTGTGACATCATGGTCTGTTTGTGACGTGGTGCATGATGGGTCGTGTTATCAAGTATATAAGGGTTGACTCTGTTGGATCCCGAGGCGCATTGACCAGTAGATATGGACGGGAGATCCCCGAAAGCGGTAGTATGCTTTTAACCCGCTTTTAATTTGCAAATAAATTGATTTTAATTTGCTTATTGAAGGCGTGGTTTGCTTTTATCCCATGTATAGACAGCTTATTTTGTACTTATACTGCATAATATTTCAGTGCACAGGTTAGTAAAAATGTTGGAATCTCGGTATGTACGCGTACCATTTGCAGAGAACTTCAATCCATGGGTTACCGTGGTCGTGCGGCTGCTCATAGGCCTTTCAGCTGCACTCGGAATGCTACTCGTCGTTTAGCATGGTGTAAAGAACATTTATCGTGGACCGTAGACCATTAGAAACAGGACATATGGACTGATGAATCCAGATACACAATCCATCAGTCTGATGGCCGGGTGTGGATATGGCGGCAGATGGAGGAGCGCTATTTACCACAGCGTACTGTTCCTACGATCAAGTTTGCAGCTGGAAGTGCACTCGTGGGGTGGTGTATTTCGTGGTATGGTCCCGGCCCATTGGTTATCGTGCACAAACCTGTTAACCGCCACGTGCACCTCGATATTCTGGACAAATATTCCCCACCAACTCTGTGGCAATACTCTGAAACCGAGCCTTGTTGGTACCAGAAGGATAATGCACGGAGCCATAAAGCAAGGACTGTTACGGCGTGGTTTGCCTATAATTCTGTATCGTGTGTGGTCTGGCCAGCACAGAGCCTTGCTCGTAATTCCATACAGCACCTATGGGGTGAACTAGAGCGCACAAAAGAGTTTGGAAACCCGGCCTACTACTAACCAATGATTAGCGGCAAAATTATGTACTGAATGGAAGTTCATTCCTATCGCTGTGTTCCAAAACCTTTTCGAAAGCAAGTCTCAAAGTGTCAATGCATGCATTAAGGCCAAATTTGGATCGACAACGTACTAATGTATGTTAATAAATGCTACGTTGTGTTTCTCTTCTAGGTGTCTGGTGCCTTTTGTCAATACAGTGTATTTATAGCATTTCTGCAGTGTTCCATACTCTACACATTAACTTTATTTCTTTGGTTGGTGTGACAAATAATTACAAAGCATAAAAAAGAAAAATGGATTCATGGGGTAAAGCCATAGCACAGAAACCCCTTTGGACGAGATCATTTATATTTGACATTTAATAAAGTGGCATATCAGCAGGGAATGAATGCTACCAAACGTGTTAAAACCTTCTCGTAAATAATTATTAACATAAGTTAACAGCGAATTCCTTTGAAATAAAAACATCCTACGTGGTTGAACAAGGAGCTGTGTCCTACTTATAATGTCTTTGCAACGTATTATACACTGCTGGACACTTGCTAAGGACGGATGAAAATAGCAACGATAGCAACCAAAATGGAAGGCAGGAAAATGTGGAAATTAGCATAAGTGCGGGATATAGTTAGACGTGTTGTGCGTATGCAAATTTTGGATTGCCGAACTTGTTCGTGACGTCATAGCGCTGATAAGAGATATAAAGGATTTGACGCGTATTGACCGTTGTTGTTCAAACGCAAAGTTGAAAGGAAGAGAATCAATTGACGAACTTGCAATTTTCAGTATGTCTTCCCGACATCACCTAAATGAATTTACGCGTGGCCGTATTATTGGCAAGATTGAAGAAGGGCGAAAAATAACAGATGTTGCAAGGGAGTTCGACGTCAGTCACAGTGTTGTTTCAAGGCTTTGTAAATCATTTCAAACAAATGGAGAGTGTAGCAAACGTCACGGGGAGGTCGTGTTCGCAGTACGACACCTGCAGAAGATCCGTACATAGTGCTATTAACAAAAAGACACCGGCGCAGCACAGCTAGTGAGGTAGCAAATCAGTTTATGGCTGCTACTGGCAAGCGGATCTCTCGTAAAACTGTCGCCAGACGTTTGCATGAAAGAGGACTATATGCCCGCCGTCCGGTTGTGTGCATCCTATTGTCCAGACGTCACCCTACCGCCCGTTTGCAATGGGGCCATCAACATCGCAATTGGACTGATAACGACTGGTCTGCTGTCCTCTTCTCAGATGAGAGTAGATACAGTCTATCGTCTGATTGTCGACGACAACTGATCTGGCGTGATATTGGTACTGCATATTGTATAGCAAACATACAGGAAAGGAACCGATATCCGACATGTAGTGTCATGGTACGGGCTGGCATCGTGATCAATGGCCGTACGTCCCTCTATGTGCTTACAACTGGGATTATGACTGGCCAACGATAGAATAATGATGTTCTGCTTCCTCATGTTCGCATGTTCCGGGGTGCTGTTGGTGATACATTCAATTTCATGGACGACAACGCAACATGTCATCAAACAGTCGCTGTCCAGGTGTGTCTTGAGAGCGAGGATATTCAACGCCTCGTATGACCAGCACGTTCTCCAGATTTGAATCACATTGAAAATGTGTGGGATGCTTTGAGGAGGAGTCTTGCTGGTCGCCAATGCCCTACAATAAACAAGGACACCCTCATCCGTGCACTGACAGAGGAATAGGATAAATTACCCCAACAGCTGCTTGATAATGTTGTGCAAAGCATAACACGACGTGTGGAATCTTGCATCGCCCTCCATGGTAGCCATATCCCGTATTGACATCTTACGCCGGAACGCCTGCGGACGGTAATTGCATTTTTTTCACGTTGACGTATTCTGCACAAAATGGCCTGTTTATCCCATGAACACGTTCCAAAGCCTTCTGGATTTCAGAGCAGAATAAATTGTCTTTCTTGTAACGTCTTGGCATTCTGACATTATTTTATTTCACTTGGCATCCAACCACACTTACTTTTTTATGCGCTATATAGCCGTTTATGATCCGTCCTTAGCAATTGTCCAGCAGTGTATATTGCTAAATTTGTTTCGAAATAAAAGTTGCTTGTGTGTCATTAGACGGGTGAATTCTTCTGTCCTTGAATGAAAACATTTATTTTAATTTTGGAACATTTTGTAACTTTTGAATATTCTATATATTTCTATCTTTATATATTTGAATCTGATTTGAATAATAGTAGTAAGATATCTGGAATAAATGTATCCAAATTTCTGCTACACTTCTGACAGTAACATTTTTCTTCATGTAAGCTTCAATGTTCCAGAAACTTTAGAAAGCAGTGTACGCAGTTTCGTTCTAAACAAACTATTGAAAACCTCATCGCGTTTCTGGCTCACTAACAAAGAAACATGCTCTGGATAATAAAGCTTCTGAGAACCGATTATGCTATTCAGCTTTCACAGTTTACTGTTATTAAAGTATTATAAATATAAATCTCAATCAGTGGATTCTGGTAATTTGAAGTAATGTCGTTCGAAATACAACGCACTGACCCAAGCGGAAGTGCATTCGTAATAAAGTTTATGATGAAATTTCATAGCAGCGGTAAAGCCCGGCTTCGAAAGCTCTATGTGAGATTGCCTAAAGCAATCATGGACATCCCCTCGTTTGGAAAGCATTGACAGCTAATAGTGTTCGGTAGCACAAGCGCATCGCTTCGCTTTACCAGCAGATGAGCGACTGACTAAAATTCGAAGATAAAGATGGTCGTTTGAAGGTGTAGAAAGTGGAATGCTATTCCAACCAGTCTTCGGCAATATGATATTGGTGAGATCAGCCTCTGTGTTATGTAAAAAAGGCATCAAGCTGTGGTGAAACTATATGAATGAACGTGTTTAGGTGATAATAGTGATTATTAACAGCAGAAAAGAAAGAGATAAACAGGACGAGGAGAATTCTGCTGTCAAGCTTCTGGAGAAAGATGAGGTCGTTGCAGCAGCTCTGGGTACGGAAACTAAAATGGATGTAGAAAATAAGGATGAACTTTTCGCTTCCCCTTCTAAGGGAGCTTACACGTCTTCGTACCAAGAATGAACTGTGTCTATGGCTATTACTTCTAGCCAGCTATCCACCTGTCCGAAATCCTCGAGTTAGTCAATGGCTTCCTTGGATGTTGCTACAGATGCAGTCATGTGTCTGGATGGGAAGACAGAGGTGTTGTGCAAACATGTTCTTGCGCAAAAAGGACTCATTAGGACTCTCGTTCTTACTACGCAAGTAGTACTGGCTGATCAGGAAAAATTAGCTGCTGATCTACAATCTACGTAGTCATTTGCTGTCTCATGACATTCTCGAGTATCTCAAGCAAGAGCTTCTGTCACAAAAGCCAGGGATGATGTCATTTCTTCATTTCGCCAGGAAGCTTATTAACTGCTCGAATCTTTTCTCAGGACTAAGACCTTGTAGAATATGGTTGCAAATTCTAAGTGTGCAGCCATGGTAAGTAAACTCTGTCCCCTAAATATATCAGGGGATGTTCTGCATTCTCAAAGTCCAATGCTGAAAGAAAAACATGTAATCTTCAACGTTATCAGCTTTTCTGCTCATGCCCTGTTGCATATATTTTACTTTGTTTCCCTGAAAAATCCTGATACCGTTCGAAGTACAAACTAGCATTATTTAAATTGGTGCTACCTTCTTAACTCCAAAACAAAGCACGTATTTTTCAATGGAGATTCAAAACTTAAGTAAATGGCAACTGGTAGGTCTAAAGAGTGTGTCACTTTCGTGTTAAAAAAATGTCATTTTCAGAATAAATAGTATCCAGTTTTTAATAAGTAAAGTACATTACGTATATATCCATACATCAAGCTGGTTTTACCATTATTCTCAATTCGGAATTTTCCGTACGGCTTGAATTAGGCATCAATAAAATCCAAAGGACAGCTTATGTAAAGAAGGAAAACGTATGTGATCACACCCAAAATCAATTTTTATATTTTAATGTAAACAGAAGAGATAGCAAAATATGTTTTACGACATTACCACATTATTTTGCTGAACAAATTATTATAGTTTCTTAAAAGAAACATTTTGTAGATTAACAAAATTTTTTCCTTGTGTAATTTTTTCAAATAAAATGTTGGGTCTTCATGTCCTCAAATATTATTGCATTTAACCCGAGATGAATTGGAAATCTTTGAGACTTCTTACACGTTTCCATTAAATTCTCTTATAATATATGTCCACCTTTTGGCTTTTCAGCAACCTTTGTGAAATAGTATGTATAATTAACTTTATAAAAGCAATTTTCTAAACAGAAAGCAAAGTGTGATTTTGAGTATCAGTGAATATCGTGTAGAGATGAATAAAAAATTACGTAACGGTTACTTTGTCACTGTGACTAAAAAATCACTGTCACCGTTACGACCAGTGACAAAAAAGTAACATTTTTAAAGTCACTGATAAGATTATCACCGTTAGCCGTGTCCGAAAAATGTTTGGGGTCATGGGTTACAGTGTTGTTTCTGTTGAAACATCACAGAGGTCGCTAGTGATGCTTTCTTCAGAAGAAACAGGTTTTCCCACAGACGTCAGTAGTGACGTGGGCTTTCTTCAGAAGATTTCGTTTCTTCACGAGGAGTTTTTAGGAATGGCAGTGAACTATACAATAAAAGTGTTAATGCTGTTCAACATAATAGAATGTCTGACACCAATTCCAGAAAACCCAGGTAGATATGCAATTATTTCACTGCCGTTGATGAAAACTTTGCTTCGTATGATAATTGTAAGCAAAAGCTTTCTTCCAAAATTTTGACTCGCCGTTATTTTGTTAGATTTTGTTACTGATACTACTAAGACGGTGACTCACCACCGTGTTACAGCTCTGTCATCACTGTCGTATACGGTGACTTTTTCACTGTTTAAAATCACCGTTACTTCCGTAGAACTGTCACCATTGTCACTATGACAGGCAAATCACTGTTAAGCCCACCTCAGATATACAATCGCCCATTGATAAGACTTTGATTTTTTGATAAGACTTTAATTTAGGAAAGTATTAAAACCATATTGAGTTTCACATTTGAAAACTTTTACTTTTAGATTTAATGCGCGTATTTTAGCGTAAATTTTGTTTTGTTAATATAACAAGTTAAACATTTTGAAGCAAACGTGAAACACAGTTCTGATATCTTCAAACGCTACACAACAAAGCGATTCAGAACAGAAACACACATGTGTTATTTTTAACAAAACATGCAACATGAATTGCTTCGCATGAACAAGTCAATATTACGGAATATTGAAGGCCTTCGAAAAAAGCTTTAGTTCAGTAGACTACGTACAGAATGGAGAAGATTTGATTATGACTTGGAATAAAATGGTGATAACCACTGAATTAAGGATTTTCCGACATGTTTCTCTGTCCTAAAACCGGCGAATTCCCTTTTTTATTGACTTCCTTTCATTTGTGTGATAACCCTTCTCGTCCTTAACTGAACGGACAGTTTTCGGAAAACGATCGCACTTGCGAAGCAATTAGGATAAAGAGTCTTTATGGAGGCAACGAAAACTTAATAAATTTAAAAAGCTTGCAGCACCTTTTAAATATCTGAATAACGGGTTCAGCTTTGCGGAAATCAAAATTTCTGCAAAGCTTTGAGCTCTTAATGAATTGTAACATACTGCGAACCACAGCTTCTACCCACAGCTTTTCAAAATTATATAAATTAAAAGTATCTAATAAAGTGCTGGATTAAAGTAACCCAAGTTTCTTCCAGAATACTCTGCCTTCACTCTGTCTCCTCCATGTTACTCAGACATGTTTTCAAATTTAACCATCTATCTCCCATGTGGCCTTCTTCTGGATCCCTTTCTGTCCTTTGGTATCCAGTCTAGAATTTCGGTTGTCCTTTCATGGTCCGTTCTTTTCGCAATATGTCTAGACTTTTGCCATTTCAGAATTTATAATCTGATCATCATGACTTCAACTCTTGTCATTTTCCTTATGCACGAGTTCCGTTTCTCCTTTTTCCTGGTTACACCAAGTACGCATCTCTCCATGCTGCTTTCAGTTGTCTGAAGCGTTTGTATATATTTTTTAATTAAATCATGTCTCGTAAGATCTGGAAGCATGCATTGATCAAACACTTTTCCTTTAAGACGTTATGACATATAGCTGCCGAAAACTGTACTGTTTCTTCCAAAATATCTTCTGCCAAGTTTTATACGCCCATTAATGTTAGTTTTCTTCTTCTTTTTATTATTTATTGTGGGTGGTTTCTACCTCACACAATAAATAATAAGAAGAATGAAATTATGTTATTAAATAACCATTAAATCATGGAAGGAAACACATATTAACTCTGGTCGGCTTAACACATAGAACATGTTCAAAACTCATTATGTTTCCAGATTCTTGAACATATCTTCATATCACCAAACAGATTTCAATGAATGAAAACGGGATTACATCTTTGTAAAATACGAATTTGGATATTTTTATAATATTTGTTTATTTTTATGCTTTTAATTTGAAATTGTTTTATCTAATATATCATATTTGCACCAATAAACCGATACACTTCTTCCAGATCTCTTTCTTCAGGTCACAATCAACAGCTCGTCCTACAAACCTCAATACCAGAGTTTTAAGTAATTCCATTGCTTTTAATATTCAAAATGTTACTTTAATAGACCAGTCGAGATACCAAAGCCCGTGCTCTTTTTGAGGCGACTTTTTTTATGATTGCATTTCATTTCTGACATGTTAAAAATGGAATATAGCCTGGGTGCCACTTTTGGCGTTTGGCCGCTATTCCGCTGCATTTACGATGTGGGGAACAGGAATTACAGTGCTTAACCGAACTTGGAAAGAGATGCAATTTATAACGTTTCTTCAGCTTCACACGTGCTGTCCTTTACCTACAATTTCTGCAATTTGCATAAGGACACGTTAGTCATAATATTCTGTCTCATCAGAGTATCTATCGTAGGAAAATCCATATCAGTGATGGTTTAGACTTCTTTTTGGTAATTGATCCCTTTAGATACAAGCTTCTGAAACAATAGCGCGCTGCTAAAGCTATTTCATTGCAAAAGACTTAATATTCTTTGTTCTTTGCAAAATTTTGTATACTTCTTACCTACATTTTACCTTTTTGTCACTCTCACGCTGTAAATTAATTTACAAAATCATTAGTGTACGCAATTTTTTTGTCGTAAAAGCCTACTCAAAGGAGAACTTTAGACTTTATTCAGTTGTGTATTTGATGTTGACGTCCACTTGATTTACTTTATATACACAGTTTTAAGAACAATAAACTGAGCTCTCTTGACAATTTTCTCGATGATCAGAAAGATTATTTTGATAGGCAAATTGTTTACCCTAAATCCCAGGTACATAAGACCAGCGCGTCAATATAGATGATATCTACCGTTTACCTCAAACACTTGCACCATCCCATTTCAAATAAAGTAGTTCAAATCTCTATTTTGATATGATTTCCGTTTCACAAGGGAACTCCCAGCAGTATGAATAATACACTGGCGTGCAAAAATTAAGGACGAGACGGTTTTTCGAATGTAAAGTCGTGCAGAAGTGCTCCACATCGACTCAAATCATACCATAAGATCCCCAAGATGTAAGAATATGAGGCAAGTGAGCAAATCCGCCCAAAGAAGGAATCCACAGGATACAAAGGCACTTTATTGAAAAGGTAGCTGCGAGCACAACTGGACAGAAGACAGAAACGTCCATGTGACAGGCGGCTGTCGAGAAAAATCCATTCTTTAGTAGGGGATATGATCATTCCTGACTGCGTTGCAGGATTTACAACATCTGTCCATGCTGAGGACGAGGTTGTCAAGGAGCTGTTGAGGTATAGCGGCCTATTCCTCTTGTAGCGCCAATCGCAGCTGCGGAATCGTTGCTGACGTCTAGTGGCGTGCTGCCAAGCGCCTTCCGAGAAGGTCCCACACGTGTTCGATAGGATTTAGGTCCGCGGACCTTGTGGGCCAGTCCATGCGTTGAATATCTTTACTCTCCAACAACTCTGCGACAACCACTGTACGATGAGGTGTAGTGTTGTCGTCCAGGAAGAGGAACTCAGGACCCACAGCACCTTTAAACTGACGCACGTGTGGCAGGAGAACCTCGGTACAATAGCGGACACCAGCGACTGAAACTCCTTGGAAGATGGGAAGGTCAGTACGGCTACCAAGCATGATGCCGTCCCAAACGAGAACTCCGCCCCCTCCAAACCGGTCCCTTTTGATGATGTTGGAGGAGTGATTGCGTGTTCCCTGCTCTCTCCAGATGTGTATACGTACAGAATAGCTCGTCAAACTAAATCGGCTCTCATCCGTAAAGAGAACTAGACCCCATTGCTGTTGTGTCCAGTTCTTGCGTTCCTAGTACCACAGCAACCTCCGTCTTCGATGAGCAGGCATTAATGGCACACACCGTACTGGTCGTCATACAAATAGACCACCTTTGTGCACCCTCCTGGCCAGGGTAAAACGCGATACCAGACGTCCAGTTGTCTGTTGCATGTGCCTTGCGATTTCTCCCGCTATCTGCCGTCTGTTTCTTCTGGCCTGTAGGACAATGTACTGATCGTCTGCCGCCGTAGTTGCCTGTGTACGACCACTGCTAAACTCTCGGATAGCTGTTCCTGTCGTTTGAAACACTCTCCAAACACGTGAAACGTTGCTTTGAGCGATCCCGAAACCTCGGCCACACAAGTCACACTTCGACTTTCTTCCAACATTTTAATGACGCGACCTCGGGTAAAGTCATCCAGATGTCGTCTACTGGATTGCCTGTTGGCCATATCACACGGTGGCAGCAACTCGACGTCGTTCAAATTGATGTACACCGCGCAAAAGCTTTCACCGAATTGTTGAGCGTACACCGCCCGTGTGCTCTATACCCTTCCGACACCCCACCCTCCGTCCCTACGTCATGCTGCATAAATGCGCATGCCCTACCGTACCGGACCCTAGTCTATCTCCTGAGTGGTCTTTCCGTCCGTTCTGCCTGCTCATTCCGCTGTTAAGTTAATTTCCCCTCTTCGTCCTTAATTTTTGCACACCAGTGTATGTTTCTGACAGATTATTCTTTATGTTTTTGGCATATTCTTAATTTCGGAAAATTTATTTTGTGTAAAAACATTTTCTTTCCCGCCTTAACTGACAGATATAGAAACAGACCCCCACAAATCTTGTGTACTATTTCATTATTAATCAATCGCTACAAACGGGTAGTGTGTTCTTTTACACTTTCTGTGTTAAATGTATTATGACCACTTAAAAATTTAAAAGAACCACCTTTGTGCAGTCCCTTACATACAAACCGGTATTTCGTACAGCATATTGTCGAATTTGCAAATAATAAATATAAACCTTAATAATTTTTCAGTATAATGAGCAATAAAATTTTGTTTGGGGCCCGAAGACTGCATTGACTCTGAAGTGCAGGTGATTGAACATACTTTGCCGCAAATAAAATGGAAACACATTGAAGCGTATTGGGCTGTCAAGTTCTAGAGGTACCTGATTTCCGAGCACCCGATCATTTTGCATTGCGTTTTGCGTTCAACCATTCGTGTGTTTAGCGGTATTTTACAAAATGAACTCGCGAAATACACAGATGAGCCATTACATTATGACCACTTACCTAAAAATCTGTTGGACCCCCGTTAGTCCTCAAAACAGCGGCCACTAGCTCGACGAGGCATCGATTCGATGAGGTGGCGAAAGTTATCCTCGGGTTTCGGTACCATAATATTAACAGCAGGCCCTCTACCTCCAATACATTTCGAGGTGGTGGTGATTTAGCGCGAACCACAAATGTTCGATTCGGTTCATGTCATGTGAATTTGAAGAACAGGGCATTAACAAAAAGTCACCATCATGTTCCTCGAACCACACCTTGACGATTCTTGCAGTGGGGGGATGGCACGTTATCCTGTTGGTAATGGCCATCACCAACAAGGAACACGGTTGTCATGAGTGGGTGAACTTGGCCCGTGTCGATATTCAGATACATGATACCAGTCAGGGATGTGCTATTGCGATAATGGAGCCTAAAGTGTCCACAAAATAATTTCCCACAGCATAACACCGCCGCCGCCGGCCTGGTTCCGTCCGACAGTTCATCCAGGGGCCATAGCCTCCGTTAGTAATCGACGTACCCGCGGTCAAGGTATATAGATTAGAGGGAGGTGGGCCCGTCCGCAAGTCAACTGTTATTGGCTGACCTCCACGGCGCACCCGTGACGTCAACGGTGCGCTCGCTCGGAGCAGGACTGGTCCGACTGACCTGAGAGAAGTTCTGTATAAACGTATTCACAGCACCACGCAGTTTACCACTACCACCAGTGTTTAACCCTAAAGATTTACATTTCTTCTGAGTGATTAAAGCAAATTGCATAAATGAAATAAAAAGGAAATGAAGTAAATAAAAATAAAAATATGAAATAAATAGGGGATGTAGTAAATAACGCCCAGAAGAAATCGCGATTCGTTCGCAAAAAAATAAAATAAAAAAATAACCAGTTTCATTCTGTTGATAGCTAGCCAAAGTTTTTGATTTGATGCCATGTATATTTAGTAAATAATCAAATGGCGGCAACAACTACTCATCGCTTTTTTTAGTTAACGCTTATTTTTACTTAATTAACTTTTGGACACTAACACTAGTGTAATGAAAGTAAAATTGTAATTAAAATAAAACTTGTTTAAGGTTTCCGAAAAGTTTGAGTAGTAAACAATATAAATGGAAACGTACCTTGAATAAGAATTCTTGTTTTTCCTCATGTACTTTGCTTCTCATCCACTAAAGCTGCACTTTTCATCCACTGTGTGGCATTTTTCTTTGTTTTATTTGCCACTTGCGTTTTTAAGGTCTGATTTACGAACTTCACTCGGATGAAAATTCGAAGCCTTGGATACAACTTTAAAGCTTTCTCGTCAACACGAGGATACAATTTTTTTAATTTTCCTTAATAAGCATTTAACTATTCCGTTTTTTTTTAATTTGACTCAGTGAATTCTCGTAAAGTGCTCCTCAAAACGTCTTTCTCAAAATATCTTTCTCTTCAGTTGTTTCTTTAGCCAGTAAGGGTGATTTAACGCGAAAGGATATGTATCCTGCTATGTATTTCAAAGCATCTTCCTCATTTTTCCCCAGTGACACATCCTGAATGCATTCGTTACATGTTTGACCATTCATATTTACAGATCCCAAGTCAGTAGTTTCGGGAAATTCTGTGGCGACGTTTTGTTTCAAGTCAGGTTGCAAACATTTTAAACAAAGAGTTGTCATGAAAGTTTCTTCGCTCTTTTTAACGTTTGAGTGTGGAGAAGTTCCAATGGGTTTGCCACTCAGTAGCAAAAGGCGCAATCTATACTTAAATTCACTGGGCAAAAGATGATCATATGCATGTCCCATAACTCTGATTTGTGAAAATAAATTTTCCAGGCAATCTTGGTTTAATCTAGTGGTGAGGAGGAAACGAATGCCTACACAACTTTCAGTTATATGCTCATAAAAGCTGGTTAAACATGTTACGGAAACAATAAAACCTTGCCGAAATGGCAAAAGATGTTCTTTTTCCGCACACTCGCATTTGCGTTTTCGAATCTTTCATGCTTTCCAGAATGTTTTTCTGTTCCTGTATATTAGTACCTTAAGGTCGTCTTAGACGAACACCGTCCGACGAACAACGAGAATTTAGTACGTCAAATGAATCATTCACAAGTTGAACAAAGTTTGCTGCTTCTGTTTCATTCGGGAAAATGTACCTAATCACTGAGGCAATGTGATGCGAAAAAAGTTGGGTGGCAAGTGAAACGTTCATTGGTTCAGTACCTCTAACATTGACATGAGTAATACTGAATTTAGGGCACAGTTTCTGTTCTCCATTTTCTTTCTCAAGGAGAGTTAGGAAAATAATTTTTTTGATGACAGTTCCCGTTTTAAACTTTATCCCACTGTCGAGTAAGTGATTTCTTAACAGCTTTAGAAGATGAGGCACATCAGCAAATACAAATATAGACCGTGCATTACCCACTGGGTTCGGAAAAGAAGTTTTGTATAAGTTAATGCAAGTGTTTTCTACAGTGACTGGTTACCGCCACCTAAATCCAATGTCATGGCTACAATCTGGAATCCAATTTTTTCGATTTCTGTAATGATGTGAAATAAGATATATTTCGTCATTCTGAAATCAAAATCATAAAAAACAGGTTGTTTCCATGAATATGTCCAGCCCATTATCATGACAACTTGAACAAATTTATGAGGACCCATGACCGTATCTTCAGCATGATCGTACACCATCTTTTCATCAATACTCATTTCATCCATTAATAAAACGCAAAATCTTTCAAATCGAGTTAGATTTTTTGCATTTTCAGCCATTCTTTGGAGGACCTCCCAGAGAAATCCTGGGGCAAACTTAACGTGAGACACCCATTTTATAAAGTACTTATACCAGGCAACGGAATATGCATTTGGCTCCGAATGAAAGAACATGAACGCTTTAATAAGCCGCGGAGAGTCAGAGCCCTAACTATATCTTCTGGTGCCCAGTTAATTCTTTTTCTCGTTAAAAGTGCTCGCACTTGGGTTTCAGAAAAACTCCCCGTAACAGGACATTTACTTCATTGGAAATTTTTTCTTTTTTTCTGCTGTGTTATTTGTCTTTGGTTTTATCTTTCGTAATTTGGAAATTCTAGAAGACATCGTACGAATCTTCATACATAAATGTTGTGCCCTATTTTGCTAAAATAAACACTGTTTCCTTAAACTGCCATTGGATTTAGTGAGGTCATTTACTCGGGCAGTCAGTTCAGCAATTTCCTGGTTTTTCATTTCAATATCCTCTATAGATAAAAATGGCAGATGTTTACTATTATCTACTTCAGGACGCACATCTTCTGTAGGTGAACATAACTTTAGTCTATTTGGAGGAATATTTTCAGTAACTTCTACCACATAACGTTTTAGTTCTCTGTTGTGCAACCTTTACATTCGTTTCTTGCATTCGGGTACAAGCGGTAAAGTCGTTTTGCAAATACTTACATAAGGTACAACACCTTTCTTCAATCGTTTAATACTATTACCTTCCAATAACTCACTTTTCAGATCTCTTATATAGTCTTCATCCGCGAAATGCGATGAACACATTCTTGCATTTTCAACATTGAAAACATCTTCATGACGACACGCGTTCAACCACACCTTTCTTTGAAGCACATCTTTCGGAAAACGATGATAGGTAACACCCGAAGCAGTTTTTTCGTGGTTTTTGCTACTTGCAACGGCGCAGCCTGGCATGGCTTTTACAAAACGTTTATTTTGTTATCCAAGCAAACACGTACTTACACTATACGTAAGATACAATGTAATTAAATATATTTTAACTACACGTTAAGATAACTATTTACAAAGATGTACAAAGAAAATTTAAGCAAAACCACATGCAATTTGTGTGTGTTAGCAAATAATCAACACGGTGACAAACCAACGAGCAACGAGTATGAGCAAAGACAATGAAACACGAACGGCGATCTTTTGCTCATAGCGCACCGTTGACATCACAATAACAGCGCTCCCTCACCACAAGTTGCCACTGCATCGTGAAAACCGGTTCACTGGCCTACCTCTCTCTCTACATACTTTGCCCGCGGTGGGCAGTCTACGTGATGCAACAGGAATCTTGATTCGTCAGAGCAGGCCACATTCTTCCCATCATTCGCGAACCAATCTCGATGATCTTAGGTCCGTTTCATTCGTTGTTGTTGACGACGTGCAGTGGGCATGGGGACCCGGAAGGTCTTCGTTTACGCAGGCCCATGCTCAGAAAGCTGCGATGAACTGTGTGCTGTGACACATTGCCCTGATCACCATTGTTCTTGCTGCGGGTGATCTGTCGCACTGTGGCCCTGCGGTCGCTGTGAACAATGTGCGACAGTCACCGCTCCCCTCTGTTATCACTGAGCTGCGGACGACACACAGCTGAACGACGTTTTGTCGTTTCGTTATCTGTGCACCACTTTTGATACCTACTCACTACAGCGAAACGTGAACATGCCTCAAGCAGCTTCGTTTCCGAGGCGCCATGCCATCACAGTTTATCCTTTATAAAACTCTGCTAAATCGGCAGCCTTTCCCATTCTGACTCCGAAAACTCTACTAACAGAAAAACGGTCCTCGTGTTGTATATATATACTGTTCTGTAAAGTTACCTGCGCCACCGTTTGGTCTCCAGGCGAGCTCATTTCTCTAGGCTGCGGATGACCAGAATGTAATGGCTCATCGATGCACGTTTCAACATCATTGGCAATAACTCAGTTGAAAAATTTCGAAAACTAAGATGTTCGGATTTCACCCAGTACAGAAACGAGAAATTGTATAAATCCTGAGAGTAAAAAATTATCAAAAATGTGATTAATATATAATGTAAAACTTGTGTTCACATTGACATTTATCAGATTATGGAGTAGATGTCTGACGAAATTTCAGTTTAAATGTAATAGGTATATATTTTTGGTGATCACGCTGCCTGCTCAGATTTTTATTTCTTTATTTGAAGGAGTTCTCAACCTCTCCAGTAAAAATGAAGAATTTTAAATTAAAATTATCTAAGTTGCCACGAATTCATTTGCAGTTTGATTCAATCATCAGCTGTTTTTAAAGTAAGAGGAATGCGACAGTGTCTTTAGTTTGAAATAACTTCTCAGAAGAAGAAAAATGTGGGTAGAGTTTAGCGTTGTGTTGGGCATAATCGATTGAATTTAAGAATCGAAAGGTTACAATCGAGAGATCTGGTAAATCGAGATATTCATTCGAAATTATCATTCGAACGATTTCTAATTTTAGAATTTACCGGAAGATGGCGCGATACGCTCAGAGCCGCCGTCTGCGTTTCACAAATCGAGATATTCATTCGAAATAACTATTCGTATGATTTGTAATTAGTGCTATACGCTCAGAGTTCTCTTTCGCTGGACGGAATGACGCTAAGGACACCTGATTTTTTTCGAATAGCATAACTTAGCTTAAGAAGTTAGAAAGAACCCAAGTGATTCTCCCTGCGTGAGATAATTCGATCACGTGAAAAGCGAGTACTTCCAATGTGAAAATACTCCAAATTCCTCCAAACCTCTGGGATCTCGTTACCTCTCGAGATCTTTTCTGGTAAGCGAGTGATTTTGCTCGGAACTTATGTTCTCGAGAAGAGACGGGGGATTTTGCCTTTCGAATGCACTCGTTTGAACGAGACAACTTATGAGCAATCGAGAGTTCTCTCGAGAGGTTTTATTCATTCGAATGAATTTGGCGTAATCGAATGTTTCGAGAGATTTTCATTATCGAATGAATCGATTATATCTTCTCGATTATGCCCATCACTAGTATAGCTCATAGAGTATGTGCATAGAGAATAGCTTCTAACATGAAGAAAAAATGGGCATACAGTTTTTTACTATTTTGAGTAATGTATGATATACATCTCAATTGATTAGTTTTAAATAAGCTTTTCTGGGGATTCATTGAATGAAATTAGCATGTATTTTTCTTCCGTAAAATTTTGGTTTCCAGATATACGAAATATAGCTCTCAGGCAATGTTTGTCAATTGGATATTAATTTTTTTATAGAGGGTCTGCAGCAAATACGGTTCATCGGTTTAAAGAACTCTACGTCACTGCTTAAAACTGTTAAACCCAAAGCAAACTCAACATTTATCCGCGTGTTTAAGGATCGCCGCTTATCAGCATCACGTCAACTGACTATAATGCTGAACAAACAGATTTCTTGGATTCAATGTTTATAGTTTCATGCATCTGACGACATTTCGATGATTAAGTAAATTGATAACATTTTTTTGTGATTTTTCCAGAAATATTTTTGTTCTTAATCCGTATCAACAACAAACATTTCCCTGTCAGAAAAACCAGATCTGCTGTTAGGCATGTACCAGTGAAACGTTTGTTCACTTTCTTTCGTGCTTTCTAAAATTTAAAGAAAGTGACTTTCAATTAAACCAAACTCTAAAAAGTACGTGGGGAATCGACACAGCGGCTGAGAGTGTTGGTGGGATAATTTAAGTGCAAAATTCGTAACAAATTGTTATTCCACTGCCTTTTTGTAAGCGCAAAGTCTCATGACCTCCAAGTAATACAGTTTCAGATTTGAAACACACGACCTTAAATGATTAAACCCACTGTCGTTCTAAATTCGTAATATGATTTCTGTTTCTATGATGACCTCAGAAAATACAATTACGAAATAACATTGGAAATGTTTTTAACATTTATTCTAAATTAAGATTTTAGACCGTAATTTATGTTAATCCACTGAAGTACTGTAATATCAAAGATCAAAGCTCTTCTTGAAAAAATAACAAAATGTGTATTACCCCAAATCAAAGTATGAGTTCGAATTTCTAGTGGAAATGAACTCTAAACTTCTGCATTTTCGAAACCATTCAAACAAATTACAAAATCCAAAAGCTGGGAGGAAAACGTATTCTGAGAAATGGAGAGCCTTTGGGAAATTAGCTTGCAACACGTCATGATGTTCTACCACTTTTTCACAGTACGGTATTGTTTTCCCTCATAAAGCTCAAACGAATTTATTAAAAAATATAAGAAAAAAGTTTTCTGCTAATTCCGCGTTCCTTCCTTCCGTTGCGAAGGGGATAACAGAGATTTTTACACGGTACTTATTACAAAATTTCTATACCATTCCACAAATTTAGAACGGCCTCAAGAACGAAGAAATTAACCACAATAATTCTTACGCTGAAACTCTTGCACACGTGAACGAAATCCCTTCATATCGCAGGAATCACTGCAGCGCAAAAGCGGTTGTATTCTGCAAATAGAATACAGTACAAAAGTAGAAAAGTTCCAGATTGGATAATATAGTGAGGACTACTTCCACAGGAGAACGAACACTGTCGCATAGAAGGCAAAAACACACAAAATTTTTCAAGATAGATAAAATTTTGGGATTATTACATATTACGTAAAGCGGAATAACACAAAACAACAAAATCTGATCAAATACACACAATCTTTAAAATTTAGTGAAGGAGAAAACATGTTAAATTCGTATTAAGATTAGGAAAACACTTTTCGCGGTGACTTTTTGTCCAAATTAGTGACCTTTGATATCCTACAGAAACCTTCCTCAGTCTGATGCAACAGATGGCCTGTTTCAACAGTATACACATCTGTTTAGTAGCAGGTGTCGCATCAGTGCTCCAGTAGTGTGAGGCGCTGGCATCTGATCATTTTCTCCAAATGAGGCATAAGTAGTGTTGCCTTCTTTACGCTGCCCGTCCGTTTGCTCTGCGAAAATAGAGGCACCGAGTTAGAAAGAATAGAATGCTTTTCCAATTACAGTTCTCATGGTTTTCGTTAAAACGCAAAAAAAAAAGAACAGTGAAAAGAGAAAAAAAGGACAAACAGAGTTTAATCTCTTTATTCGCTCAGGCTTGCTCTTCAGCAGTCTCACGTCTCAGTTTCTAATTTCTTCAAAATCTGCAAAAGCCATCAGGTCCTATGTCATTGGGAAATACAGCTTTACGTATCGGTGGAGGCACAAGTAAAAATAACACAATCAACCGTTTCATTGATTTTCAAGGGTTCACAATTTGATTGAAGTAAAATTAATTCTAAAGCAATAGGTTACAAGTTGAACATATAAATTGGGAGCATTTGCCGTCGAGATATTAGCAAAATTGATTTCTGAAAAGCACAAATGGCAATCCCTGTTTCGTCGTACCTACATTACAAACACAATCATGTTGGACAACAGAAGATTTCTGTCCTTTGTGATTATGAAATTATGCATTTGCTTCAATGAGAATTGATTAAAAAATGGGGAAATAGTATTTAGTGCACTGTTTTTATTAGATGTTATTATGATTTTTAAATAGAATGTCTCGTTTATACCAGTAAACCTCTGTTCGTAATTTGTAGATTTTTTAAAGTTTTCTTTTTTTTAAATGTTCTGTACTGCATGACATTTTACAATATAAATTACTGAAACGCTGGAAAACGGTTATGTTAAAGGCAATATGAACAAAACTGTGTATTTAGGGGAAACTCGGAATAAATCGCTATTGTCCGCGCCATATATTCCATGTAAATGTGACATCTCCACAGCAATACTAGCGAATTTCCATTTTTTTGAATAACACTTTTTCAAAAAAAAAAAAACGTAACCTAACACACCGAGAAATTCTCTCTATCCTTACGAAAACTTAGCAGGCAAATATCGCTGGGCTAAATATGCAAATAATTAAAATACCGGCTAGCCACAACACATGTGAACTCTTCTTCGAGTATGGCATATCAATGGTAAACTTTGCACGCAGAAACATTTGTGATAGAGGATTCCCGTTGCATTAACCTGCACGGAATATGAGGATGCCTCGACCTCGGATTCGTGCACATAACGAACAGCTGAGCGAATTTGAGGGGTGACGATAATTGAGCTGAGACAGGCTGGCTGGTAAAGTAGCCGTGTTACCAAGTACTTTGGATGGATGCAACGCGGCGATCGGCGATACTGGCGCCAATGGGTCGAAGAGCGCACAAACCTGAGGCACGCGGAAAGTGCACCTGAGGGCAACGACAGAACGCGAGGATCGAGCGATTGTGAGAACCACGCGAACAGAACAGAATTCGTCGCCCTCAGCTATCCGTGACCATGTTGCATCGTCTACAGGTACGGAAGTAGCCTTGCGGATCTGTGCCATACAAACTGCAACACGGGATCTACATTTGAGTTGGCCATTCCCGGCATACCACTGACTACCGAGTATCGCCGGCACAGGCTTTTGTGGTGTTAGGCCCGATCAACGTGGGGTATTGTTCCGTCACTGTCGCGTTGTCTTCAGGGATGAGGTACGGTTAGCACTTGATGCCGTTCACCAGCACACACCTATCTGGCATGAGCTGACCAGCGCAAGGATCCTGCCTTTTCTGTGGAACGGTACACGGCAAGATTTCAACTTACCCGTGTATCCATTTTAAACGCAGTTGATTTTTGTTGTTAAAGATGAAAGCAACATGACTTCCTCTGCTCGAAGACGAACGCCGGGTGTGGGAGGCCACGTTTGCTCTGAGAGCATGTTCACTTTCTACGTTAAATCTCATCGTAACCAAACATTTAAACTTGCATTTCCAAATGTGTAACCCTCTGTCAACAAGTCGCCTTTCGGAAGCGAAGTCACTTTGACATAAACTTGCATTCATACTCTACTTTCCAAATCAGCTTTAGCTTTTTCAAGCTTTCTTGAACTGCATCTATAATGAATACAATCAATTGGCTCAAACACCACCATTTTATTTTTAATGAATTTTTATTTAGAAGAAATAGTGCAAGTGAAATAAAAACAAAATTTGAACAATTGCTGAATTATTATCCCAGTAATCAAATCAGCAGCAGTAAAACATTACGTCGTAAAGAAATTACTGACTAGAAGCAATGATGATAACACTGGAAGAAGTGGTAGAGAAAAGCAAAATCCTTTTGTGGCGTATTTTTAGCAAAGATCGGCTAGAAGTGTTACATATTCTTAAAGATTATTAACCCATTCGTCTGTCGGTGGTATGGAAAACGCACGTCTTTTTGACTAACTTACTTACCTTTTAGACTAATTAATTTAAATGTATTTTTTAATATTACAAAAAGGCATTTGTGGATATCAGAATGTTAAACTCTTTAATTCTCTTCATGATGGTTTATGTGTTCCTTGAAGTACGAAGGATATTATAATCCCGTTGTGCCCAAGAAATGGTTTCGGGATAAAATGCGTCCAATTGTCTACAAGAATTAGATATTTAATAGGATCCCACACATATCAAAATTCATCATTACGGTTAACCTCTTGTGTATATCCGGGAATGATTTGAAAGAATGGAGTAGCAACCGGAGTAACATGCGGAAACTTCGTTTCTGCCACATTGTTTTCCAAAAGAAAATCAATTTTTAAATTTCGAATAATTTCTTACTTCTCATTAGGCAATAACTGTAACAAGCGACAATATATGTTGTAATTACGTGCAAAACAAAGTGTCGATTTGCCAAGGTATTCCGAAGTGTTACACGCAAACAATTAGTGGAGAGACGCGAAAGAGAAATATTCCATATGATAAAGAAGAAATCACCAGGTTATATAACATGTTTCTACTCAATGATAGATACTTGATTTTAGAGAATACTTACACATTCAAGGAAAAGAAAAGCCCTAACAATCTTAAATAGGAAACTAACTTTACAAATCATTGCAATATGTTCTTACGAATGCTAAAGTAGATTTCTTTATACAAATTTCATAGTAACCACATCTAGTTCTTTCAAACACAACAGACATCCCATTATTACCTACAAAATTCGCAGATCCCCCTGCTAACCCAGTTTAATGCTATAGAATACATCAAATTGAAGCTTCTCAAAGATAACATTTCTATAAATGATACAGAAAGAAAGAAGCTAACAAAAATGGCAGAACCATCTCAAGTATTGGAATAGGTTTAGACTATATTTTCGGTTCAAACTGCATTTCACTTCTGTTCTTGAGTAAAATGAAATCATTAAAATAAATTTAACTCTCATTTGCTTCTAAAATTGGGAGAAATTCTAACGCAGATTCTTTTTGTGGGTTACAGACTGAATGGAGATAATTCATGAGACACCCGAACTAGTAAACATTATGTTACTTTTTCACCAAAATAAAGGCAGTCGCACGATGAGAAATTGAGACGAATTGCTCACAAAAACGCACCACAGGTATTTCCAACAAAGCTTGACAGTGCAAGATGCTGTCCATAATTTTATAGAACTCCTGGGTAAAAGATTCAAAGCTCTAACGGATGTTTTCACAACATCCTAGAGGTTTCATGCAAGATTAACATCCCGTAAATTGATATGGCATTATAGCAAGTACACGTCTTCAGAATGTTTTCTAAGCATATTTTAGTCATCACGTATCTGTTATGAATCTCGTTGTCCTTTTACGAAGCGTCTATTGCTCTGAAAGTGCATGATGGCTGTGAAGGGACAGCGGCGTGGAATGTTCAGAAGTATAACACCAGGGTTCAAAACGGGTGCCTTTGAAAAAAGACCTTGAAAACAAAAGAGCTTCAACAGCCTTACCATTTCCTTTATGATATGCGTCTATTCGGTTCGTACAGTTTACGCCAGTTCCCACACTCCCGCCTACTCGCACTTGACGGGATTGTAAAACCACAAAGTAAGTACGGAGTCATCAGAATAGGAGACCATTTTTATAAATCAAGGTCCGCTGTCGTTGTTTTTCGCATTGTTAATACATACACTAAAGATCAATTGAATTAGAGATACCTTTCTAGTAACGTGAAGCACCACCTTTCGCCCAGATGACAACGGCGAATCGTCTCGGCATGTACTTGACAAGACACCAGAAGCGTTGGGAAGTCATTCGGATCCACGACCCCTTAACAAGCTACCACAGTTCACGAAGATTTGATGTAGGGGGATCAGAGCCTCGAACCTCTCTCTCGATGGCATCCCAGATGTGCAAGATGGGATTGAGGTCAGGTGACCTAGCTAGCCAAGGAAGCGAGGTCACGTCGGTGGAGCGTTCATTCAACCCTTTCGGATACCATTCGGGAGCGATAGCACGGTGCATTGCCTTGTTGCAAGATGAAGTCCCCAGTGGGACGTTGAAGACGCACCAACGGGAGCAAATGGTCGTCCAGGAAATCCCGATAACGTTGACCTGTGAGGGACGATGTCACACGTACCAGGGGTCCCATTTCAGTTCAGGTAAACAATCCCCAGACGAGAATGCCACCCCCACCACCTTGAAGAGAAACCTGCTGGCAAGAAGGATCCATCGCTTCATGTGGCTTGCGCCGTACTCGTATCCTGCCATCCGCATGTACCAACGTGAATCTCGACTCATCAGTCCAGGCAACATTTTTCCACATTTATACGGTCTAGTGGCGATGTTCCAGCGCTCATGCTAATCTTTGCACCCTGTGATGTGCGGTTAGCAGCGGTACTCTCGTGGGACGATGTCTTCTGTGCCCCATAGCGAGGAGATGGTTCAGGATGGTGTGGCTGCTTACACGTTTTTTTTGCACCAGCGTTAAATTGGCGAGTGATTTCTCCAACTGTGACCCGTCCATCTGCTGTAACAATGCGAGCTAGCTGACGATGACCCCTCTCATTCACACGCTGTTGTCCACGGCAGTTGGCTCTTGCAGGGATAGATTTACCGCATTCGATGTACTTACGGTGCACCCGTAACACAGTGGCTAATGAACATACGAGTGCCTGCACGACTTCTGAGATGGAATGACCCATTCGTCGGGTCCCGACAATTTGCCCACGATCAAATGCGCTTAGAACCTACGTCTTACCCATACAGCGTCCGACTCTTACTGATTTCCGTCGCACAACTCCTTAAAATGTCGGATCGCTGCATACGCCATGTCGTTTCCGTTTACAGGTCCGCCCACAGCGCCACATTTGCACAACGCCAGCTGTCTCTAATTCAATTGCTCTTCAGTGTAGAACACAGCGATGTGCAGCTCCACTGCTTTTATGAATCCATGATAATTACTCACAAGAACGATAACGTTTGGTTTCTTTAATTGTTATCTGTTTTAAAGATACCCGCAAAAGAACAAATTTTAACTTCTCGTTAAAAATAGTTTTATTTGTGCTTTTAAAGAAACATGGCTTCGGGTAGCTTTTATTTCATGATAGTTTCACGTCCTGTTTATAATCACGCAAAGACTAGGAAGGTTTGTGTCTCCAAATTATGTTTTCGTGCTCATAAAAATATTGCGTTGAAATAAAGAACATAGCAAGTGTTTATCAACAGAATTAATTAGTTTTTTTATGTTATGTTGGTGCAAGTGAAGTATATTTATATAAAAAAAATGTTATTCATAAAATATGAATTATTTTTTTATATATAAATAGACCTAGAAGTGCTTTATATAAAAAACGTTATTCTTGATATATTCGATATTTTGCAGGGGAACAACCATGAAGTTAAACCTAATACTGATGTATTACAATATAGTTGGAATCATACGAAATGGTTTGAACAAAGTTAACCTTGAACAATTATTTCACGACAGTGTTAAGTATTTTCACTGAAAGCAAAATATTTCAAATCTTAATATTTACTGAAGTTAGATTTATAGGTATTTGCAAAAATATGTGAAAAACATTGCACTGGTAGATACTGCCAAACGTGATAAATATACTATTTTCGCATGCGTAGGGAAAGTACACTGAAGTGCCAGAAAAACTGGTACACCAGCCTAATACTTGGTAGGTTCCCCACGGGAACGCAGGACTGCGGAAATACGACGCGGCATGGACTCCACTTGCTTCTGGAAATATGATATAGGCAATGAACACCATATTTTCCGTAGAGCGTTCCACAAATCTGGTGTAATCCGAGGTCTCGGATTACTGTGTTTGATAGCGCGTTCCGTGGCATACCAAATGTGTTCTATAACGTTCAGATTTGGGATCTTGGGTGGGAATGGCAACACCCCAAACTCAGATGAATGCTACTCTAACCGTAATGTGGCATCCCGACACTTGTGTGGAGGTGCATTGTGCTGTAGGAACAAGCCCAACCCATCAGCATGAATGAAGGACATGAACGGGTGTACCTCGACAGAAAGGATGCGCACATAGCGTTGGCTGCTCATAGACGTTTGTAGACGTACCAGGGGTCCCAGTGAAGTCCAGCTAAACACACCACCACCATTACGGACACCCCCCCCCAGCCGGTACAGTTCCCTGTTGACAGGCGTGATCCATGGCTTCATGGGATTTGCAACACACACGGATACTTCTATCTGCCCGATACAGTTGGAAGCGCGAAATGTCAGACTAGGTTACTTGTTTCCAGGCGTCAGGTGTCCAGTGGCGGTGTTGTCGTGCCTAAGCGACGCGCATAGCTCTGTGTCGTGCACACATCAAGGGTATTCGAGTTGGGTGTCGGCTCCCAAAGCCCATATCGTGCAGGGTACGTTGCACAGACAGGAAGCTGATGCTTGTTGAGGCTCCAGCATTGAATTCCGATGCTACCTGCGAGAGTGTTGCACACTTATGCGTGAAACGTTTCTTGACAGCCCACGATGGTTACGTTCACCCAATGTCATTTTACGGCCACACTGGCATCGTAGGTTGGAGGCTTTGCCGGAATTCTAGTATTCACGGTACACCCTTGCCATGGTCGTCCATGAAAATCCGAACTTCGTTTCTACCTCCGAAGTATTATCTCCCATCTCACCAGCGCCAACTATGACACAGCGTTGAAAATCGCTTAAATCGTTATTACTTGTCATTATCATGCCGAAAACAGCTCTAATAGCTGGCGAGGATGCCTATCGCTTTATATACGCACTGGTGGACCCAACCGGGTACGCGCATAGGTGACATTGCTTTGTATTTTGCATAAGCTCGTCTGTACCAGTTTTTCTGGCACTTCAGTTTATGTTTAACGCCAAAGCTGTCCTTGTGGAAAATGAACATGAGAAAAAAAATTCCGATATCTTTGACGGTAATGAACTACATCGATTCCAGTGAAAGCCTTAGGATTTCCGGAGATAATGCCATCCTTGTCTACTGCAGCATTGTCTACAGCATCATTCGAGACGTCCGTACAGGATCCATGGATCTGATGCTCCGATCCACGGCAACCTAGAGTACTTTCACACTGTTGCTCACTGGGTACCTGGGGCCATTGGATGATTCCAAATTCAGATAAGTGTTCTTCTACCCATGCCTGGGTGGTTTTGGTAAGGTGGGACGGCGCATTATTCTTCTGAAACAGACAATCAGTTTCAGAATGATTGAATGTCATGAACGTGTGTTGGTGATCAGCCAGCACATGTTTGCAGCGTGCAGTGTTTAAGGTCATCTTCAGGCTAACTAAGGGACCAAATGTGCCCCACAGCTTCAACAGAGACTATTTACCACGTTGAGTCTGTGGCTTCATGCTGTGTAGGACACTCCAGCCCCCTCTCGTCAGTTCCATAAGCTGAAACCGTACAGACGACGCAACGCACTCATTAGGGGTATAGTTTGGTGTTTTCCGGCATCAAGGGAAGCACAACATCCGATAATAAGCAGTCAAATGTGTCAAACAAATGCAAAGTCGGCGCCCACAGCCCACGGTTTTCAGTGTGCGCCATTCGGTCGCTGACGCTGCTCGGGGCTTGGACACTTAACCTAGATGTGATTGGCGCGGCTTTTGCCAAACCGGCGGTCTCTACGAGCCTGCATAGCATACACCTAACCCGGTCATCAATGGCGTGTTGTATGGCACCTCATACTCTCTGGGCACTGATACGTACGTCGATGACATACTCAACACCCTCGATACGGTTGCTCTCGGAAACTCTAGGGTCCTTACCACTTGGGGGATAGAATGACCAAACTGTCTTGGACCGACAATGGGTCCATGATCAAAGTATCTCAGAGCATCTCGTTTACCTAAATTCGTTGATTGCAACACACTGTTAGATAGCCCTGCCGTCCGGTGACTTATCGCCTGCGTGCTGTTTGGCAACGTTCAGTTCTCATAAGGTGTTTGCCCATGTGAACTTCCCATAACCCTTATCTCTAATGTTTCATCTGCTGAGTATACTGAATGGAATATATTTTCAAATTATCCTGAAAACACGGTATTAAAGTGGCATACACTTGTGTTCAAAATTCATGTCCGGATGGCATTCGCAGGAATATGAAGAAAAACAGGCAACAGCAAATCGAGACGTTTTGCTTGTAAAGAGACAATCATAAATGTATTAAAAAATTTTAATAAAAGAGAAATGTGCACACATTTAAAAGTACAGGGTCACATCACAAATCTCACCAACATGAGACAAAAAAATGCAACCAAAAAATGTCTTGATAAAGAAGGTAATCACCTCATACGAACAGACAACTTCCACAACGACGATACCAACTCATCATCAGGATGGTAATGAATCCAGCTGCCAAAGAATTTCATTCCTCGATGAAGGCGTTTCGTATTTTGCTGAGGGTTCTAGAATGGGGCTTACGAGTTTTTACGTATTATACTAGAACGTTCTAGGTTCGTTCGGCCGGAGGTCTGGCAAAACCGCTGCTCGCGAGCAACACGCGTCTCTTTGATATATAGTGTGTAGCTAGTGGAAACATGTTGTCTCTGCTCTATTTTGCATTAGAATTAATATAAAATGTAAATAAGAAATTTCGCGCTTTATATCTTTGCCAGGTATAAACTGTGAATTCACTGGATCAAAACGTAAATTAAACACTCAGGGTGAGCCAATATATTTAAGAATCTAAACGCTAATTTTAATTCAAGATTTCAGTCAGGATTCAAAGGAATTTTTAATCAGCCATGATTACAGAGAAATTGTGCCTGATAATTAGTGATCGTAAGCCTGGAGCCGATAATGTTTGTTTTAATGAATATGGATTGTGATCATGTGATCGTACCATGTGTGTTGATTTCTGTTAAATGAACGGAATGTGTAGTGCTCGTAAGTTTTCAAAGTGTAACAATGTGTGCAAAGTGAGTTTAACATGTAGCATCACCTTAGGTTTAGGTGATATCGCAGCTCCTTCGAGCTAGTTGTGATTCGGGATTGCTTAACTTCATTTTCGTGAATTAAAAATTTAGATGTCTTCATAAGAAAACGTCATTTATACAATATTCAGGGAAATTAAACTCTGACTGTCTCTGATACTCGCACATTTTATGTCCGTTGATTTTGGAGATTTCATTACACATAATCATATCGTCAGTTGAGAAACTTCCTTATGAAATAAGTAATGTGATAAAAAGTGATCTCCCGCGTTAGTATTTCTCTTGTGCCAGGACTAGGCTAGCCCATGAACAGTTTCAGTAGTCGTGAAATGTTTTCGTGGTCATGGATACCACGTCACTTCGTGTGTTGTTTTCATCCTTTACTGAAACTGATATCATGCTGAAAGAATCACTTGATTTCGAAATATCTATCCTTTCGTACCTCAGTCTACTAAAACGAAATATCCGCTTACAGGACGGAATATATTAAGACATGTCTGTGTGAGAGTCATTCTCAGTAAATCCGTCTGTCTTAAAAACTGAGATGTCTACAAAATTGATATGTCTACAAAACTCATATGAATGTAACTGTGAGACTACCTCCTAACTTAGCATCACAGCATACTAGATATATATTTTATTGGCAACAATATCACCCTCGTATACTGTCTTCTTTCAGTAAAGAATATCCCCCTCTTATAGGGTTTTCTTTCAGCAATTTCGTTAATGCACTTTACATATTATGGCTATAGAACTATGGATACAAATATTTTGCTGAGATCTTGGAAACTAGCAGGTGTGCGCTTTCAAAGCGCTTTTCAGGAACATAAGACTCCAAATGTTTTTGAACACCACTTCGCTTTTTCAATTACACATTTAATTTTAATTTTTCATAAATTACTGAAAACGATGAAAGGCAAAAGTTCGAACACTGAACGCTTCTTCGAAGGAATATACCCAAAACGGAAAAAGAATCATATTTTCCTAAAATGTCCAATAGATTGTTTTCTCTGCGTGGGGTGACAAATAGGTCTTCCCGAAATCATTTTAATAACCTATAATTTGCAGAATACGTGCAAGTATCTTTATGCACATGTATCAGCGAAATGTAATGTAGCACAATATATCGCGCTATGTAAGTAGGCTTTTTGAGATCTGAAAGAACTACCGAAAAAAATTTGGTAGACTATGACGTGAAAAAAGATTATATTTCGTTATTTGTTTTAAAATATTGCATGAACCATACTAATACAGTGCAGGAATTTATGTATGGCAATGCTATAAAACAATAGCAAAAAATATTAAAATATTTTAAACATGCCAGTGGAATATAAAAAAACACTAAATTTATACGCAGTAGGATCAAAATTTTCCTGGTTTGTACCTATACGGCAAAGTACGTGAATCGAATACCCACGGTGATTATTGGATAATATTACGACATTATATTATCCAATAATCACCGTGGGTATGCGATCCATTTCGCCATGAACTTGCTTCAACATCTCCTAAGAGCGGAATTGGATTGAACCGTCTACGTCATACATTCGCTCCGGTTCATCGGGGTATTGTGGACAACTACTGCAGTGTTAGACGATTGATGCAAAATAGCCTTTTTTGAACAGCGTGCTAACATTAAGTTTTGCATCAATTTGTGCCAAAGTCCAACAGAATCTTTCGATATGCTGAAGCAAGTTCATGGCGAAATGGTACTGTGGCGGTCACAAACATTCGAGGCTTCACAGAAGGCAGACAGTACAACTACCGCAGTTTTAGACGATTGATGCAAAATAGCTTCTTATAAGCAGCGTGCTAACATTAAGTTTTGAATCATTTTGTGCCAATATCCAACAGAAACTTTCGAGATGTTGAAGCAAGTTCATGGCGAAATCACAATGCGGCGGTCACAAGCATTCGACGCGTCAGAGAAGGCAGACAGGACAACTACCGCAGTTTTAGACGATTGATGCAAAATAGCTTTTTTGAGCAGGGTGCTATCATTAAGTTTCGCATCAGTTTGTGCCAAAATCCAACAGAAACTTTCGAGATGTTGAAGCAAGTTCATGGGGAAATCATACTGTGGCGGTCACAAACATTCGAAGCTTCAGAGAAGGCAGACAGGACAACTACCGCAGTTTTAGCCGATTGACGAGAAATAGCCTTTTTTGAGCAGCGAGCTAACATTTAGTTTTGCATCAATTTGTGCCAAAGTCCAACATAATCTTTCGAGATGGTGAAGCAAGTTCATGGCGAAATGGTACTGTGGCGGTCACAAACATTCGACGCTTCACAGGCGGCAGACACTACAACTACCACAGTTTTAGACGATTGATGCAAAATAGCCTTTTTTGAGCAGCGTGCTAACCTTAAGGTTTGCATCAATTTGTGCCAAAGTCCAACAGAAACTTTCGAGATGTTGAAGCACGTTGATGGCGAGATCATACTGTGGCGGTCACAAACATTCGAAGCTTCAGAGAAGGCAGACAGGACAACTACCGCAGTTTTTGACGATTGATGCAAAATAGCCTTTTTTGAGCAGCGTGCTAACATTAAGTTTTGCATCAATTTGTGCCAAATTCTAACAGAAACTTTCGAGATCATACTGTGGCGGTCAGAAACATTCGACGCTTCAGAGAAAACAGGTAGGACAACTACCGCAGTTTTAGACGATTGATGTAAAATAGCCTTTTTTGAGCAGCGAGCTAACATTAAGTTTTGCATCAATTTGTGCCAAAGTCCAACAGAAACTTTCATGATGTTGAAGCAAGCTCATAGCGAAATCACACTGTGGCGGTCACAAACACTCGACGCTTCAGAGAAGGCAGACAGGACAACTACCGCAGTTTTAGATGATTGATGCAAAATAGCCTTTTTTGAGCAGGGTGCTAACATTAAGTTTTGTATCAAGTTGTGCCAAATTTCAACAGAATCTTTCGAGATGTTGAAGCAAGTTCATGGCGAAATCACACTGGGGCAGTCACAAACATTCGACGCTTTAGGGAAGCCAGATAGGACTACTACCGCAGTTTTAGACGATTTAATTAAAATAGCCTTTTTTGAGGAGCGTGCTAACATTAAGTTTTGCATCAATTTGTGCCAAACGTCCAACAGAAACTTTCGAGATGTTGAAGCAAGTTGATGGCGAAGTCATACTGTAGCGGTTAGAAACATTCGACGCCTCAGAGAGGGCAAACAGGACAACTACCGCAGTTTTAGACGATGTATGCAAAATAGCCTTTTTGATAAAAGCGATATGAACAGCTGCAGGGTAAATGCTTGATGGCGAACATCGCAGCTACATGCAACCAGCGAGGTGCCTGAGCGAGCATCTATGTACCTGGGCTGCAGCATAAACGTACACTAAGTTGTCCTACTTTTCCGTTCTTGCCATCCAAGTGTGCTGGTCCTTTGCCGGACATTTCATTCGCGCCAATCCAATACAAACATTCCTCATCGCAATGCAGAAGGGGGGGGTTCTCTTGGTTGGAATTAGCATGAAAGCAATTTATACCACATCCGGCCAGTTAAGGATTCGCCTTAAAATATGAAAAGCATTACCTACCACTAAAATCAAAGCTAAATTATTTTAACAATTCTTTTCAAAATAAGTACATCGAAAAGAACTCGAAAATTTAGACTAGCAGCAACAATAAGAAAAAATACATGTTACTTATATCAGAAAGCAAAATATCATTTAACAATACAAAGTGGTGGCTTTAAGGATTGATTTGTTTGTCCGCGAAAACCATATTGAAACTGGAAATCCAATTATACGTTTTCGGGGCCCCTCAAGCTCTGGAGACCCAGGCACACGCCTAGATGGAAACCCGCCCCTGTACATTAGTATGAGAAAGTACTGTATTATAATAATGAAAAATTCAACTCTCGGATGTCAAAGGAAGTACAAGTTGTGATGAACTTTGCACAAAAAGGTCTAGTCGTGACTACTTTCTATTTTTTAATAAGTCTGATAGATGTATCTCCTATTTTTCTCTTTTCAAAAAATAAAAAAATAAAAAATAAAGTAAGATTTTCATTTCTAGGAACTTTTGCCTTCTGCCTCATTTATTTAGCACTGATGGAGGGTGGGTACAGCATAATTCTTCACTGTTGATGTGATTCACTGCCAATATTCAATCAGAATGGCAACATGGTAGAGGCCTGAATGGTACATTCAGGTTAAAATTTTCACTGATTCACCCTTTCATGATGCATGTCCTATGGCATTTATTTCAATTCATTTATAGTGACAAACTGACAACATGGGGCAGTTGAGTTATACCAAATATGGCATCAGCCATCATGATTTGACATTGAAGTCGAAGGTAAAATAAGGTTTTGAAATTACCCAATGCTTATCATTATGTATATATATATATTTGGCGTTTTTATTTACACGCTGCAAAAGTAATTAAATTTTGTCTTTTGTTTAATGCTGGAAGAAGAAAGGGGAAAAAAGCCAGGTGCAGCACAACTCAACAATTGCAAAGTTCGACCTAGTTGGCTTTACATTGATGATGTATAGGAACAATTCAATGTCATATTAGGTCCTTATTGCTCCCGATTCCAATTTTCACTAGTCTGCTGAAATTGATAAATTCATCCATCCATTTCATACCTTGCATTTCACTTGCCTTAACCAGTTAACCGCTCACCATCTCTTAAAGGCAAAGGGTCATGGTGGCCCAATGTTAGTGTGCTTAACTTGAGACTTGGCACAAACGCTGGTTTAAGTCCGGCTGACCACTAAAGATCTGTCGTGGCTCAGAGGTCATGCTAAACAGATGGACCCAGGGTAGAAACTCCTTGTTATAAACAGGATAGAGCCCGATTTAGATGCCCCCCCCCCTTTGCTACTCATTATTTTTCTTTTATATATTGATATTTTGTTAGCAATTTTTAGATGATTCAAAAATCAAATTTTTGTATTTTATTTTAATAAAATCTTTAAAAAGTGCCTTTATTTTTATTATTGTTTATTATTTATGAAATTTTAAAACGAATGTAATCATGACAGAGGTGGCATCTTATGTTCAAACCTGAACTTGTATCTTTGCCCCCCCCAGGAAAGATTCCTGCCTATGCTCCTGCTCTGCCCCCTCCCTCCACTCACAGTATTGGAATTTTTGTAGCAATGGAAAGGAAACGAACTACAGGTGTTCGGCTGAGGTGACAAGCTACAGCATTTCTCAAATAAACTTCAGGAAATGTCAAACTGCATACCACAGGACTTATCTCAAATTTTGGTTATAAATACAGTACTGCAAATTAATAATGTACTTTGCAGTCATATAATTGCACAGATCAGTGAGAAAATTCACCTCTGTCTGTAGCCAAGTTGCCAACCCCCTACCGCAATCCAAATATGGCACTGGTTACAAATATGTGTAACCCCTATTCCTCGAGGCTTAAATCTGGCATATTTAGCTCTTTGTGTAGCATAAGTAGTGCCTTGCAGGGATCACACAACAACCAATCATTAAGGTAAAATGTTTGTTCTTGGCAGCAAGAGAATGTGCTATGACAAATCACAGAAACAACAGAATTCCTGAAACTTGCACGATTGACAATGGAACAGGGGATAAAATATGCAGTATCGCTTCAAGCTTTGCGATGCAAAAATAGCAGTAAGCGATGAAAGGTTATATGTAATTGTTTATGTATATTTTACAATTCCATCTTCTCATATATCAAACTCATATTTGAATTACAAAACCTTGATTTACCGTTTAATATGCTAAACTGCAGCCTATTCATATTTCTAGGCCTATATCCAACGCTTTTTTTTCATATTTTATTCAGTGCATCATTTGCTACACGCTGGCGATATTTTCATTCTGATCGCTGCCATTTTTTATGTATATATTTTACAATTCCATCTTCATGGGTTTGAACAGTATACCTTGTATCAAGTTCAGCATTGTGGTACTCTTTAAGTTAAAATTTTCACAGGGATGGTCACAGTGCAGCCCTAAGTATCTATAAAAAATACTTAGGCCTAAAAAGACGTATATAAGAATATTCAACCTGTGATCTTTTCCTCCTGATTGCATAGGACCTTCCTTTTCCTTACTGAGATTTTTCACGTAGCATACACATGTTATTGACCCTGTTCAGATATTGTGGAAGGGAATCATACCCAGATCCCACAATCATTACGTGGATTTTGTCCACTAATGAGTCATTGTATACGATTTTGCTTACGCATTAAAAATAAAATAAAATTCTATTCATAACTTAATCGTGTTTGCTTTCAGCTAGAAAATGCTTCCTTATGTAGCCCCACTTAGCAGTGATGATGTGGTCACATCAGTCAGCAATCTATGATTTTCTATATCTACTAAAATATTTTTAGAATTTACTTTGTGTCACTGATTACAGTATTATCGATAGATATTGAAAGGTGAGCTAGTAATTTTTTATAATAAATTATTGATTTAAATAAAAGTAATTTGGAAAAGTGCTCCATGTAATTACTCAATTGCTCTGCAACGCTAAATCTGAGGAGAAAAATTTCTCCCCCCAAAAATTAGTTATTTCTCTCCCTGCATTTGAAGATTGAGTATTTTTATATGTATACACTGAGTGGCCACTTTACTATGACCACCTGACAGTTTTAAACAAATGAGCTATGGCTACACGCTGTTGCCGCCAGAAGGCGAGGCTAGTATAAAAAGGGAAAGCTCAGTGCTTGCGACAGTAGTAGATGTGCTTTTTAAGTGACAAGATGGGTAAAAAATGCGATTTGACGGACTTTCAACGTGCGATGATTGTAGGAGCTCGGAGCCATGAAGTGAGTATCACCGAAACCACCGCATTCGTAAAATGTTCCAGAGATGCTGTTGTTAAAGTGTTTAAAGACTGGACTGTCAGCCCAAAACTGGGTCTCTAAGTGCAACGTGTGGTCGGCATCGACTAGTGACTGTTCGGGCGAAACGGAGAGTGTCTAGCCTGGTAACAGACAACAGAAGGGCAACAGTGCAGCAAATTACAGACCATCATAATCAAGGATACCCTCAAATGATCTCTGCGTGCACTGTTCGCCGTACACTGCATTGGATGGGATATGGCAGCCGAAGGCTTGTTCGACAGCAGTTAACAAGAGAAACGTCTTCAGTTCGCACAAGGATTGGACAGTCGATAATTGGAAACAAATTATGTGATCCGATGAATCACGTTTTCAGTTGCACCATGCCGATGGCCGGGTGAGAATTTGGCGGAAATAGCACGAACGCATGGACCCCAAATGCATTTGCTACAACCCTTCAAGATGGTAGACGCAACGTTATGGTTTGGGGAAAGTTTTCCTGGCATGCTTTTGGCCCTTTAATTCGTGTTGATCAACGTCTGACTGGCACATCATATCTAAACATCGTTGCGGACAAAGTGCTTCCTGTCATGTGGATGGTGTATCCCAATGGCAATAGCTACTTTCAAGAAGCTAATGCGTCCTGCCATAGTGCTCGTATAGTACAGAATTGGTTTCCGGAACATGCCGGTGAGTTTAATTTGCTGAGGTGGACCCCACAATCTCCAGATTTCAACACAATTGAAAATTTGTGGGATGAAGTTGAATGAGCCATCAGACAGCTGGATCCACAACCCTGCAATCTCACACTCCTGGAAAGTGCTATTCATCAAGCATGGTCTCAGATTCCACAAACCACGTATCAACATCTCGTGGAGTCCATGCCACGAAGAATTGATGCAGTATTAAAGACGAAAGGTGGCCCAACGAAGTACTGAGGGGATGGTCAAAACAAAGTGGCCACTCAGTGCATTTATTAAGCAAACAGGGTTAAGGGTAGTCACAATTATGTTTAGCATCGGTGCTAATGCGCAGTTCGACTAAGGAATTTCTTAAATTTAAGCTTAGAACACTATAGCAACTCCGCCTGAAAAAGGGAGATTTGCCAGGCAATTATTTGATAGCTATTGGCTGGAGAACAATGACGACTCCTATCCTGAGTAACAACTGCTATATGATTTTACAGAAATAAAATTAAAATTTGACCACCTATAGAAATCAGTGTTCGAAAATGCGCGAGATGGCATCCCAGAAGTTAACATTATTTACCATCCCAGCATGTAATAAAATTTAAGCCCATCACAGACTATGTAAAAAAATTAGGATGAAAACACAAATTTTAACACAAAATTCAGCAAATGAAATTTTTAGTGGATTACATTGATGAATGATAGCAGCTGGGTAAAAAACACAGAACCTTCGTACTTTGAGGATTACAAAACTGTCCATTAAATGGAGGTGTCTGCTATTTGGGAGTGTCTGGTAAGGAGGTGTTACTGTACCAATATCCAACTGTCAAGCAGAGCGTTCTTTTCAAAAATGGCCTTGGTAAAAAATAACTTTCGATAGTCAGTGCTTCAACAAAGACTTAATGGTCTGGCTATCATGTCATTAGTACATGATATTGCCAAGCAGTTATCGTTTGACGATGTTGTGCACTGCTTCGCAAACCGTAAAGCAAGGAAAAATACATTTTAAAGCTAAACTTAAACTCCTGAACTATGTTTAAACTTTTGTATTTGTGCATTTATTTCTAATTTCTTGTTGTCTATACTTGATTCAATGTTTGTGTTCCTTTAGTATAAAATGTTTGTAAAATATGTAGACATTTGAAAAGATTTTGGGGCACTTTTGGAGTATACTAGCAATGTTTATATTCTACACTGAGTAGAGATGAAAGTATTTTTGAGGGAATTTTCTTAGCTCACTTAACAGTTCTAATGTAATTACTGCCTTGCGTGACAAGTTTGTAAAACTTTCTACACAACTGGGTTTACACTGAAAGACATTGTTTTGGGTACTCACTTTATAAATAAAGCAAACATATTGCTACTGCTATTAGGAGCATTGGTAGTTTAACTGACATGTCTAGAGTTATGTGTCGGTGATATTTCTGTCATTTTTTTGTAACTTTACAAAAAACACTGGCAGTTAAGCAAGTTTTACTACACAAAGACCTGTGTGCTGATACATTATTAATTTTTAAGAAATTGAATGGCTCCGATAAATTTCCATCTTACCACAGATGGAGCATACACACAGAAATGTCTCGAGTTATGGGTTGAGTGATATTTCTGTCATTTTTTTATAATTTTACAGAAAACACTGGCAGTTATTACTACACAAATACCTGTGTATTGATATATTTCAACTAATGTTTAAGAAATTGAATGGTTCTGATAAATTTCCATCTTACCACATATGAGGTATACACACTGGACACACGAGATTTCTTCAATGTGTTGGTTTGCAGAAAAAAATTTTCTGCATCTTTAAACAGACATTTTAACGGCAAACTCCTGAACTATGTGTGAACTTCTGTTTTTGTGCATTCATTTCAAATTTTTATTATCTATACTTGATTCAATGTTTGCATTTCTCTAGGAATAAATATTAAAAATAACACATCTCCTTATGTCTGCAAACACATAAGATGTATTTTACAAAGCCTTAACATACATATATAAAGGAAATGGGTATCCAACATATGTATAAGACATACATATCTATCGTATAGTCTCTAGGACATTCGCATTTTACAAGCACTTGTGACCAGAAATAGGGGCCAAAAATCTTTAGTAGCCCAGATATAAAAAAACACTGTCTGGCACTGAAAATGATGTAGGAAGCAGGAGCATGGTATTAGAATTTTTAGCACCTACGATTGTGAGTGCTAAATAAAACTTTCCTGGACCCAACGTGGTCTGGGTGAAATTGACCATTATACAATTTGTACCTCGTTCTCCAAAACTAGTCGTCAACCTAGTCACAGGACAAGCGAGGAAAATTAGTTAGCAACTGCATTCGTTTACTTAACTTGTTCGGCCTAACAAATAATTTGAACGAAATTCATGAAATAAAAATCAATCTTGTTTCAATTCTTATGCCTGCCAGATGTTACCAAAACCGCTTAATACTAACATTATCATCATAATGCACTGTGACTTATACAAAACAAAAAAATACTTACCGAAAATGAATGCTGCGGTGGTTCTATAAATCGGTTACATAGAATCCTTACTTTATGTAAAGAGACGTCCATTGCTTCGTACCAACATGGCGTCTGCAGCCAGTCTGTTGCCATTCGACAGCACGTAAAAAAACAGGTATTATACCGTAATGGTTTAAACACCGTGAACATGCAGTTTATCTACAGAAAATTAACGGTTCATCGCCCGTTGGCGTGCGTACGGTCCGTAAACCGTTTTGATACGGTTGAAACACCGAGAATTCACGGCAATGTTTTACAATGTACTTTGGCGACTTTATTTTGACACCTCATTTTCCTCTGGCCCTACATGTGGTCATTTTTGTCAGAATGATGGGTTTCTTACGAAATATTTTAATCTCTCTCTCTAACGCACAGTATGATATGGGTTTTCACTACATTTCATAATATTTCATAATGCATTCTTCTGAGTAATCGTGATTTCCTTTTTTCTTGATTTATGTTAACCAGTGCATTTGTCGGATTAAAACCCTCTTTTCCCGAGTGGTTAAAGAATTTATATATATGAAAGTTCACGTCACTTTTTGGTTACTCCAATGCATCATTTTTGCGCTAACGCAGTAGTTAGTATGGATACCCGAAACTGGAAAGCAGGGCTACGTGTTTAGTTAACAACCATACTGAGTCACATAGTGAAACGATTTTCATGTCAACAAAGTTAACAATCCAAATTTAATCGCTCTGGGACTTATTTCCACCAGTGGATTCATTATTGTTAGAAATGAGCAAACGATTGGAAGCTTTAATGACATTAAACAGTACATAATCGTTTATACCAGCACTGTGCGGTCTCTTATAAGGCATAATTTTTAACCTCCCGCTGGTTACAGTGAATGGATTCGTGACCGTTCACACGTAATGTAGGAATGTAACCTGATTTGTAAAACGAAGAAGATATGATTGAAATATCTTGTAACTCAGGTTTGAAAAGCATTTATTCTATGAAACCACTGATTGTTTTTTGTATTGCAAAGAACCAGGAATATCCATTTTTCTAGAGCATTGTCATTGAATATTTGTTGCCTTCTACGACTTAATATCTTAGTAGAAATGTTTTTCATTCTTAACCACCATTAAAAAGAAATATTGAAACGAGTTGGATGTTGAACACGAATTACGTTTGCACTATCTGACTGCACGTAAAGTTATTACAGGGATATATTTCGACGGGCGTCAGGACCAAACCATAATGTGTGAAGAAAGGGAAGGAAAGCGGTTCAAAAACCTATTACTGAAGAATACGTGACTATGCTGGAAGAACCCGGAAGTAAATATCTTGGGCATATAACTCCTACATCTTCCACCGTGAAGGACATTGCGAAATGTCTGTTGGATTTCTTACATGCCAAAAATATCCACCTGAGCAAACGGTTGGTGATGGGTTGCGACGGAACCGTCGTTAATACTGAGTGCAAAGGAGGTGCAAATCGCATTCTAGAGCTAGCCTGCCATAAACCTCTTCAGTGGACCATACACCAGATGCACGGAAATGAGCTGACACTCTATCACTAAATTCAACATTTGGATATCCAAACGAGTTTGCCCATAAAGATTTTCAGGAGAAAATTGACAACAGCTGGAGCGCGGCGAAAAATCTACTGGTTTTGAAATTTGAAGCAATTGAAGCGGGTTTTCGTGAACGTGATGAAAAAATTGCAAGGGATCTTAACACATCTCAGAAATACCTGTGGGAAAATTCACTTAAAATTCTGGCAGAATTTGTTGAGGTTTATTCGCCCCGTGATTCACTAATAAAATCACACCCTCATTGCTATGACGGAGCGCCAAATCTGTGGAAGATCATCCATACATTTCACCCAGGATTTGAAGAGCGTTCTGGACCACATAATCCAAAGGAATGGCTAGTTTCGCCATCCTAAATCAATAATTCTGACCATGATTACGGACGAGAGGAAACATATCAGAGAACGTGGCTTCCGCAGGATCCTTCGAGCAAGAGCACAAAACTGCGATTCAATCCCGATATTCAAAATTCATTAGTTTCACTGTTCAGGAGGACGATTATTTTAAACTTATTGACTGGCAATCATGCGTCTTAAGCGAACCGCCATTGACTGCTCATTAAATCCACGATGAAATAATGAACCTATGCAAAAGTAACTGTAAAGACATTGTTCAGCGATTGGGCACGCAGAACGTCCCTTGTCACTATTAGAAACTGGATCGATGCGTTAAGTGGACAACAGGACTTCTACAGCTGTTTTCGGAGAGCAAATGGATGGATATATTAGAGTACGTTTGGAAGCACGGCAAATAATGCCAGCCTTCGAAAGTAAATAAGATTTCAGGGTAAAAATTAATGAAGAAGAACAGGAAATTGAAGATTAAAAAAGAATAGAAAACTGATTTGCCCTAATGGATGGGTGGTTGGTTTGGGGACGGGTGGAACTCGTTGTGCAGCCACCTCTTCATGATGAGTTCTGGGATTTTTCTGAACCATGAAATATGTGAAGAGCTGCACCGTGAGCAGTGTGCAGTACTTCACATTTGCACAATATGTTGTGTTTTCAGTGCAGTAGTACACACACTAACACAACTAGGAAACAAGTCACATGGTGAACACTAGGTGTCAAAGTATGGCAATTTTCCTTAAACATGGAGTATTGTTGTATTAATTAGAACCATAAGATATTAGTTGCTTTGCCTGTAAAATGGTGCACATCTTTTGGTTCCAAAAGATAGTGCTTGCGCTCTAAGGAAAGTCTGTAACCAACACACTTCTTTTCTCACAACGGACATGAAAATTTGACGATTTCGCCCAAATATCGAAATTTTGGAGGTAAATTGGAACCGTAAGATATTATTTGAATTTAGTTAAATTGTTTGCACATGGTTTACGTATCAATACACAGCTTTTTCGCACTAGTGCATATCGGAATTCGGAAAAAAACATCTTACGCTCCGCCATATTAATTCATTTTTTTTCTGGAACTGACCGATTGGCACTTGCGTAAATTTGGGTATTTGGTTTCCTCATTGGAATTTTATTAAATAACCTCCTTTTAGAAATTCAGTGGGATGTTGCAGCGCACTTTATTAAAGAAATTGGATCGATCTGTGAGTAGCGTTTTATATGATTGTTATTCCTGAAGTAATGATCTTCCTAAGTTAATTATTAACTTTATTACATACAATATTTTTCTACGCAAAATTTCGGTTCAAAATAATCTCTTTCACAGTCGAGGGCCGTTACTGAATTTAAAGACTAAAATCCTGTTTGAAAATATTCAAGAATGTACTTTCTGGCACACTTTTAAAGCTTTGGTTTATTTTATGTCACATAATAGTGAGTTGTGTGTTTTCGCGTAGACCGAAGAAGTGAAATTCAGGATTATCTGATACGCGAACACAAGAATTGACTTCACGATTTTCTAGCGCATTTTAAAAGATAACCAGGAGCTCATTGATCAGAAAAGTGGCAAATACTGATGCATAGCTATCAAAATAATAGCATTTAAGTGCCAATGTGCTGGACAAATTGAGAGAAGAACTGACCACCGTTAGATAACAGAAATCTAAGACTGGACGCCGAGGAACAGTAAATCGCCCACAAGAGGACAATGTGGGAGATGGATGGATAAAATTTGAAGGCATGCATAAGTTACCTGCTGCTATGACATTGTGAAATGAGTGCAACTGTGCTCAGTTTTAAGAAGTTCAGATTTCAGAGATTATTTTTGTATATATCGTCGTACAGCATACGCAATAGTCCCAATGACAAACTTAATTTCTATCTCTACAATGACAAACTGATTCTGTGTGTGCTTGAGCTCTGGCTTGCTCCTCTGTTTTCTACTAGTCATATTAATATTGTTTATCAAGATGTGTACATTTTGAATTTATTAAAGTGTAAGATGCTATTGCAAATTTTATGCAGACAGAACAATTTAGTGTTTCAACTTACTAGTTGGAAATGTTAATTCAATAATCATTAAAAGTCGTAGAATTCATATTAAATTTTGATTTTGGTATTCAGTTGTGGCCCACGACACACTGTTCTAACCTCTGGCATCTGACCTTTCATTCGAAAAGGGTGCTGATTCGAATCCCGGGCAAAATAGATATTGTTTTTGTTTTTCGACACGGTCTCTCCCCATTCCTCGAAACCAGTGGCTGAAAATTAGGGGCGCGACAATGTTTACAGCGCATTGAGTTGTTCACTGTCGTCGTTAAAACCCTCAAAATTAATTTGGAGTGAATTAAAATGTATGACTGAGACCCCGTCTCGAAAAATGACATTTCGAAAGTTTTAAATTGTACTTTGATGGCGAAGCTGCGAAGAGTTTCCCACAATTTATGTTCGTACTTATTTTCTATGTAGATATGTTGCATAGGTGGATACTGAAATATAGAATTCAAACAAATTTATTTAATATTACGTAGCCTTTTACCGTGACGAGTTCCAATTTTTGCAGTTTCTTGAAAATTACGCCAATTATTCCGTCATAGCACTCAAGAGATTTTTTTATTATGTTTTAATTTAATTTCCAGTAAAATATGATTCCTGACATTGAATATCCGAAATGCGTAATTATAACATTTTAGAATTGCCTTTAACATGACTCAAATAGCAGTATTTTCGTAGAAAGTACAAGCTGGAGATTTAGTCAAGGTCAGATTGAGTTTTTTCTCATTAGAAGTTTATTTCATCGTTCAGCAAACTACTGTAACTTTTTCCTTTTGGAAGCTAAAGTGTTTTCAATCTGTTGATTTTTTTCTGTTTATACTAAAAGTGACAGTATGATATTCGAGAGAAAAAAATTACATAAAAAATTGCACTTTTAATTTTTAGCTTCCTTTAAACCTATCTAAATCATCTTTAATGTTACGCCTTTAATCGGTTTATATTTAATTTTCAGCACATCGGTCGAACTGTTTTTAAATTATTTAATTTCTCTTTGTAATAGACCATCTGAAGACGTAGTGCGACAATGCTGACCTTTGCTCTTCATTTGTCTTCTTGTAGTATAATCGTTGCCAGATGTTTAAGAACACCCTTTTACAACCAAACCGACCGCTGACCTCGTAGTTAAACACTATTTCGGGGACACCGCTTCTCTAATTGTCCCATTTTTAACGAAAAAGGTCTACATTTGGTTCTGTAAAACACGAGCTTCCAAACTTCTGCGGCTCTCATTGTAATTCTCTAGAACAAAGCAATGCATAAAGACGTTTTAGAGACATACGATATTCGAATTAAGTATTACAGAAACAAATTTTCCTACCACGTGGAAATACACTGCCGGACAATTGCTAAGGACGCGTGACAATAGCAAAGATAGCAACCATAAAATGGAAGGCAGGAAAATGGGGAAATTAGCATAAGTGCGGGATACAGTTGGACGTGTTGTGCGTATGCAAATTTTGGATTGCCCAAATTGTTCGTGACGTCATAGCGCTGATAAGAGATATAAAGGATTTAACGCGCATTGACCGTTGTTGTTCAAACGCAAAGTTGAAAGGGAAAGAACCAATTGACGAACTTGCAATTTTCAGTATGTCTTCCCGACATTACCTAGATTATTTTACGCGTGGCAGTATTATTGGCAAGATTGAAGAAGGGCGAAAAATAACAGATGTTGCCAGGGAGTTCGACGTCAGCCACAGTATTGTTTCAAGGTTTCGGAAATCATTTCAAACAAATGGAGAGTGTAGCAAACGTCACGGGGGAGGTCGTGTTCGCAGTACAACACCTGCAGAAGATTGGTACATAGTGCTATCAACAAAAATACACCAACGCAGCACAGCTAGTGAGGTAGCAAATCAGTTTATGGCTGCTACTGGCAAGCGGATCTCCCGAAAAACTTTCGCCAGACGTTTGCATGAAGGAGGACTATACGCCCGCTGTCCTGTTGTGTGCATCCCATTGTCCAGACGTCACCGTACCGCACATTTGCAATGGTGCCATCAACATCGCAATTGGACTGATAACGACTGGTCTGCTGTCCTCTTCTCAGATGAGAGTAGATGCAGTCTATCGTCTGATTGTCGACGACAACTGATCTGGCGTGACAGTGGTACTGCATATTGTCCAGCAAACATACAGGAAAGCGACCGATATCCGACATGTAGTGTCATGGTATGGGCTGGCATCATGATCAATGGCCGTACGTCCCTCTATGTGCTTCCAACTGGGACTATGACTGGCCAACGATACAATAATGATGTTCTGCTACCTCATGTTCGCATGTTCCGTGGTGCTGTCATTGATAGATTCATTTTCATGGACGACAACGCAACATGTCATCGAAGAGTCGCTGTCCAGGAGTGTTTTGAGAGCGAGGATATCCAACGCCTCGTATGGCCAGCACGTTCTCCAGATCTGAATCCAATTAAAAATGTGTGGGATGCTTTGGGGAACAGTCTTGCTGGTCGCCAATGCCCTCCAATAAACAAGGACACCCTCATCCGTGCACTGACAGAGGAATGGGATACATTACCCAAACAGCTACTTGATAATGTTGTGCAAAGCATGACACGACGTGTGGAATCTTGCATCGCCCTCCATGATAGCCATATCCCGTATTGACATCTTTCGCCGGAACGCCTGCGTACGGTAATTGTATTTTTTTCACGTTTACGTATTCTGCACAAAATGGCCTGTTTGTCCCTTGAACACGTTCCAAAGCCTTCTGGATTTCAGAGCACAATAAATTGTCTTTCTTGTAATGTCCTGGCATTCTGACATTATTTTATTTCACTTGGCATCCAACCACACTTACTTTTTTATGCGTTATATAGCCGTTTATGATCCGTCCTTAGCAATTGTCCAGCAGTGTATTACTCATAAAACCACTGACATAGGCTTTTTCTACATTTGAAATGACAATACCACAACTGATAAACATGCGTGCGGTTTATTCTGTATTTCAGATTTTAACATCAACGGTATGTTTAGTAATTTTATGTCGATTCTAGGCCAATGTATTAGGTTCAAATTTTTCTTTAATTTTTTCGGCTGAAAAATAGTGAAGCCCATTTAAACTGTTTTGATCAATTTTCAAATATATTTTCGGTTGCAGAAAGTAAAAAAGTTAGTACTTCAGTGTTTCTAAGGTTTCTCGTTAATATTTTATTAACTGCAGTCGCATTTGTATGCCTACCATGATTGTGAATAATTTCAATGTTATATTTTCTTTTTCACATCACGTTACAGAATACAAAGCAACAGAAATCTAACTGCAATACATATTATATTTCCGAAAACAGAAATAAGATGGGTACTTTCTTGCAACGATGGACCTAGAGAGGACTTTGCGAAAGTGACAACTCTTGCTCTTTGAATTGTCTTCACCTTCGATTACCTAAACTGATTCACATGAAGAATACATATCTTCTTAATATATTGAAGCTAGTGCCTAAACTCCAAGGTAAACAGAAAGATCTTCTGTTTCTCTAATGTTAAGGATGTTACATAAATGTCTGTATTTACATAAAGAGCAGAATTTTCATGCTACTAAAAGTGCACCACCACGAAAGAAGAGATATATCAAAGCCATATTTATTGCACAGAGTTAAGATGGTGCAAGGGTGAACCCATTACAAATACAGTACGATGAGACGAGGGGAACACATCATAATCAATATCTTGTGTAGCCTTCACAGGCCGGAATTACGACTGCCACAGGACCCGACATCGAGAGGAAGAGTCTTTGAATGGGTGTTTGAGTAATTTCCGTCCACACAGTTTCGATACGATACCACAGATCCTCTGTTAAAGCCACTGGTTTTTGTTGGCGTGCCAGTTGTCTGGCGATAATGGACCACATGTGTTCAATAGCCAAGTAATCAGGGCATTGCGGAGGGCAGGGAAGACGTGAGACGTGCTGGAATCCAGGAATTCTTGGACTTTGCGTGCCATATGAAGTCGCGCGTTATGCTGTTGGTAAATAACACCATACAGTCTCTGAAGTTATGTCACCACAAATGGTTTCAACACATCAGTAATAAAACGATGACTAGTCATCCGTATCGTTAACGCGGACGAGGCGCATGCTGGAGTTGAATCCGAAACCACCACGTATCATAACGCAGGGTGCCGGGCCTTTAGGTTGCAGCACAGTACAGAAGGCACTCAACCGACTACAGCGGTACCACCAGACACGCATTTTTTCTCCACGGTACTGCAAAGTGAAGGGGGATTCGTCAGAAAACACGATGCCTTGCCATTCGCTCCTAAACGCGGGACATTCTTTGCACCATTGCAGCAACAGACACCGGTGTTGTACAGTCAAATGGAGAAAAAGCAATGGGCGCCGTGCCAAAATGCCTCGCTGCTGCATCCTACTTCGACCTCTCCATGAGGAGATTCGGTGCTTCGCAACATACCCGACCTGTTCAGCTATAGTTGTAGATGTGGCTGCCCGATCCATCAAAAGGGTACGTGCCACATGTCATCCTATCTTTCTGTGATTTGACGGGGCCGTTGTGATCCCTCACGTCGGTGTGTAATTTTTTTCGCTAACACTGACGCCATATTCTCCACGTCCGGGCCGCATGGCGGCGGACACGAGCACCGATGAATCGGATTTATAATCCGCAATCCCGAAATACCCAAATTCTCCCGCTATCGAAGTCGAAAACATCCCGGTATGGTTGCCGTTCGCTCAGCAGCTATCCATGTGCCAGGCTATGAGAGCAACACACATCGAGTGCTTACCACTGGCTCCTTGTTCACCATTCCTATACGACTTCCAGGTGCGTTACTGTTCCACATGATTTCCATATGCGCTACCCGGTTTATGATTTACATGTGCTGACGTATTCTGCACTTCTGCAAACTTTCCAGCTACTGGTATGCGATCATCTTGGTGTTACACATTTAACAGCCAGCAGTGTAATTCGTCTGAATGTTATCCGCCACCATGCAACGCATTAATAACGTAAATAAACGAAGAATGGTATCTTGTTAATTTCACTTTCCTTCAAATAATAGTTGACACTCATTTGGTTCTGAATAATGACAGAGGTTTACAAAACATAAACCATACTACAGCCGACATAATAAAATTATTTTTCATTTGACGTCCGGTGTTGTAACTTATTCAAAGCATGTTCCTTCTTACAAATATTGTGGAATAACGAAATTAGTGTGTTCTCTTAGCCTCGGGAAGATCTGTAATATTAGAGGAAAGAAAATGGGTAACAATAATTTCGAGTGCATGAAATTTAATTTGACTGGATTACCATGTGAAGACAATATGTAAGAGCAAAGTGATACCAAGAAGGATTCGACTGCGCACAATTTATGGCTGGAGCATATAAATTCTTATCTTGAATTCTTATCTTTTACAGGTAACATACATTTTAGTAGGATAGATATTCTCCATAGTTAAAGAAGTAAACATATGACAAAGGAATACTATATTCCAAGGAAGTATTTGCAGATTATAAAAATACTTGTGTGGATAAATCAAGGGTTGTCGTAACCTAAAATAACAGATAAAGCGCAATGTAGTACTTTCCCTCTGAAAAAGAAAATGAAACTGCGTCAGCATTCGAATTTTCATTTAGAAATACAGGCATTATACTGTATATACGAGTAATCTATGGTGGACGTCGATGATGTAGTTTGTGAATCCGATTCACGTGTTCGAATTGAAATATGTTGCTGAAATTATGTGAGCGGTATGATATCAATAGACATCATTGTGCACCACTTGAAAACATATTATCCTTAATTTTTGTCGCCTGCCAAAAGACGTAGCCTGAAAAATTTTGCTGTGGAACATTGGCAAATCACTAATGTGTATAAATATGATATATTTATACTTTTGTTACAAATAAATACAGCAAGATGTGTAATGCGCAAAATGTAAAATTTCTGTAGTTTTAAAAATATGTGAATTATTAAAATCTTCTATTCGAATAACCACAAGAACCATGCCTGCAAAATATTGACCGTATTTTGAAATTTGCGTTTCTTTAGTATATATCCAGCGAGAGAAATTAATGTTAAGTATGATGAAATAGTACATGGATACTGTTTGTGAACAACTCCTAGAGAATTTCAAGAAACATAAGTAAAATAAATGTTATTGTACAGCGTTCATGTTCCTATGAATAATAACCTATGGACCCACACCGTACCAGAAAAAACAGCCCCTTACCATAACTCCATCGCCTTATTTTCTCACAGTCAGCACTGTACACTCCGGAAGAACACGTTCTCTGCGTGACTGCTAAACCCAAACACTTCCATCCAATCGGTATAATGTAAAGAGGGTTTCGTCTCCGCATAACGCCTGACGCCATTACTACAATGATCAACTTTGTGTTGATGATGCCATCCTAAGTGCGTGGCTTTCTTGGACATTCAGATGAAAGGTTTATTGTAGGCTGCTCGGCCACGATACTCGAGTGAATGGGCCTTTCTTAGAAGTGTCTTGGTAGAGAGATCATAACATCGGTAGCCATGTGGAACTCATGTGCTATGTTGTGCATTGGTCGGTAGCTGGTTTTTCTGATCTCCTTCTGCAACACCTTTCGGTCACTGGAGTGCAGTTTCATGGTTTTCCATTGAGACGTGAATTACTGCAATGTCCCGTCTTCTCCCACTTGTTGATGACGAAGGCAACAGTCCCTATCTGACACCAGCAATTCTTCTTATGGTCATACATCCAATTGAGTAGCCAATCATAACGTTCTGTTTAAATTTGGCGAGTTCTTCCCAGCTTGGCATTTGATTAGTGATTGGTCTGAGGGTACTCCCGTTGCCACTTTCATATATTATTGACCAAATGTCTGCTGTGGGAGACCACTATTGCTCCTGCGTGGACTGCCCAATCACTTTTGTCCAATTACTGTACTTTTTTTCGACAGTTGCAGTTAGTGAAAATTGTTAGTGAAAATTTTGAAAATACTGTTTGTGAAAATTGCAACAGGATGACGAACTGCTGGTATTAGCTTGAAACTTACAGGATGTGTACAACACTTTGGGACGTGCAAATTATCAGAATGTCAGTGAAAATGCGCATGCGGTTTCGCAGCATATCTTCAGAACTGTCCGGACATAGGTATAAAGAGCTGCTCAAACGAGATTTACAATCACTGAAGAGCCGATACTGAGTCCAAAGAGTGTTTATTGTGATGGTCTTTGCCTTTTCACCGAAGAATATCGCATTATGAACACATGACGAACTTTCAGCGTGGAGGGATTTTTGGGATGTGAGAAGCTAGATTTTCTTCCCGCGAAATTGCCACTTGTATGAGTCGAAACGCCCGTACAATGATGCGAGCTCGACGTCAGTTGGCAGATGAGGTTCGGACGCTCAGAAATCCGGAAAATGGACAGAAAAATAGCATGAGCGCACTAGATGATACACACGAGTGGGGAATCTTAGGTCCGAAACCTGGGCTATGGCTCCCAACCTACCTCCCCCTCACCCGCAGTACCGTTTTTTTAAATTGCAATGTTTAAGTTTTACATGTTAAGTAATGGAAATAACATTTTTTTCAAAATTTTAGGTACATGCTATTGCTAACATGATACCAAATAATAATGAGGATTACGATTTGAACACTTATTTGTACATGAACGGCATCCTTCTTCTGAATTTTTAATCTGTACATAAACTCATTCTTCTTTCCTTTTATGTGAACTTGATGTTACGTTTACAGAAAAATGTTCCTTCCGAGTACTTTTCCATATTTTTCTCAACTGACAAACCAGCCAAGTTGTTTGAATGTAGATGTTCTTGTGTGGCACTAAGATATATCTTGATTCTTTTTAATACAGAAAAACGTCTTTCGACAGTTGCAGTTGTTGACGAAATGTTTAATATTATGTCAGCCAAGTTGTACACCTCAATAAACACTATGTCCAATTTATTCAACTTTATATAACAGATAATATGTCTTGCGGATTTGTTTAGTATTCATCAAGGGAACAAAACACCTTCATTAAATTTTTTTATCGAACTATACATAAATTTAAAGCATAGAGTGTTTTAAGTTATGACAGTAGATGTTCAGGAAAGGTTTCACAAAATGTATCAAAACAGTTCCCATCCAAAAAAACCACGAATTTAAGATATAATATCACTGATCTTAATTCATTGACACATCACACAAACTGAAACAACAAACGCGAAACACGCGCTGTTACATGCGGAAGCATGCAAGTGACTAAGGTAGTTGAAAGCTTCTCTATTCTGAGCCAACCGTTGCGCAAAGCAATAGTCCATTCCTTTCCACCCGCTGATTGATGTTGTCCTGGAAACGCTAGCAGGCGATCCTATGAAAAGTCTTCGGATCAGAACAGCAAATATTCTGAAAGATCTGCTTGCGTTATGCCATTGGTCATCGCTGGCCACTCTGATTCTCTTATTCGAAAGAAGCGAATCCACGCTTTTTCTTTCGCACCGAAAGCATCGACATATCTTAATGCTGTTGATAATTGACTTTTATTTATGCATTCTCTGGGCTTCGCAGCGAGCATAGCGAGCATCGAATATACTCCACTGATACGCAGCTCTACCTCATGGCAGTGACCTATATCATAAAGACATCCACTGTTTTCCCGTAGATGTGGAGCACTGTCAGAAGTGAGGCTTTTACCTCTAGCACAGTTCAACTTCGTCTGTTTAATAGAGGACTGGTTCCTAGTGCCGCATTACTGCGCATCATTTGACCCTAAACCACAGAACCCTCAGGCTGCAAGGGGTCTCGAACACAGACAATGTAGCTCTGATAGATAACGGGTCGTGCTTTCGGACGGGTCACAATTCAACCTGATGCACTATGATTGTAGGATACTTATTCGGAGACACCGTGATGAACGGCACTTTGAAGCGTCATACAGAACGAAAGCCTAGCGTCCTACTTTCAGATTAAAATCGTGTTTAGCTTGCCATCTCGCCTGGTAAGAATTGAGGGATCCGCCAACAACCAGCAAAGATGTGTTATGTTTTAGAGTCAGAGGCGATACACTTCCTTCACAATAGTCCTGGCGCCATAGACCAACATATGGCCCGAAACTTCCAAAACCTCTTCGCTGCATGGTCGATGCCGTTCCTTTTCTGGTCTGCACGTTCGCTAGATATGTCTCCGAAAGATCACGTCTGGGAAAATATGGCTAAGTGACTGTCCCGTTAAGCATCATCTGCAGCCATCACAAATTAAATCTGGTTTTGCGTAGAAGCAGCCTGGAAATTTATATAATCCAGTACGATATCAAAACCTCTTCAATACAATACCACGCCGTTTATAGAGGCTGTTCTTGTTGCTAGAGGTGGCTTCCCACGATATTGAGTTTTGAAGCAAATAAATCTTGTATAGCCGTACAAATATAATCAGTTATCTCCTGTAAAACGAGGAGTCAATTATATAAAATTTATTTGAATAGCACTATTCTTTCTTGGTATTGTAATTTATACAAGCAGTACTGTATATGAGTGTGTTAGTATTTTTTTCTGCTAGACTATATAAAATAAATGCTAGACTGATTTTTATTATCTTACACTAAAATATCAAAATAATATTAGCATACCACATGTATTGAGTAAGTTGCAGTAACATTGTATTGCTTCAGCATTACGTATAGTAAATATGGACCTTTACAGAGAATATTAGCATGGCCCATTTGCAAAGATTACATGCTTGATCGTGAAGCGTTCCACAAGTTTTGTGATACCGAGTAACATGCTGGAGGGGTCTTGTACCCTAGTGTGGTGATTGTTCATTATATCCAAAATCCGTGAACTCGTATTTCAATATACAGACAAACTTGTATGGTTTGTTCATAAACTTTGCCAAAAAACAGGTTTTTGATAGTAAATATCTGATTTTGCAGATAATATAAAGACATGGTAGAAAAGGTAAAATTACCTTAACTACAGTGGTATCATAAAAGCTTTCAGAAACCTCAAAATTACGGCGCCTGCAAATAGTTCCGAACTTCGCATTTGGCCCTTCACCATAATGAAGCAGTCCACTGAACATGCGCATTTACGAGATAAAGAACTTAATTCTGCATATACACCGTCCAGTCTAATTATTGTGACCACCTACTACTTTTGACATCAACAGAGAGTAGCCAATGAAAGAAGGTACCAGTCTTGAGCTCGCGTGAAAGTTATATAAAGTGGGTCGTCGTCATTCTGAAAATATATCAGTCGTTGCTGTCATGGATAAAAAGAGACATTTATTAGATTTTCAAAACGGGATGATTCTCGGCTTACGGACAGGGGTGGCAGTATTTCTGACACAGTGCAGTTTGTGAACTGTTCGCGTGCTACTGTGGTTAAAGTGTATCTTGATTGGAAGAATGACATCATTGCGAATAAGCGACGTGCAGACTGCGGATAACAGCGTGCCATTGATGGGAGAGGTGAACGTCGGCTTCTTAGGTGCGTGAAGACCGATCGACAAGCTTCATTGTGGCAACTCACTGACCGAATGAACCATGGGGCTACCGGGATTGGGTCTAAAACGACAGTTCAGCGAACCCTACTGCTTATGGGCTCCGATGCGGAAGATATGTCATTGCACCAATGCTAACTAACGTACATCGGCAGAAGAAGCTTATATTTGCACGGCAGTATCAGAATTGGACCTCCGCTGATTGGCAAAGGATTCCCTTCTTCAATGAATCACGTTTTCTACTTCATCAAACGGATGGACGTTGGCTTATAAGGCAAGAAACATCGGAGAACAAACAATCTGCAACCAGAGCTGGAAGAAAACGAGCTGGTGGTGGCAGCGTTCTTGTTTGCGAAATGTTTTCGGGGCGTTCCGTGGGTGTACTCATACCTGTGGAAGGCACTATTAACTAAATGTGTTATGAATTCATCCTTGAAGACCACGTACATACATACATGCTGATTATCTTCACTAGGGCGGACTGCATCCCCAGCATGACAATGCGACGTGTCGCAGAGCTAGAAATGTCCGAAAGTGGTCGCAAAAGCACGATGAAAACTTCAAAGTACTTTCCTGTCCCCCTAATACCCCAGAAATAAACCCAATTGAGCATCTGTGGGACCACCTTGATCGTGTTGTTCGCTGAATGGATCCACCACCACGCACCTTCCAGCAGCTATCACCTGTCAGATGCACTGCAGTGAGGATAGCTCCACATACCTATGAACACTTTCCAGCACTTTATTGTGTGACTCCGAGCCCGTCTAGCTGCTGTCCGTGCTACACACAATGGTTACTCTGGATGTTAGCTGTTGGTCCCAATAATGTGACTCGACCTTTTATAGCTAATCAAGAATGCACCAAGGTTCGTCAGAAGAAGTCGCCGTAAGCGTTCAGACACGCATCTCTCTGCTAGGGGTGATGGCGGATACCATCCGCCAAGGGTTGTGGCTGTTCCTTGAAACATTTGATCACCAAGGCCATGACGTCAGCACCGAAGTGGAGTCGTTGTGTCTTTAGATCTTTATTTAAGGGTCCGAACAAGTGAAAGTCACCAGGTATCAGATCGAGGTTATAAGCTGTGTGGTGCAGAACCTCCTACCTTTTCCGCGCTGACGCATCCTGCACAATGTTCGAAACATGCGGACGATTATTGGCGTGCAACAAAATCACACTACACAAAAGCATGCCGGGTCCCTCATTCTTGATGGACTTATGCAGCTTGTCGGGTGTGTCCTTGTAGAAGTTGGTATTGATATTCACGTGATGCTCTTTAAAGTCTACCAACGAAAACCCTTCATGGTAAAAAAATACGGAGAGCATAACCTTACAGGGCGAAGTCTGTGACATGAATTTTTTGTGTTTGGTGATCCGAGATGTTCCCACTGCATGCTCGATGGTTTGTTGGATGGCCCAATCATGATTCCTCGTATGCCGCTATGCGCGAGGAAAATGCGCCAACCTCCGCTTCGTAAGACAGCAAATGTATCAAATTTCAACCCATGCGTTCTTCCTTACAGTGGTCTGTTAGCATTCGACGGATCTATTGTGAACACTTCTCCTGATACTGCAGTGTCTTCGTAGCCACCGTTTGAACTGTCCCAAATGATATAACGAATTCCTCCGCTAACCAGTTGAAGACCCCACGACTGTTCACATGTATTGCTGCTTTAATCTTGGCGATGGCTTCGTCTGCCGCAACAACATACGGACGGCCAGGACATGGAATATCCTTTGTTTCATGACGTCCTTCCCGAAACATTCGTGCCCAGTCCGTCACTGTTGTCTTCCACACACCTTTGTCACCATAAAATGCCTGTATTCTGCGATGATATTTATTGTCGACAGGAAATAAAAAAAGCTCGCTGATTCTCCTGGTACGGATTCGGAAACACACTGGCCATGTTTTGAACGATCTGATGCACAAGCCTCACATGCGAGGATAATGAACTCGTGCTCGCTTGTTTATTGGTTTGCGGACATCACGTGAGCTCTGACGTCATCATGATCCCCGTGCGCCCGGTCCATGTGACGCGGCACGAACGGGTTGCATTTCATCACTCCTCATAGATTGACAGTGGTGATACTTATAAAAAAAGTTAGTTATTCGTTTTTCAAATCTTGTAGTTATCTTTTTGTGTAGAAGCGCATTCATGCCCTTCTGCAATTTAAACTAGCAATATTCACCGGTTTTGCTAGTGTAAGTGACGAAAGACTCACGACTGCTGTCTTTCAGATAACAAAACGACATGTCGAACTTATTGCCGTGAAGCTACTCCGAGAGTCGAAGCTGTGTGTTTTCGGGAGAAAGTAATTGCTAATATAGCTGATTAAAAAAAAGAGAGTAGTTCGTAAGCGGTAACCGACAGCGAGAGTTAAACCATATCATTCGTTATTAAAAAAGTTCTGATTTTAATCCTTTCGTTGCGGGATATTCAGTTTTCCACCTCCACAGAAAAGGCCGCCTTGATTAGAACACATTCCAGGATGATTATTAACCATACATTATTTCATAGCCTTGCTAACGGCTCAAACGAGCAAAGATTTGGAACATAACCTATTAATGTTCTATTACCATAACAAATACATATATAATTTTTTAAAAGTAATAAACTGAAAGCTACCCTGCGTAAATCACTTTCGTCTGTAGTATATACAACGGTGAATCATTTCATTATGACCACCCATAGCCTAGAGAAATTAGCACGCCTGGAGACCTAAAGGTGGCGCAAAGGAAGTTCACAGAGCAGTATATATACAACCCGATGACAGTGTTTCGGTTAGTAAAGATTCGGGGTCAGAATAGGAAAAGCTACATATTTATCGGAGTTTGATAATAAACAAATAGTGATGGCGCGGCACGTCGGAACTACGATCTCTATAACGGCGCGGCTTGTGGGTTGTTATCATGCCACTGTAATCCGTAGGTATCCAAAGTGGTGCACAGATGGCTAAACACTGTACCGTCGTCCAGCCGTGTGTAGTCCGCAGCTCATTGACGCCAGACAGGAGCGGAGACTCTTGTGCATAGTTGACAGCGACCGCAATGTCACAGTGCCACACATTACCTACAGCTAAAACAAAGATGATCAGTGCAATGTGTCACAGCATACACTTCATCGTAGTCATCTAAGCATTGGCATACGTAGTCGAAAACTCAGCTAGGTACCCAACAACGCATGAAATGGGCACAAGATCATCGAGATTAGACCGTGGATGATTGGAAGAAAGTGGCCTGGTCTGATGAATCAAGAATCCTGGTGCATCACGTAGACGGCCAAGCAGGGATAAGCTAATTATCAACAGAGGCAATTGTATTTGGATGCACTGTTAGGCGGAAATGGCCGGCTGCGGCGGTGTTATGTTATGGGCCATGTTTTCTTGGGAGGCTTTAGGCCCCATTATCTCAACAGCACAATCGCTGACAGCTGCCAAATATCAGAACATTGTTGCTGACCAAGTTCACCCATTCACGGCAACTGTGTTCCCTGCCAGTGATGGCTATTACCAACAGGATAATGCGCCTTGCGACACTGCCAGTATCGCTAAAGAATGGTTCCAGGAACATGTTAATTCCATAGCCTCCAAATTCATCTGACATGAACTCAATCGAAAAATTAATGTTCGACTTAGAAGAGCGCGTTCTTGCTAAATCACCACAACCCCGAATGGCGCGGAAACTGGAGAACCTACTGTTGACATTATGGTACAAGATAACCGAAGATACCTATCGCCAACTGATCGAATCGATGCCTCACCGAGTGGCCGCTGTTTCGCTGGTTAAAGGGGGTTATACAGCTTATTAGGTAGGTGGTCATACGTAATGGCTCATTGGTATAGAGTACAGAGAGATATCCAGTTCACCAGTGGCGTAGCGTGCCTATTAAGGTTGGGCTTGCGCTGTTATGGAAACAAACACACAGACATTTTATTATGTGTCCCGAGCTGCCAGATTCACACACTGATTTTAAACATAAGATATCATTTCGTCCATTTAGCGGTTGTCTAATTAATTATAAACATCTTTACACACACTCCATTACAATAGAAATCTGAATTTACTGCGAAAATACTAAAGTTATGAACGAATTTTCAGTACTTATTTAAGTTTCAAATACAGAACACCGCTTACCTTCTTTAACCCGCTTTATACAATCTATAAAAGCTCTGGCAGAAAATATGGACACTTATTATATCCTCAACACTGTTACGCCATCCTAAGTGGATATCAAAATTTATATTGTATATTTCAATCTGTGCTCTCAAACACATTGATTCACACAGTGACGAAAAGACAGAAAAACTGTAACTAGTAGCAAGAGGTTGAATTTTTTTTTTGTATTTTTTATAAAACTCGCCAAAGTTTGTCCTAAGGTCTTCCGTGTATAAGCTGTAACTAGAAGCAAAATGTTGAATTGTGTTTATGAACATACGCTATCCCGAAAGCAACCAAGAATGACCCTCTATGCTCTTTTGAGTGCGCAGATCCTGGAAAGTTTAGCCACTACGTTGAAACCACAAAAAATAAAAATGTGACCTGTAGCGCCTTCTGTAGAACTTTGTTTTTCAGTTACTTTAACGACCAGAGCTTTCCGCTGATAAAATAGCACTTCATCAGCTGCAAATATTACTTGTTACGTTTGTTTACGGAACGAAGCAAGGGACATTCTCCTCTTCACAAAGACATTGCACAAGATAATTACTTTTATACATACACGCAAAGCCTTAGGGCAAACTTTGGCGTGTTTTATTAGAAATACAGCAAATCGTATCAAAACGTTGAATTGCAGTTCTCTGTGGGACTGCAAGAGGTGCTCAATTTGGCCACCACATCCTGAGAGTTCCGCTGTTAGAAACCGCAGGGAAATATGAACGAGAACTGCAACGCCATCTGGGGAGCTCTTGTAGCACAGTTTCTTGAACATCGTCAGAATGGCAGATGTGAAACCGCACACTCGAGGATCTATGCGGGAACGCGATAAGCTTATTGAATGAAACTTTCTTTCTTAATGAAAAACTTATATGGGGAAAAACTTACGTCAAGGGGACCACCGCTCGAAGCATTAGGAAAAACTCTGGCTAGTTTTGTTAGAAATAAATCCGAAAAAATAATATGATAATATAAGTTAAATTGCAACACTGCACACCTAACTCACACTGAATCTTCTGCCCTGGTATTTACCTATCTAAAACACGTTTTATTGCAAATATATCTTTAGCAAGACGTTGGAATAATAGGCAACACTAATTGTTTAGAAATAAGTGGTGTGTGATAAGAAAAATCCTGTAAGGAAGATATTTATTCTGTACCAACTCCTGCCAAACACTAAAAACCCATAGGAAGAAATAAGATTTGCAAGTGTTCATCAATCTACAGAAAATAATCTGGAACATATTTTCACCGTATTCACTACGTGAAAAATAATTAAATTCTGGTGTCATTAAACTTCAGCGAGATTTGTGCTTTTTCTCATGGATGTGTTAATCAGTACTACTATTTCAAAAGAACAGTTTTGAGATTTCCCTCGATACTATTCTTGTGAAACCACTGTCCTAATGTTTCTGAATTATGATATATTTTGGACATTCTCTAAGCTGTCGTTTAGCAGTGCTAACTTACGTCAAGGGGACCACAGGTATTGATAATAACTGTAGTTTATTTTTAGTAAGTTTGTTTATTTTCGTCACGCGAAATTAGCGTTATGCGATACTTATGTTCGCTTCTCCTCTCATATTACCATTGAGAAACGCCATGTCCTCCGTAAGCTAGTGATGACCATTATTACACTCTTGGCGTCCAGCGAATGCCTTTCTTTTTTGAAGAGAAGAATCCTTCCCCACATTTTGCTGACATATCTGCATCAGTCGGTATTATGGGGCATGCAAGTAATTTGTGAGACGAAATACAGTCTAAAGCTTCTCCCTGAGCTTTAGACTGTATTAAAAGAAAGAAAAGCAAAATCTTACGTGGAGAAAGTCAGACACGCTGAAAGCAGTGAGGTAATTTCAATAAATTTGAGATAATGACCTAATTTTTGGACAGTGAAATTAAACCCTTCTGTAGAGTGAGCCCCTAGGAACAGATAGTGTCTAATAAGGTAGTGTCTAAGAACTGTGTTGAAGAAGAACGTAGTGATATCTTCTGTCCTTTTTGCATGTACCACTACTCTATGGCTCAAATGAGGACGACAGTTTGGAATACCATGCAGTTTTTCCTGTTACCTAACTCATGGAAAAGTTGAGATACTTACTTGCAGGGGTGATGAATATTTATATCATCGAAGATACAAAATGATTACACCCATCTAGTGCAAGTTCAACGGGAAATTTCATATATTGGTTAGAAACACGGTCAGTGCATAGATATATTCTGATGTTTATAAGAAAAAAGTGGTTTAACTTCACAAAACAGAATGCAAAACAGAGATACAGTAGAGCATCGAAAATCCGAACGTCAAAACTCAAACACGCCCTCTCCGGTCTTTTTTGCGGAGGAGGGGGAACTGTAAGTATAGGCCAATCATTTTAACTTGCAACTTAAAGCTAATAGAATCGTCTAATTTCGGAGGTTCAAGCATTTTGGGGGTGACGTGTCGAAGGTGGAGGTGACTAAAACAAGTCACCTCCACCTTCGACACGTCGCCACCAAAATGTGGAGGTGACTGCAACCAAAAAAGTGTTTAGAAACAAATAACTGATTCTGATAGATGTTTAGATGCTGATTTCAGGAAAAATATTCAAAAATTCCATCACGTAACATTTTTTTCACAAATTGAAAATTTTGATTTTCGTAGCCACCAATCCATTGTGTTATAATCTACTAAGGAAGGGGATGAGCATTTAGTGAAATAAGTCGCCATTACTGGCGAAAACTGGAGATTTTTAAGGCAGTCTCTGGTGCGAAAAAAACCAACAACTTTTAAGTCATAATACACTGCCGGACAATTGCTAAGGACGGATGACAATAGCAACAATAGCAACCATAAAATGGAAGGCAGAAAAATGTGGAAATTGGCTTAAGTGCGGAATACATTTAGACGTGTTGTGCGTATGCAAATTTTGGATTGCCGAACTTGTTCGTGACGTCATAGCGCTGATAAGAGATGTAAAGGATTTGACGCGTATTGACCGTTTTTGTTCAAACGCAAAGTTGAAAGGGAAAGAATCAATTGACGAACTTGCAATTTTCAGTATGTCTTCCCGACATCACCTAGATGATTTTACGCGTGGCCATATCATTGGCAAGATTGAAGAAGGGCGAAAAATAACAGATGTTTCCAGGGAGTTCGACGTCAGCCACAGTGTTGTTTCAAGGCTTTGGAAATCATTTCAAACAAATGGAAAGTATAGCAAACGTCACGGGGGAGGTCGTGTTCGCAGTACGACACCTGCAGAAGATCGGTATATAGTGCTATGAACAAAAAGACACCGGCGAAGCTCAGATAGTGAGGTAGCAAATCAGTTTATGGCTGCTACTAGCAAGCGGATCTCCCGAAAAACTGTCGCCAGACGTTTGCATGAAGGGGGACTATACACCCGCCGTCCTGTTGTGTGCATCCCATTGTCCAAACGTCACCGTACCTCCCGTTTGCAATGGTGCCATCAACATCGCAATTCAACTGATAACGACTGGTCTGCCGTCTTCTTCTCAGATGCGAGTAGATACAGTCTATCGTCTGATTGTCAACGACAACTGATCTGGCGTGATAGTGGTACTGTATATTGTCCAGCAAACATACAGGGAAGGGACCGATATCCGACATGTAATGTCATGGTATGGGCTGGCATCATGATCAATGGCCGTACGTCCTTCTATGTGCTTCCAACTGGGACTATGACTGGCCAACGATACATTAATGATGTTCTGCTACCTCATGTTTGGATGTTCCGTGGTGCTATCGGCGATAGATTCATTTTCATGGACGACAACGCAACATGTCATCGAACAGTCGCTGTCCAGGAGTGTCTTGAGAGCGAGGATATTCAACGCCTCGTATGGCCGGCACGTTCTCCAGAACTTAATCCCATTGAAAATGTGTGGGATGCTTTGGGGAAGAGTCTTGCTGGTCGCCAATGCCCTCCAATAAACAAGGACATCCTCATCCGTGCACTGACAGAGGAATGGGATAAATTACCCGAACAGCTGCTTGATAATGTTGTGCAAAGCATGACACGACGTGTGGAATCTTGCATCGCCCTCCATGGTGGCCATATCCCGTATTGACATATTACGCCGGAACGCCTGCGGGCGGTAATTGTATTTTTTTCACGTTTACGTATTCTGCACAAAATGGCCTGTTCGTCCCTTGAACACGTTCCAAAGTCTTCTGGATTTCAGAGCACAATAAATTGTCTTTCTTGTAATGTCCTGGTATTCTGACATTATTTTACTTCACTTGGCATCCAACCACACTTTCTTTTTTATGCGCTATATAGCCGTTTATGATCCGTCCTTAGCAATTGTCCAGCAGTGTATGTCCAAAAAAATTTTTGTTTGGACAGATTGTAATTCAAAATGGCTCTTATTTGTCGAGAGCCTACGTTAAAAACTACGATGATTCACCAGTCGTTATCAGGAGGAGAATTCCTGGAACATCAAGTGTGACCGGAAATGAGTTAGTTGATGACTTACTCCCTTTGGTTCCTCTCCCCTATTCCGCTCTTCCCGCTCTCTGCTCAGTTGTACTTTGATATTTGAGTGAAACGGTTGTGTACTGAGCAGTGCAATTTTCTGAAGGTGTTATATCTGTAGAGGTTAAAAATATTTTCCCGCAGCGGATGAGTATACTCATTTTTATAGTTTTCATATTTAAAGTTTTAACCTATAAAATGTACTAAATGGCAGCAAGGGCTTGTCTTAATTCACCTGATTCCTTTTTGTTATATTTGTGGGGAATTTGTAGTGAAGAAACATCAAAGAAATATAACAGATTTTGTGAAGAAAGTGTATTATGCATATCTCAGTGTAAAACTTGGTGACCAGAATAAGTCATGGGCCCCACATAAAGTGTGTTACCCTTGTGTAGATGAATTGCAAAAGTGGTCAAAAGGCACGAAAAAGTCTTTCCGTTTTGGAATCCCTATGATCAGGAGGAAACCTAAAAATCATAGTGATGTCTGCTACTTCTGTTCATGTAACGTGCAGGGGTACGATTTAATTAATAAGAGATAAATCTTTTATCCAAACCTCCCGTCGGCAATACGTCCTGTTCCTCATAGCTCAGAAATACCTGTACCTAAACCTAATCAGAAACTAGAAGACATTCCTGAAGACTCTGAAGACGAAGGTCAGTCTTATGACGAGGACTTTCACGGTGTTTCAGATAGCAGAGAGCCCCAACCTTTTTCCCAGCTGGAATTGAATCATTTAGTCAGAGATTTGGGCCTTTCTAAAGAATCTGCAGATCTCTCAGGCTCTAGGCTAAAGGAAAATAATTTATTGGCTCCTGGTACCGCTTTCTCATGGTTCAGAAAAAGAGAAACAGATTTCGTTCCATACTTTTCTCAAGATAGTGGCTTGGTTTATTGTAGCAATGTCCCTGGATTGATGGAGAGGTTTAATATACAGTATGACGTGAACGAGTGGAGGCTCTTTATTGACTCGTCAAAAATAAGCCTCAAAGCAGTGCTTCTGCATAATGGCAGCAAGTATGCTTCAGTGCCAGTAGGGCATTCTGTGTACGTGAAAGAATGTTACGAGAATTTAGCTTTGATTCTCACCAAATTGAAATATAAAGATATTGGATGGACGATATGCGGTGATCTAAAAGTGCTTTCCATGCTCCTTGGACAACAAGCAGGATACACCAAGTACCCTTGCTTCTTGTGTGAATGGGACAGTCGGGATAAGGGCAATCACTGGATCAAAAAGGAGTGGCCTCATAGGAAAGCATTAAAACCTGGAAACAAATATGTAGTAAAGGAAAGTTTGGTTGATCCCAGTAAAGTCCTCTTGCCCCCACTTCACATCAAGTTTGGCTTGATGAAACAATTTTTTAAGGCTCTATCAAAAGAAGGAGAGTGCTTTAAATACCTTGGCAACAAGTTTCCAGGACTGTCGGAAGCAAAACTGAAGGAAGGTGTTTTCGTAGTTCCAGATATTCAGAAACTTTTTACAGATGAAGTGTTTGAAAGTAAAATGGTTTTGCGTGAAAAAGAGGCCTGGGGAGCTTTTAAGAAAGTCGTCAAAAAATTTCTTGGGAACTTTAAGGACCCCAACTTTAAATGTATCGTGGAAAACATGTTAACAAAATTCAAAGACTTGGGTTGTTCGATGAGTTTGAAAGTGCATTTTTAAAATCGCATTTGGACTACTTTCCCGAAAATCTTGGTGCTGTTAGGGAAGAACAGGGAGAAAGATTTCATCAAGATATCAAGGAGATGGAGCGTAGATACCAAGGTAGGTGGAACGTCAATATGATGGCGGACTACTGTTGGATGCTGCACAGAGAAGACCCGCATACTGCCTACATGAGACAAAGTGCCAAAAGGAGAATTCAGGCGGAAAGGAAAAGACAGCATAAGGACCTATGAATACCAAGATGTATTAACAATGGTAACTGTTGTTATTAATATAATTTAGAATATCATTTCCAATAGTTTGATAAATAATAAATTTGTAAATAAAACACTTAAAAATATTTTGTAAAAACCTACGTTTTGCCAGAATATGTAAAATAGGCGTTCTTCCTCATATATTTAAGCCCCATTTGTGAAAAATCCTTACGTGATTGAGAAAAAATGGATGCCATATTTGAATTCAGCGCACCAAAAAATATAAAAATCAGTCATTACATTGCAAACACTTTTTCATGACTCAAATTTTTCAGGCCTGTGGCAATAGGTGAAAACTTTCCCAATCATTTGTTCCCACGGGGACCTAAGATTTTACGCCCCCTTGCAACAACGGAACCACCCTGTGTTTCATCCCTCAGCCGCATTGTTCACTGTGAGACGGAAGGATTCCTCCTGCACTCAGCATAATTCCATGAACTTTTTTAAGCACTTATTTTGTAATCCAGTGAAAATTTACCCTTCAAATGTGTTACGATTGGTGAGTTTTGGAATTTTGTACTTTATGTTTGAAAATTTTACAGCAGTTGTAAATGGCAATCTATTTTCGTACTGCATATTAACAAAAAAAATTGTCTTATGTAATTTCTTTTCTTTTTGTATAGAGTTGCTTAATTTTGGTACATGCATTTGTCTAACATGATATAGAAATGTTAACGTATTTGTATTTTTAACATGTTTGATAATCCGAACACATCGAAAATCTGAACTGCCTGTATTCCCAATTAATTCGAAATTTGGACTCTCCACTGCATTCGGGTGTAGAGACATGACGTGAAAGATCAGGATATCTGGACTAGCAATGGACAAATATTTCTAGTCAACGTAAATAGTTGCATGAAATGCAATCCAACTACAGCATGAATATATCGGGATTATGATATTCACTTAGATACTGGTGGGAGGAAATCTGTTGCATGCTAAATTAAAGAAAGACATACCCATATTCAAAACACTTACCGTTTTCCAAAATTACCCTTACCTGCTTTTAAGGCCAAATAGAACAGATCCATGCTTCATTGAGCCTTGTATATTATTACTAAATGATGATGTGACATACCTAAAGTTACTGGCTCTCAGTTGACCACAATCACAGATGCACTCCTGCTGGCGTAATGAACTTAGGTCGCTATAGAGAAAACGGTTGTTCCACACAGCTCACTAATATCAATGCCGCTTGTCGCAACCATAAGCAGTTTGATGTAACGCAAAATATTCTTAAAAACAAAAACAAAATTGCAAATTTTTGTTTACCGTATATCGTTTTAATATTCCTAAACGTTCATCATTCTTTTTCGTGTCTTATTTACTTTGTATCGTTTTAGATTTCGTAAATGTACGTCATGTCTTATCTGAGCTTTCCATCCCAAACATCTGCGCTGTGTCATACAAAACCCTCATCAATTCAATAGTTTCGTTGAGACATCTGAAACAAATCTGTCCGCAGTAACGACTACGGAAGAGACGTGGTAGATTTTCTCTCGGCCATAACAGTGTGATCCTCACGAAACAGCTACATACAGAGAGGTACACAGACAAGCGAATATCTCGTAATTTTTTTCTGAAGTTAATATATTGCCGCAATCGTTTATTTCACAGTTTTTTTGTACAAAATTTATGTCTATGTCTTAGTTTTATGTAGCATTCCTGCTCTTATCATTGACACCTGAGATGCCTTTGTAGTGTACACCTGAGATGCCTTTGTCGTAAATATTTTTAATATTAAAAATTAATCCCAACAAATTTTTGTTCAATTAATTTTAATTCTAAAACTTCGAAAAAGCCTCTTGAAATGCCCACAAGTAGATACGGTGCATGTTTATCTCAGCATCATTTGGAGTTGTGTTCGGTTGTCACAACCGAGCCAGATGGTCGTTCTTCCCCAGTTGTTTTATATTATCTGTTTTTAAATTTGTCATACAGAATAAATCGTTTAAGAGTAGGTAATTTTTATTTCTCCTGTGTGATAATTAGCTTCTAGTCGGTGCTTGTTCATTTATCACAACTAAACCCTATTGGTGGCTCTTTCCTCAGTAGAATTTACGACATATTCTTTCATTTTAAATTTGTTTTGAGGAATAGGTGGTTTAAATGTATGTACGTTTTGTTTCGCAAGTGTCGAAGTTATTAAATACTTCAAATGGAAATGCATAACGTTTTTGCTGCCTACAAAAAAACTTAGGTTTAAGCTACGGATCACAGCCATGAATGTGAACCCATAATTACCTTCATATGCTGCTACACAAGATAATCCTATTAAAATCATATGTGAATTCAGAAAGGACTACTGTACGTCTTCAGGCAGTTAAACCTGCATAATCGTTTTATAACTCTAACTCAAAGTATACCAAAACAACAAAACAAATTTTAAACCTAAAGAAAAACATTTGAATGTGGTTAACAAGACCTATTTTGACTGTTTTCAGAATAAAAGTGAAAATAACTACACGAAAGTTTTGGTTCGATAAAAAAAGCAACACACAAAATGCTGATGTTGTTATAACTGCAGTTAGATTGCAAAATAATCGACTCAAAGAATATTAGCATAGATTACGCTGAAATCTTGAATCGATTAGGTTTTCAACGCATTTTGCTTTTGTCAAATAAATACACCCCAGTGTTTTAAATTAAGACACCTTGTTTGTAGGCTGTTTAGCTACCTCTGTCCCTTTAGTTCGGAATCAAATTGCGAGAAGTATTGAATTTTTACTTCTCTGTTTATGAGAAATAAGCTGTCAGCTTACAAATGTATTGGAATTTTAGAATGGCCGGATATAGGATAAAGTTTTCATTCCTATGAATGGTGTGAGAAATTATTCGCCACAAGACGAGATTCATATGTAAATCAATACGAAAGGAGTGCCCAACGGTGAATGGGTTACATATGTTCTGTTTGGTAATTTGTCACTTTCTGCTTCCCCTCGTATTTGCAGGCCCTTCAGAACAAACAATAGTTTATTCAGTGAGCAAAGTTAGATAACCGGCGAGAAGCGGACCCGAAGACAAATTCCATTCATTTTAAAGAATTTATGTTGGAGACTATTTGCCCGAACAATGAACGAATTTTTCCAAATCTATCGGATAATAAAAATTACGGAATACAATTTGGGAATTGAACCACTCCGTTAGTGAGAAGAGTATTTTTTGCCCTATAACATTTGAGCACTTCACACTTTCATCGAAAAGCGACTGATGTTTTAGTAAGGAATTTCGAAGTAACTTTCAGTTTAAATTGGAATTTTTTTATCACTTTCTCCATTCAAATGCATTGGGACTTTGTTGCTCTCAAACGTTAACTATTTTCTTAGAAGGTCCTGGATCAATCAATAATTAAAATAATTTTTCAGAAACTAATGTGGCGGTAATTGCTTGACACCTATATTTTCATTGGAGGTTTAACGACCACCGTGAGCAACTCAACAGGCTATAAATCGTCAACCGTCCCTAATTTAGGGTCACTGGTTCCAGGAAAGAGATAGATCTAGTGTCTTAAGAAAAAAACAATATCCATGCTTCACCCGGTTCGAACCCGGACGCTTTCGTACGAATGATCAGAGATCATCGCTTAGACCACTGGGCCACCCGGGCGGCGACATTTTTTTACAATTAAATACCATGATGATCGAAATAAAGTTACTGTTTTTAATCTCTTGCAAAATTTGTTCGCTCAAAGATGTTAAGCAGTCTTCTAGTAATTTTCTTTGCGTTTTTAGGCTGTCACTCATTACTTGTTGGGAGATTTCATAGCTCATCATCTGAAAAACTCGTTTTCTGGCGCAAAGAGCAGATTCTCTTGCGACAATCTAAAACCCGCTTAATTTAAATTTATTTTTAATTGTTATGCTACTTTCATAGTTTTTATTTAGTTGGGCGGGGACAAGTACAGTTTTTCTTTGTTCTTTTACAACGATGCTACTTTTAGCCCCCAAACGTAATCTTCAGTTGTCTGTGGGACTTTTCTCTAATAAGAACTGGGGAGGAACTGGCGTTGTCATGTGGCATTTTAAACGCCACGTGGGAGTTAACATGTTACCAGAAAAACGAACCACATATGGACAACCGAAAGTTAAGACTGAATTCCAAGAGACAAGGAAAGACCAAGAAGAGCACATGGAAGATTGCTGGATGAACTTCGGAAGCATGTGGGAGGGAAATGGAGGAGATTGCCGCAAGACAGACCGTTCTGATAGAAACTTGAGAAGGTCTTCATCCAGCAGTGGATTGATAATGGTTGGCAATGCTGAGAGTTAAACATCAGAATAAATGAAAAAAGATGGTACATATTCCAACTCAAAGAATAAAATAAATAATATTTCTGCAATACCTCTGTCGTAGTAATTCAGGAAAATTTAATTTATTTCAAGAAAATGTCAAATTTATTGTCGGCCACTGAGAATGCTTGCTCTTTTAAATAAACAATAAAAACGGAAATAAATATTTTCTTTCCTTTTCTGTAACGTTCAATTTCCGAACTGATGAATTTCCCCTCGTTATTATTCTATGTTTCCTACTATTTGCCAACATTCGCCTCAGTGTTTTCGGACAATGAATTAATGCGCTTTGGCATTAAACATGGTCCCATGAAAATGGATACAACCTATGCCCAGTAAGTTACAGTACTCGCCGCATAACTGAAGTAACATTACATAAAATGAAAATATCACGTGCATGACAGAAGACAGTAGTTTTTTGTCAATCCCCGAACAGCTGGAAATTAGTTTGCAGGGTACCGACTGCCAGTAAACGAAAATTAAGGGGGTCTTAGCAAGTGTTTTCGTTACATTTCATTTTAGCCATGGAAGAGCAGAGAGTAAACATCTGTTTTTGTTTGAAACTTGGTAAATCAGGTATTGAAACTAACAGAATGTCAAAAGAAGGTTATTGACACACAGCATTGCCCTGCAGCGGTTTCCGAATGGTGTGCACTGCTTCGTGATGGGTGGGGATAATTTAATTATGATTCAATATCTGGGCTTTCCTCCAGTGTGCGGACGGAAAAAATCGAAGATGTGGGGAATCAGTTAAAGGTAGATCGCTGAATTGCTGTGAGATTCTTGGCTGAGTCGGTGGACATAAGTAAATTTATCTGTCTTGAGTTTCGACGAGTGGATCTGGGAAAACGAAAATGTAATTTCGGATTGGTTACCGCATTCTGAATGATCACAAAAAAGGAGGCTCTTTCACCGATCTGCTAGTCACTGCGGGTGAGGATCATGATTTTTTGCACCAGAATTTCTACTTCTAGTTGGGTATGCCGAAGAGATATTTCACTTTATCCTTTTTGCAGCTTCTTCTCAACTCCACAAATGTGTGTTGCTTCGAATTCTATTTCAATTATCGTTCATCACATGGCACTGCCTAATGATTTCCATATTTAGCATATTCCCACGTCATCTGTACTTTATTTCACTTCTTCAGCCTTTGTGTTATGAAACGTCTTTTAACTATGATTTAATTTTTGGACACCAGTGTATATTTTGTTATAGCATTGTATCTAGTGATGTGAGGGAAAGCAGTTAAATTGCAGAAATCATGAAACATGGATAATTGTAACGGTTCCCACTTGTAATATATGAATTTGTGACCATATAAGAATCTAATCCGTGAGCTATCTCCTCATGGTCAGTTGATACCAATTTTTAATCTTTAGTATTCATGCTTATTCAAAAGCATCAAAATTAACCGATTGAGTGTACGCAAAACAAAAATGTCATTTCTAAACTATATATGTTAATCATTTTACAAACAATGTATTAATAGTTAAGGGTTTTCAATAAATTACAGCAAGGATATAATCAACATTGTTCAAAATGACTTTCGCATGGCGTAGAGTTTGTCACATTCTACATCATCATTCTACTCTAGTTTGCTAATCGTTTTGAATTGTGCGTTACGTATCTCATGTTTTAACGTATGTAATGCATAATGGATTGTATATACATAAGTTACGTAATTACATTTATACGAGTTTTATGTCGCATTTTTTTTCATGGCCAACACACAATTTTTTTCTCTTGATTTAAAATTTTCTATGCCTGGAGCTGTGATCTATGACAGCTATTATCAAACTACTGATTAATTACATCTGACAAATAATTGAATAATTGATGATTTCATCGCTGTTGAAACATGGATAATATATTCTGTTTTAAACAAGTAACAGAGAAACGAATACCAACTGGAGAAGAATTACACTTGTTATTCATAGACCTAGCAAAAGCATATGATAATACACCTATTATAAAATTATTGAAAACATTAAAAGATACTAATATTAATGTTACCGCTAAAGCTCGAAAGCCGTTAATGTGCACATTACCTAGCTAATCTGCAGATTAACTGATTTGCTCCGTTAACGTGCGGAATCAAGAGTTTTCCGCATTTTACCTAGGTAATGTGCACATTAATGGCTCCCGTATCGTTAAAGTTCAAAAGTTGGTTTCTCTCATTTTCTTTCCCAACACCTTCCCCCTCTCACTCCACTTTTAGTTTGGTTTCGCCTGTTAATCTCATTTCCTTTCCCTGCACTTTCCCCCTCTCCCTTCACTTTCAGTTTCGTTTTGCCAGGGTCTAGTCTTTGCTGGTTGTTTTTATTTCTCATAATTGGTGTCGGCTGCCAGTGCGTAGCATAGCTAATTCTTTTTTCAAATTCGTTTCTGCCTGTTAGCGCGTGAATTTGTGTCGTGATTTTTTTAAAGCAGATACATTTAACTCCTAGTATACAAGCAAGCACCGAATTGGTGAGTAAAATGAAGAAAAGATTCTTCGAAAACCTCTTTAGCGGAGATTCAAAATATAATAGTGTTTTAATGACAAAACGAAAGTATGATTACATAATTGAAGATGTAAAGCGAATAAAAGTTTCCAAGAAGGACGAATCGTCTCAAGATTATCGAATAATTCTAATGTATGATGTGTAGACTGTACAAGGCTGTGAAAAACTCATTGAGCCGTTGTCATATGCGCGAGAAAGTGTGAAAAAGTTTGTCCATGCCGAATACTTGTTTGCCATATTGTATTCTACTTATTTGTCAATTGGCCACGGTGGAAGAGACAGAATGATCAAGCAATTAAATACACTTTATAAAACATAACTCAAGCCCAAATAAAAATGTTTTTGGATTTATGCGAACTTTGTCAATAAAAAAAAAATTGCGAAAAAAGGGATTGTTGTAAAGCCGATTATTTCATCGCATTTCAACAGCAGATGCCAGGTGGATCTCATCGATTACCAATCTCAACCAGATGGAAAGTTTAAGTTTCTTCTCGTATACCAAGACCACTTAACAAAATTTGTTGTATTGAAGCCGCTCACATCAAAACGGGAGGATGAAGTAGCCTATAACTTGCTTGATATTATTCTCCTTTTTGGCGCTCCAAGTATTTTGCATTCTGATAACGGACGCGAATTTTGTAATAAAATCTTAGAAAGTGTAACACAGTTGTGGTCAGAAATCAAAATGGTTAATGGCAAACCTAGACACAGACAAAGTCAAGGAAGTGTAGAACGAGCAAATCAAGACATTGAAAACATGCTCACTACTTGGATGGCTGATAACCGAACTAACAAGTGGAGTGAGGGCGTACGATTTGTACAATTCATGAAGAATCGTGCCTATCATTCTGCAATTAAAAGAAGTTCATACGAAGCCATGTTCAGTTGTCCGGCAAAAGTGGAATTATCTTCTATTATACCACAAAGTGTATTACATTCGATAAATACTGAAGAAGACCTTGAAAAATTAGAAGATTCACAAGAGACTGTAATTATGGGATCACAGTCAAATCTTACTCAAGAGGACATTCCGTTATCCCCTGCTTCTACAGAATCACCTATAGAAATAGAATAATTTATCGATAGTACTCTTAAACTGCCTTCTACACCGTTGATTGAGGATACAGTTATGAAAAATATTCAGTTACACTGCACCTCCAATGAATCTCCTCTGCATGTTGAAGAAGTCATCACTGAGTTACCCTCAACTTCAGCAGAATCGCCATCACAGTTTCGTACAGAGCCTGTAAAGAGGACTATACAAGACATGGTCTGTATTGTTTGCTCAAAAGCAACATCAGGTGCTCACAAGTGTAAATCGTGTGATATGTTTGTTCACGTAATTTGTGGTGAAATAGATCCTAAAGAGAAAGGGCATGCTAAGAATGTATTGTGCAACATCTGTAAAAACAATATGGATCAGAAAATACAGCATGATGAAGCCAAGAAAGGTTTAGAAAAGCAAGCAAAGAAAATGTTAGCAGTTTCTAATGCAAAGCACCCAAATATCAATGAAGGTGTCTCTGTGAGAATTAAAGTACTCGAAGTAGACAGAGCAAAAACTGATGCCTGCTCGATTTTAGCTGTGGTTCTTAGTAAAACAGAGGATGGATTTTATAAACTTGGTACTAAAACGGGGTTTTAAAACAATTGTATGCTAAATCTGAATACAGTGTTTGTAAAGAGAGATTTTTAACGAAAGAAGATGTCCTTGCTGTAGAAATATCTTTACGTCAAAAAGCAATGAAACAATCCCATGGCACTGGGCAGGGTTTCAGAAAATGTGACTGCAAATCTAAATGTACCACAAATAGGTGTGCTTCTCGCAAAAACCAATTGCTATGTATTTCAAAGTGTCACCAATTTTTAGATTGCACTAATAAGTAAGAATAATTTTATCATAAGTTTTGCAAATTCATTTCCCTAATTATAATAATATTTTAAATCGTTTGATTCTTTCTATTATAGTTTTTTAATTGATTGATGATTGATTCTATCAACTAATTTGCTGATTGTTTGATTGGATTAACTTGATTCTTTATATATCGAAAAATAAATAAATAAATAACATTATGTTAATTTAAGCGTACAGAAACGTTGCTGTTGTTCCAGCAAAGATCTTATTTTCACTTTAACGAGTGCCTAGTACGTAATGTGCAGATTATCTAGGTAATTTGCAGATTACCTAGGTAATTTGAGAAATGAAACAATTTTCGTCACTTTAACGGATCACCCCAGTTAATCTGCACATTACCTAGATAATCTGTAGAATAACGGATTTCTGCACTTTAGCGGTAACCATACTGATATTATCAAAGTAGTCAAAAGACTATATCAAATATAAATAACAAAGATAAAAATTGGCCAGAAAACTTCAAAAGGATTACTTGTGACTAAAGCACTAAGACAGGGATGTTGCATATCTATAACGTTATATAAGATTTATGTGCAACAAGATTTAAAAGAATGGAAAATGAAGTGTCGAGTAATAGGATAAATTTAAAAGGAACGATGGTATATATTTTATAATTCGCTGGTGATGAGGTAATTCTTGCAGAAGATAAATTTTATTTGGAGTATATGACTAGAAAAATAAAACAAGGACATGTACAATGGGAATTAATTACAATAAAACAAAATATTTATGCATTGGGAGGAAAGAAACAAACCTTCAACTAGAATATAATGAAGAGAATTAACGGTGTTATCATCATGATTACCTAGGTGTGAAAATTACACAAGAAGGAAGAAATACAACGCAGTAACGAAAGAGATTTGCACAGGTAAGAAAAGCTGTCAAACGTTTGAATGGAATATAGTGAAGTGAAGAAATAACCAGAAAAAGGAAACGGGGCATTTAAAATTGTTTGTTAAGAACATCATACTATATTGGGCTGAGGAATAGCGATTAACAGAGGCGGATAAAAAGAAAAAAACATCCGTAGAGATGGATGTCTTAAGAAGACAATGTAGAGTGTCAAGAAGAAAGAAATTGCGCATGAAAGGATTAAAGAACTAATGGAAGTGTAAGAAACAATTTTAGAGGTAGTACAGAAGAGACGTTTGGGTTGGTTTTGTCATGTAAATACAATGACCAATGAACGACTGCACAAAATTGCCATGGAATTTAAATAAAACAGACGAAAAAATTCAGGCTAACCTTGAAGAACTTGGTTTTATGAAATAAAGAGGGCACTTGTTCAAAATGGCTTGATGGAAGAATGGTAATTTAAACAGAGAAGAGTAAAAAAAACTCTTGGAGAAAGGAAGGCGACGTCAGACGACATAACCCGATTGCACGTAGTTCAGCCATTACCTTATGACCAACCGCAGACTAAAGTTATGAGCGAGCCTGGAGACAGAACGGTGGCGCATGTGAAGTTCACAGAGCAATATATATAAAAAAAACTGAAGACCGGCTTTTGGGTAGCAGAGTGTTCGCAGTCAGAATGAGAAAAGCAGAGGATTTATCGGAGTTTGATAAAGGACAAATTGTGCTGGCACGGAACCCCGAAACTACTATCCCGGAAATGGCACGACTGGTGGGTTTTTCATTTGCCGCTGTAGTGCGTATGTATCAAACGTGATGCACGCAATGCCAATCGACGAACCGTCGTTCAGCCGTGTGTCGCCCTATGTTCAGTGATAACAGAAGAGAGCGGAGACTGTCGCGCATTGTTCACAGGAACAGAAGGGCCACAGTCCGGCAAATCATCCCCAGCTTTAAATCTGGTGATCAGGCCAATGTATCACAGCACACAGTTCAACGCAACCTTCTCTACGAGGGCCTGCTTAGCCGAAAACCAAGCTGGGTCCCCATGCTCACTGAAAGCCATCGCCAGCAACGCATGGAATGTATGCTGGTGATGGGCCCAAGATCATCGAGATAGTACAGCGGATGATTAGACGAAAGTGGCCTGGTCTGATGAATCAAGATTCCTGGTGCATCACCAAGCCGGCCGAGCGCGAATAGTCCGGTAACAGATGCTATGGCACTTGGATGCACTGTTGGACCGAAACAGGCAGACTGCGGCGGTGTTCTGCGGTGGTCGATCTATTCTTGGGACCCTTTAGGCCCCGTTATCTTAATAGCACAATCCCTGACAGGTGCCATGTATCTGAACATCGTTGCGGACGAAGTTCACCCATTCATGCCAACTGTGTTTCCTGCTGGTTGTGACGTTACCAAGAAGACAATTGCAATACTACACTGCCAGAATCGTCAAAGGACGATTGAAGGAATATGCTGGTGAATTTTGGTTAATTCCCTGGCCTCCAAATTCAGCTGACGTGAACCCAATCAAACATTTGTGGTTCGAATTGGAAAAGCGGATTCTCAGCTATATTGCCACCACCCCGAAATGAACGGCAACTAGAGGACCTGCTGTTGACATTATATTACCAGATACCCAAAGATACCTTCGTCACTGTTGTGAAAATGATAGTTTAAGGCGTGTGAGCACGAAATCTCAACGCACATAGGTAAAAAGAAAATATCTCAATACTGACAGGCATGAAACTGAGGAACGGAGTCGTTCATATTGTTAGAAAGTGCAGCGAACTACTACATTAAACTCGCCTTTTTAGAATGGTGTCCGGAGTCGATCTGTAGCACAATACAAAAAAAAGGGTCTTTATTTGCTTTTTATGTAGAGAAGACACAAATGTAGAACAAACTAAAAAACACTCATAATTTAAAATGCAATCTGCAGGAAACTTATTTCGACACAGACCATGAATCACGCACACACCTCGGTTATCGTTTGTTTCTCCTCTGTTAAGTCAGTCCGACCGACGTCTAGTTAAGTTCACAGGTAGCGTAAAACAAAAGGTTCTCTATGCTCGTCACACCGTGAGATCCTGTGCTTTGTGGTGGAAGAAGGGGGAAAAACTTGGTTTTCCGCGGACTGCGGTAACTTTATGCCAACAGTCACCTCATTGAATCGACACCTCGCCCAGTGGCCGCGGTTTTGCGGATAAAAGGGGCTCCTACAGCTTATTAGGTAGGTGGCCATAATGTAATGTCTCATCGGTGTGTATATGTATTGAGGTTTGTTATTACATCACAATTTTATTTTCTTAATTTCCACAAGGAATCCGGTGTACTAAAGGAAATCTGCTGTAATCGGGAGCTAAGCTGATGCTTTTACGAACGTTCCTGAAAACATTCATCATGAATCAGACAGCGTTAACAATTACAAGCTTTTCGTAAGGGTAGCTGAAGAAATATTTGCAGCTTTTCAGGCCTCATTACTTCGGGTTGAAAACTGGAACAACAGAAATATCAGCTCTCGGTCGACTAATTGTACGATTCAAGTAGATATGATAGCCAAGGAAACTCAGTTTAGATATCGGCCTTCATCGTTATATGATTTCAGGAGAATGAGCTTCCTATATGACTTCCGAAGAATGACCTTGGTATATGACTTCAGAAGACTGAGCTCCTTGCTTAATCATCTGGGACGACAACGCGTTCCGTTTCGCTTGGGATCCCAACGAGGACAGTTGGTGAAGATAAACGATGTCATAGACTTATGTTTCTGCGACAACGAAATTGAGATACCTGGCAACACTGGAATAAATTTCATTACCGTTGGATGCGACCATAGCAATTGGCCCAGCAGATGAAACTGAATCAGTGGATAAATTGAAGTTACGAAATTACTAATTTTGCAGTTCTTATCATTCATAATAGCTAAATCTACAAGGTTATCGCTTCTGAATGTAAATTACACTATTATAGGTAGGCAACGTAGCTAGAAATAACTGAGCAAGTTATCACGTATTGTGTTATGGGCAATTCACTCAGTTGTAACAGCTCAGTAGGACGGTGTTAAACAAAGTCGACAACCGGAAATGAAATTTTTATTCATATTTTTCGGAATCAGACATCTGTTCCATATACCATCTCTCACTAATTTAACAACTGACTGTATCTGACGCGTGTAAACCGGAGTCACTGTTTTGTGACAATATTTAGCTGTGAAAGGTGTATATTTTAAAATTCGAATGTATCTGTTGCTCTTCCAGCAAGATTAAACTGATATTCGTCCTGCACAAACTGTTATCCCGGGTTTGTGTCCTATATAAAATAAAAGGCATCGCACAGCGATCCTTGAGAAGGAGTGATCATAAGTCTCCACGATATAAATCATCATGAATACTGCGGTCACATTGAAGTGATGGTAGAAAGTGCTCAATCCTAATAGCAAATCGAACGACTGCGACTTCCAGCACGGCTAATATAATCAGAGGTTCGCTAGTGTAAAATAATTTGAAAAATGCAATGAAATAATAAATACTTGGCATCCAAGGTAAAGTTTTTATCACAGACTTAATTTCAATGTATAGATGTCTTTACATGACAATTAGTAGACACTTGTCTTTTGAAAAAACTGATAATAAATCACAGTTCATTGCACCAATTAAAAAAACTTTGAAAAGATAAAATACTGTATAGATTCCCTTAAAATCCATTGCGTTCATGTGAGAGTAAGTAGCATTACGTCACTGTATAGGACTTTTAAAATATCTCCTACTACGTATAATTTACCACAAGTTTCCGTAACCTATAGTCCCGAAAGGTGAGGTTACTTTGGTTAGAACATACACTTCAAACATCCAAATGAAAAAAAATACAAATCCATGTTCTTAATTAAATTATGCTTCACGCAAATTAGTGGAAAGTGCTGTACTCTAAATGAAAATGATAATACTAATATGAACTGTGTGCGTTAACAGAGGTGAGAATATAATTTACATAGATAAATTTGAGTCACCATGTGCATTGTTTTTATAAACGGACCATAGTGCACGGCCGTTTTTAATATACACCTAGTGTTACATGTTAATAAGGAAATTAATATGTGCCTGTTACAATAATGCGATGTACAGTAGTTTGGAATTAAACAAAATATTGCTGACTACTCTCTTCTCAGCTGACCAAAAAGTAAAATATATCAATAATTAACAACTACTCCTTGCCACTCAGAAAAGCACTAAAGATTGCCCAGCAAAAGAAAAAGGCACTTCAAATGATACAATTATTGTGGCTCCATCTGGCTGCAACAATTATTTAATAAGCTTTTTCTTTTCAGACTGAGCCGCGGATGGCTTAGTGGTTAGTGTTTCAGATTATCGATGCTGGCTCCCCAGGTTCTAGCCTGGGCTGATCTTTCAGAGATTTTGTGATTTACTAACAATCGCTGAATATCCGCCGTGCATCGGACGAGTACGTAAAGTGACGGCCCCCAGGCTGGACACACTGGTTTAAATGGGTATCCTTTCCTATGTCCTCCCTGAAATTCTCTCACCCATCTATGTGCAATATCGTACTTGTACGGTGGCGCCATCTACTGTACTCTAATCTCACTACAAACTGTTCTGTCAAAGTCGTTAGACTTGCTCTCATTCCTTCCGTTTCTGTGTCCTGCCCAAAAGGCGATCTCGCTGTAGGTGGCTGGGACCTAAACTCTATTCCCTGTGGACGGAAGTCCTACATGAAAATGACAAATGCTCTCAAGGATATCAGACTGTGCTTACCATATCAACAGCTTAATATCTCCTTTTTTTGTAAAAATAACTTCTGACCTATCATTTTTATTACAAGTTGTCTTTCCCGTTATTTGGCAACAGCTATGGGTAACGATAAGTATTGGGATTAGTGTTCTTCCTGTAGCTGTACGCTTGGGGAAATTATAGTTTTGTGATACTTCGTTTTATGCGTAAGAACAAAACAAAAACACATAACTTATATAAACTCAAAACTCTTGTTCAGGTTTCATATAATGATTTTTCGCAACAAAATTATCCATACTTAAAAATAAATATCATGATATACGGATTCAAATACTAAATAAACGTACCTTACTATCATAATTGATATAAGACATATTATGCCGCCCCGGTGGGGCAGTGGTCTAAGCGGTGGCTTCTGATCATTTGTCCGGAAGGGGTCCGAGTTCGAATCCCGGTGTGGCATGGATGTTGTGTCTGGCTTACGGTACTGACTCTCTCCCTTCCCTGGAACAAGTGAAGTGCCCCTAAATTAGGGACGGGCGACTGCTTATATCCCATTGTGTTGCTCACCGTAATCGTTAAACCTCTAATAAAATAAAATAAGACACGTTGCAGGTGTGACAACTTTTTTGTAAGGCTAACTCCAAAACACTACTCAGACAGAGGGATGGACGATTGGACGAATATTGTGAGAACATAAACTGATCAGAAGTCTCGAATTCTTTAGGACATTCCTCGAATTTAGTTTATTGTCCCCAAAAACGTCTGATGCTTTTGGGGGACGCGAATTGTCCTCGAAATTTGTTTTTTGTCCTCAAATAATCTCAAATTTAAACTTCACCCTTGGGTCACTACACGTGTAATGAACTATGTTCTTAAAATTAGATTTCGTTTTAACCATTTCTACTTTTTCTTTGTTTTCGGAGTTTTACGACCCCAATGATTAACTCACAGTGGCTGTTAAACCCGAAAAAGAAACAGGGCCTACAATACCCGCTCGTGCGTGATTTAGGGTTACGAGTTCTAGGGAACAGCCAGTGCCGTAGAGCTAACACACCACCTATTCTTCATTCAAGAGTCGAACCTCAATCCACTTCTCCAAACTGTTCGAAACCAGTGGTCAGACCACCTCGCTGGCCAAATTTTGACTTTTATAAAATAAGAAAATTCTTCATGCATTTCGTTCTTCAAAAACATATGAGAATTATGCAGTTTACTCTTAATTCTCTTCGTCACAGCTCTGCTTTTTCGGTACAATTTAGTAATATTTTACAACTACGAGATACCGAATATCCTTTTAATATTTTTAACTTTCTGATGTGACATGTCACTTACAAAAATAATACAATTCTGAATTTTTTGTCGCGTTCTCAGTTTTAGTATACATATGACCCCAAAAGAGCTGTCGATTTTGACCTGCATCTTCAAAAGAGAGGAGTGTTTACAAGAGACTTGGCATTAAACATAATCTTCAAATTCATATTGTAATTACAGATAATGATATCTTGTAGTGAAAACCTTCATGCTTCAAACGAATTACTTTGTGCCATGTGACTCAGAGTAGCAGTTGTACTACTGATAAACTTTTGTTTCTTACATATCAATGACATGGAATTTTTCCTACTACACGCGAAGTAACGCTTTATAGGAAAATTAAGCGAAGTTTCACAGGCAAAAAAAGAAAGTTGGTACTATATGTAAATTCCTAATTCCATCTGATGTAACTCCATACACCAGGTAAAATGAAAATACTATTTGTGATGTCAGTTTAAAAAAATTATTTAATACCGTATTTCTTTTACATGGTTCAGCATAATTTAGAAAATGTTTTCTAATTATGTGCATACATGTGAAGCCGATTTGTGTGGTCGCTGTGTATTTTTTGTCATAATTCCTGTGCGTGCATATAAATGTTTCAGAAATCCTTTACGATAAATGTAAAAACTCAATTACAATTCCAAGCATTTACTAGTCTGCTATTGTGATCCTTTCATGTAACCACGCTTGGTCTCTGAAAAGTGGTGTTAAATTTTGTTGTTCAAAAAGTATTTATGAATATAAATATTTAGGTGCTAAGACTTGTAAAAGAACGTGTGGAAGAGTACGAATTTTAAACGTCGGCACAGCGTTGAAAGTTACACAATTAATAGCAGTGGTATTCATTCCTTGATATTCTTGTATAAAGGTGTTTGTGAATATATCGATCTTCGTTGTTTATCACCAGAATAATTTCAAAGACTCAATTTTGTTTATATTATAATTTCAATTTCGATTACAAAATTTAAATGCATTGAGTGTTGCAAATACAGTAGCATTTAGTAATGTATGAGAAAAATTAAAAATTAATAAAATATCCTTGTATTAACCCAAGCATCCCAGGGTAACCTGGTTCTCCAGGAATACACGGAAGTCACGTGAACCGATCCCGGCACCGCGGTCTGTATTCATCTGTATCGACTCTGGGCACTCAGCAATTATGTAGCAAGTCGAAATACGCGCAGAAACACTTTTTCTAACCCAGCCTGCACTCTGGGGTACGTGGGTTTCTCATTTTTAACTCCCATTTGATGTGGGTTTTTACTGATTTATATATAGGGCGTGTTGGAACTTTTTTATCAGCTCAATGTGAACAAATAGTTAATTAGGTAGGTGTTGGGTATTTTTCTTTTCCGTAGCTGAGACAATTGGCTACGTTACTCTCCGTTTAAAATCTTGTGTTGCTACACTGAGTGGCCTCATTATTATGACCATCCCATCGGTAGTTCGTAGGGCCAACTTTTGCCTTTAATTCTGCGTCAATTCTTCGTAGCATGGACTGCACGAAATGTTAATAGGTGGTTTGTGGAATCTGAGACCATGCTTGATGAATAGCACTTTCCAGGAGTGTGATATTGCAGGGTTGTGGATCCGGCTGTCTGATGGCTCATTGAACTTCATCCCACAATTCTCAATGGGGTCGAGATCTGGTGATTGTGGGGGCCACCTAAGTAAACTCACCAGCATGTTCCTGAAACCAATCCTGTACATAACGAGCATTATGGCAGGACGCATTATCTTGTTGAAAGTAGACATCGCCAGTGGGATAAACCATCCACATGAGAGGATGCACTTGGTTCGCAACGATGTTTAGATATGATGTGCCAGTCAGACGTTGATCAACACGAATTGAAGGGCCCAAAGCATGCCAGGAAAACATTCCCTAAACCATAATGTTGCCTCCACTAGCTTGAAGGGTTGTAGCAATGGATTTGGGGTCTACGCTTTCGTGCAGTTTCCACCAAATTCTCATTCGGCCATCGGCATGGTGCAACTGAAAACGTGATTCATCGGACCACATAATTTGTTTCCAATTTACGACTGTTCAATTCTTGTGCTCCTGTGCTAACTGGATACGTTTTCTCTTGTTAACTGCAGACATCAAAGGTGTTTGAACAGGCCTTTGTCTGCCATATCCCATCCGATGCAATGTACGGCGAACAGTGCATGCAGAGATCATTTGAGGGCAATCCTTGATTAAGATGGTCTGGAATTTGCTGCACTGTTGTCCTTCTGCTGTCTGTTACTAGTCTGGACACTCTCCGTCCCGCGCGAGCAGTCACTAGTTGAGGACGACCACACGTTGCACGTAGAGACCCAGTTTTTGGCTGACAATCCAGTCTTTAAACACTTTAACAAAAGCTGCTCTGGAACATTTCACGAATGCGGCGGTTTTGGTGATATTCGCCCCATGGCTCCGAGCTCCTACAATCATCCCAAGTTAAATGTCCGTCAAATTGCATTTTTTACCCATCTCGTTACCTAAAAATCACCTCTACTACTGTCGCAATTACTAAGCTTTCCCTCTTTATACTAGCCTCGGCCTCTGGCGGCAACAGCGTGCAGCCATAGCTCATTTGCTTAAAACTGTCAGGTAGTCAGAATAAAGCATCCACTCAGTGTATATACTGTATATATTTGTTTAGTGTTAAGCTGCGAGTCGAATTACATGCCGAAATAACGTTTTTCTAACCCAACCAGCACTGTGGTGCATTGAGTTTCTCATTTTTAAGACTTATTAGAAGCTTGGTGATACTTTGGAACAGGGATTATTTTCAGCATTTGTGAACCATCTCCAAGGTCTGTGATTTCCTACTCAAAAATCCCAGGTCCTAATTACCAGTTATCATTAATACTCTGGTTCTATATGTTTTGATAATAATCTGATTCAGTGCCTCCAATTTTAAAATGTTTAGTTCCAGTTTTGATTTTCTTTATATTAGACAAATTAACAGTCAAATATCGTTTTTGGTATGCTATCTTTTCCTGAACGTAATCTACAGAGTAAGATAGATATCCTTTTTAGTTACTTCCCATGATACATATCTTCATATTTCGTGATACCGCATTTTACGTCTCCAATCGGTTTCAACGTGTAGTAGGAACAAAATGAACTGATGTGCAATGGAATGATAATTGCATACAACAGCAACTATTATTCATATACCGTAGGAAAATGAAATTTTATTAAATGCAAAAAAAAAAAAACACTTCCTCCAATATAAAGTGATGACTTGGTATAATACAAAATGTGCGTCGAAGTACAACGGCTTTGTTAACATGTAACTTTACTTAATCTGGAATTCCTATGACACATGCCGTGATTCTCGTACTTCTCGAGAATTCGACTTCTGTACAGGTAACAAATGCATTTCCCTTAGGAAAGGACATGCTTTACTGACTTCAGTTCTAGAATACATTAACTTCAAGAAAGCGAATAATAACTTCAGTGAGTATATACATTTCTTTATTTCGAATTACAGGGTTAAACCGATATGGACAATTCAAAATTATATTCTATTTGTCATCTCATTAGGGCTTGATTCATGGTAACAAGTGTTGCTGAATCTAACTGTTTTTCAAAAGTTACACCTTTGTGATGTTGTTGTGGACCGACTGGCCTTTCTACTATTTTTCACCAAATAATACACTGAGTGGCCACTTTATTATAACCACCTGACAGTTTTACGCAAAGGAGATATGGCTGCATGCTGTTGCCGCCAGAGGGGGAGGCTAGTATAAAAAGGGAAAGCTTAGTGCTTGCGACAGTAGTTGAAGTGATTTTTGGTTGACGAGATGGCTAAAAAATGCAATTTGACGGACTTTCAACGTGGGGTGATTGTAGGAGCTCGGAGCCATGGAGCGAGTATCACCCAAACCGCCGCATTCGTGAAATATTCCAAAGCAGCTGTTGTTAAAGTGTTTAAAGACTGGACTGTCAGCCAAAGAACTGGGTCTCTACGTGCAACGCTTGGTCGTCATCGACTAGTGACTGCTCGGGCGGAATGGAGATTGTCCAGACTGGTAACAGACAGCAGAAGGGCAACATTCCTGCAAACTACAGACCATCTTAATCAAAGATCTCCTCAAATGATCTGTGCACGCACTGTTCGCCGTACACTGCATCGGATGGGATATGGCAGCCGAAGGACTGTTCGAACAGCTTTGCTGTCTGCAGTTAAGAAGAGAAAACGTCTCCAGTTTGCACAGAAGCACAAGGATTGGACAGTCCATAATTAGAAACAAATTATGTGGTGCGATTAATCACGTTTTCAGTTGCACCATGCCGATGGCCTAGTGAGAAATTGGTGGAAACAGCACGAAAGCATGGACCCCAAAAGCATTGCTACAACTCTTCAAGCTGGCGGAGACAACGTTATGGTTTGGAGAATGTTTTCCTGGCATGCTTTGGGTCCTTTAATTCGTGTTGATCAACGTCTGACTGGCACATCATATCTAAACATCGTTGCGGACCAAGTGCATCCTGTCATGTGGATGGTTTATCCCAATGGCGATGGCTGCTTTCAACAAGATAATGCGTCCTGCCATAGTGCTCGTATTGTACAGGATTGGTTTCAGGAACATGCCGGTGAGATTACTTTGCTTAGGTGGCCCCACAATCTCCAGATCTCAACCCCATTGAGAATTTGTGGGATGAAGTTGAGCGAGCCATCTGACAACTGGATCCACAACCCTGCAATCTCACAATTCTGGAAAGTTCTGTTCATCAAGCATGGTCTCAGATTTCACAAACAACCTATCAACATCTCGTGGAGTCCATGGCACGAAGAATCGACGCAGTATTAAAGGCAAAAGGTGGCCCAACGAAGTACTGAGGGGTTGGTCATAATAAAGTGCCCATTCAGTGCATAAGCACCTAATTAAAACATTTCTACGTACGATGAGCAACCATCTTATTGCCATTGTACAGCTTTTTATTAACTATAGTTATTTACGCTTTCCAACCGTAGGTTGAAGAAGCGTATATGGGCCAGCTTTGCCCGTCCGTCCGTCAGCACGATAACTGGCGTAGAAATGGTTCGATTTCATGGAAATTCTAGTATGGGGTAGGGGACCACCTGGGGACGAACCCTATTGAAAATGGGACAAATGGGGTCAAAGGTCACGACGTAGGAGCGGGATCCTTCCATTGCCCTTATGCGTTATAACTTGAGTAAATATGGTTCGATTTCAATGAAATTTTAGTATGTGGTAGGGGACCGCCTGGAGACGAATCTTATTCAAAATGAGTGAAGTGGGGTTAAAGGTTAGGGCATAAGAGCGGGATGCATTCCATTGCCCTTATGTGTCATAATGTGAGTAAAAAAGGTTCGATTTTGATGAAATTTCAGTATGTGGTAGAGGACTACCTGGGGACGAACCCTATTGAATGTGAACGAAATGGGGTCAAAGGTCAGGACATAGGAATGCGATCTATTCCATCGCTCTTATCCCATATTATTAAGGTGGACTTCAAGTAATTTGCTTCCTATACTTCCAATGGAAAACCTTCTGTACCGATTTCCTTCACAATTAATGTGTTTCCAAGGATAAAAATTTGAATATCGATTAAAATAACTTTATTACAACTTGGAATACTTAATATTTTCTAAAACATAACCATAATTACATTAAAAATAAGTAACTTTTCCTTTGGTGGTGTTGAAACAAGAAGAAAAATTGCCCGACCTGTACTTTGATGACGTCAGTAGACAAAAAAATGTTGGATTGCATTATTATGGTTATGTTTTAGATAATATTAAGTATTCCAAGTTATAAAATGAAGATATGTTAATCGATGTTCAAATTTTCATCCTTGGGAACGAATTAGTTGGGAAGAAAATGTGTACAGAAATTTTTCCATTCCAAGTACAGGAAGCAAAATTACTTGACGTTCACCTTAAAGGAGCAATTCTTGTATGTATGTAAATTTTATTTTTGAAAACGGCTATGAGTAGTTTGTATGAAACTCGTTGACCTCCCGTTTTCTGGTACCTGAAATCGATATAGCTTGATCTCCATTTTAAGAAAATTTGTTTAGTGGGTTAAATAACCACCCTGAATCACCGAGTTTGTAGTGTGGTGTCATGGCGTCGCCAATTAGATGTTGGCGCGCGGTCATGCCATCTATCTCATTACGTCACGCGTTGTTTGTGAATCCTATTAAAGTTTTACGACGTCACACCTTGCTAGCAGATGCTCGCGATTCCCATCTGCCTCATTACGTCAGGCGTTGTGTGCGTATGTTCGTCCGCACGATAACTTGCGTAAAAATCATTCGATTTCGATGAAATTTTATTATGTGGTAGGGGAACACCTGGGAAGGAACCCTATTGAAAGTGAACGAAATGGGGTCAAAGGTCAGGACATAAGAGCGGGATCCATTCCACTGCTCTTATGCGTCATAACTAACGTAAAAAGGTTCGATTTCGATTAAATTTTAGTATGTGGTAGGAGACCACCTGAGGACAATCCCTATTGAAAATTGGCGAAATGGGGGTCAAAGGTCAGGACATAGGAGCGGAATCACTTCCATCGCCATTAGAGTCATAACTTACGTAAAAATGTTTCGATTTTGATGAAATGTTGGTATGTTGTAGGGACCCCCTGGGGACGAATCCTATTGAAAATGGGCGAAATGGGCTTAAAGTTTAGTACACAGGAGCGGGATCTATTCCATAACGCATATGCATCATAATTTACGTAAAATTGCTTCGACTACGACAAAAACTTTATCATGTTATTTCGGAGATATACTGAACCAGTTCTGTTGAATATCATCCAAATGAATCAAAGGTCAGGGCACAGGGGTGAGATTTATTCCACAGCCATTTTCCTCATAACTTGAGTAATAGCTTGAGTAATGATTTCTAGTATATTGGAAAGCGTATCATAATCAATGCATGGCATGATTTTACTAACTTATTTTTTCGCAAATCCGGTGAGTAGAGTTGTAAAGAAAGTTATATAAAGATAATTTTATGAATAAGATAAAGAAACCATTTATTACTATAAAGGTTGACGGAATTCAGCTTGTAAGTGGTAAATTTCTGAAATAGAAATTACTTATGAACCCGATGAATTATATAAAATAGACCGCGAGAGCACCAAAAACTGAAAGCATACACCTAAAATTTCGGTTAATTCAGCAGCAGGAAATCGGTGCAATATCGTAAGACGCATCTGTCACCTTAGTATCCACTGTATAAGCCGATCTTCTCCGTTCAAGTGGAACGTCTCTCAGATCATAATCCCACATCCAGATAAATAATTCGGTGCAGTAGCAATAAGTCACCTGACTGATCTGTTCCACATTTTATTGGACACATGGGTAGTTTAACCAGAATCTAAACCGACAGAAATATTGGCGTCGGAACTTCTCGATGCCAATTACAATTTGAAATATCCACTTCATCTTTCATCTCTGCATAGCACCAAAACGATTAGAAATGCTGAAATAAACTGCGCTCATAGGAGTCATGGCAGATGTTACGGGTCATAGGCTTTTCCTTTCGATAGCATCACGACAAGGACAACAGGCAGGAAAAGTTTGCTTAATTTTTGAAATTTTTTGTTTATTTCATAAAATCTTTGATTGCTCAAAGGAATTACGTAAAGCCTTTTTTGAAAGTTTGTCCCTTAATATTTCATTGTGTCAAAAACCTCACAAATTAAAAAAGTAATTTAATGATTCGCAATAAAAACTTCCTTTTTGAAAGTCTTCTGAAAAAAAAGATTCTGCTTATCCTATCGCTTTTTCCGTAAGGCATCCTGTGGTCATCAAATCTCTGCAATTATTTGCCTGATTTTAAATATTTTCTTTGCATTGGAAAGCATGACATATGAGAATGATGATTCTTTTATTCCGTTTTTCTTTTTACTTTACACAATGTATATGTGTTGTGTTTATGAATTTTCGTCGTGTATGTACATCTAAAAATAAATCTTTAAATTTTCCAATAAGGTTTTTTTTTTTTTTGGCCTAATACGATTTTAAGAAACAATAATCTATCTGAAAGTATAGAAAAACTTGAAATATAATACGGATTAACGCATTGAAGTAATTTCTGAATGACCAACGTGAGAATCTCTTGAACAATAGAGAAAAAAAGATTAAAATATTTTCTGTTAAAAAAAAAGTCTTTTGTCGCACTCTCTGGTATAGGTTTACATCCAATATTTTGGGTTTTCAGATTGACATTTTAGGCCTCTTTTAAGTTATGTGCTGGTCAGCAATAACTTAAAAATTGCCTGAAACGTCAATCTGTAAACGCATCGCAAAATGACTTCCAAAGTGTTAATTAGGGTGCGTGCGTATATTTGCTTAAATAAACGCGAGCTTGCGATTCGGTGTGTGTGTTTCCTAACTCCTTGCACGGAAACAGATACAAAGCATACATACATTAACATGTTTTTATCTCCGGTATGTCTCAAAAAGAAAAAAATGCGGGCTTCTTTCATTCCGTTTTCTTTTTTGCTTTTCAGATGAAAAACAGATTAAAAATTTATTTTGCATTTCGATGCCATTTCTAGCTATGACTGTTTTTTGTATAGCCACGTTTTCAAGAAATACATAGATTTTAGTTTAGGGGTGGTAAAGTTAAATTACGTTTTCACTGATATCTCTGATTCTGAAATTCCAGTTTGAAAACTTTTTGGTAGAGAAATGTTTGACCACCAGGGGCGTAAATAATAAAATTTCTCATGTATTTGAAAAAAATCTTCATTTCTCATGTATTTGAAAAAATCCGAGCTTCTATAAAATAGATTGAAAACGTTTTTGTGGGCAAATACCCCTCAACGTCAATGACCTTTCGGTATGTTTTTTTCAAAAGATAATACATGATTTTCCCATGATTTTATAATTATACTCAAGCTTTTTGAAAATAATTTCAAAAGACAAATATCAGTTATTGGTGGCTCAAGAAAGGAAAAAGCCAATTGAGTTTGAAATGGAACCGATGCTTGACTTCAGCATTAAAATATATTTAGATCAACATGGTTCTGAAAGGGTAACCTAAAAAAGGTTAGGAGAGCATTTTGCGTGTGATCCTTTGAAAAAATTCTTTTTTTTTAATTTTAAATTTTACGGAAATAAACTAAAAACTGTTTTTAAACGGACGACCGCCGATCCCAGCGTCCTAACAGGACCGTGTGCAAATTGCTTTTGTAACAGAAACGAATTTACACTATATATCAATGGGATGCCATTTTTGGTCCATACCCTTGTACATATACCTCTTCTTTATTACACGATCACTTTGCCTTCTTTACATACGGCACGTGGTGTTCTTACTTAGGAAAGGAAGGATCACCTTTCGCCTTTCCTTCCAAGTATTATTTTGTGTTTGTGCTCTGCTATAAGATTTGAAGATGTTGATTCATGCAACTGCAACTGTCCTATCAATGAAGAAATGAGTTCTTTAAATTTTAAAACTGTAACTCAAGTCACAAAACGTACACAACAGAGGAAGTTGAAACTTATAATTGTTAATAACCGGATTTAAATTCGTGGGCAAGTAGAAGTGTTTTTACAGAATGTCTGAGAATATTGTGCAATGCATAGAACTCAATGATAAAGATGGAATGTATTTTAATGCTTGTACATCAACTGCCGTTTCTTAATATTATTTCTGAGCCCATGGAGGGGGATGTCTTTGATACTGCTAGTATAGATACGCATTATCAAAAGACCGAAAATTGGAGTATGAAAAGTGTAATTATGTATATTTTTAAAGTTTTTGGGGATTTTCAGTTTGCTTATTTCATTTAGAGATCATACAAGACAGATAAAAGATGTTGCGATAATATAAGATGTCACTTAAATGCAAGCTTCGAGAATTCACGTGCACAGCAGATATTCAGTATCAGAATATTACATATCACTGGAATTTTTTAGGGGCTCTCTGCAATAAAAAGAAAAGTTAATTTACTCTTACAGGGTGAAGTGTAATTTATTAATAAAGTATAGATAAATTTCAATATTTAGTCTTTCACTGAAGAAGATATAAATTCATACCAGTCCACAAATTATTCCGATTTTAAAATATATAATCGCTTTTCATGAGATGTTTAAGAAATTTCAGTGTTTCAGCACCAATGGTTTAGTTACTTTTACAAATTAATTATTCTTCTAAGAAAATCTATGCATTTTGCTCCAAAGGACACGTTTTCAAAATTTTCTAAACAACATGGCAAGTAAGCACAAAAGATTCTAGCAATCACTGTCACAAACATTATTTTCTGGATTACTTTATGCTGTACTAAACAAAATTGCTGCAGTTCTGTAAGTTCCCTAAATTTTATTCCGTGTTAAGGACCTTCAATTATTTTCCGACGAACTCGGTTGGAATTGATACTCTTCATTCTACCGTTTGTACAAACTCCCAATCCAGTGCATATGTTTCTTAAATTTACTTAATTGGTTTTTCGATCATTATTTCATATTTCATGAACCGGGATTTCAGAAATCTGTGTGTGATGTTTTTGGGAAAGCAGCCTTTTGAAAGGCGATTCGTGAGAGACAAAACAAATTCTTTTCATATGAGAAACCACGGAGTGCAATAACAATATTCTTTCTTTATTATTATTAGACTGCAAACGTTACAATGAATAATTCCAAAAAAACTGAAATCAAAGGAATCCGAGGTACTTCTACTAAATAGATATTTAAAACATGTAACGATTGTAAGTCACGAAATTTATCACTTCTTTCTAAACATTTATTTGAAATGGTTTAAAGAACTCGGTTTTTTTGTGAGATCCACATGGACAAAAAAATAAATAATATTTTGTAGACTTCTAAATGATTGTGAAATGATTTCGTAATAACACCATATGTGACTAGGTTTTAGTAAATTCTGATGGTGAACTGCCGTATTTTTTTAATTATCTTTTTTTACCAATAACACTAACAGCTTGATACTTTACTGTTAATTTGCGATCAGTGAGTAAAGAGAAAGTGAAATAATGAAATTCGTGTTTGAAAATCTTAATGGCATAATTCAAGTTATAAAATGATGGATTCAAAGGATTTAATTATTTGTTTAAAAAATCGAAGAAAAGAATTGTGAGCTCTTTTGTCCCGCATGTAATTTTCACTTTTATTGAGAAATACGACAGGTTGTGCTAATACAAATTATCTTGCTTTAGTAATTCGAAAACTCACTTTGTAATACAGTTATTATGCAAAACCACGAATTTACTTTTAAGATGCTTTAACATGAGAAATCAAGAGAATAGTCAGAAATGCAAGAGTATAATAAAATTATTAATCTTTGAAATTTTCGAATTCACTGTTGCAATTTCAAAAATACAGGTCTGTAGCTTTAACCAGGTTCTATGAATATTATTATTTCTTATTAGTTCGTCAACATAACACGTGCAAATATTGTTACAAAAAAAATGTTGTCCCACAAACTTTTGAAGAAAAGGGTATTTTAAATATGTAATTCTATCAGTTACAGTGGCGCAGATATTTTGGCCAAGACTTCATTTTGTGAGCGTCAGCAAACCGTGCAGATGCATCAATATACGTGTTGGTGTTTCATTGCAGCTCAGTCAAGCAACAAAGATTAAGATAGTCATATCATAGTTTACAGTGAAAATAATTGAAAACGTGATTAATTTTCTGTTATTAAAGCAAACCTTATTTCCAATGTGATTTGGAAAATATCCGTCGTATGTAAATATGGTTCTTCGTCATCTTTCCCATAACAGACTCCTCGTCCTACGTAATTTAAAAACTTGAAAAACCAATTACAGCTGTTCTTCCGAGCGCTCAGTTTCACGGAAAAGTAACATTCGGAAAACATTTTTATTGGAAATATCTGAGACTAAGCATTACACTTTCAGTATCATCTTACTGTAGCCACTACAATTAAAAAATAAAATCTTATTCTAAAGTCTCTGGTATTCATAACTGTTACAGTATGGATATTTTATTCTATAAATTTAACGGAAGACATTTCTTTTTTTCAAAATCGTCTCGTTTTTCTTATTTATGTCTTACACTTGAGGTTATTTTGTCCGTGAAGCTGTTCTATTATGTATTGGGAGAAGGGTTCTGTCCTTATGTGGAGGCAGCCTCTTCCTAGTAAGCCATCTAAAATTCAAGTCCTCTACCTCACCAAAGTAATAATATATTAGCCCGCATGTTTTTCTTTTGAGACATACCGGAAACAAAAAAATGTTAATGTATGCTTTTTATCCGTTTCCGTGCAAGGATGTACGACACACACAGACCAAATGGCAACCTCCGATTTTTCGAGCAAGTATACGCACGAACCAGAAATTAACACTTTAGAAGCCACTTGTCGATGCGTGCATTGCTTATCAGTACGGAACTTTTTCAGGGGCCGAAAACATAAATCTGGAAACGTGAAATCTTGATGTGAACATATACTAGAGTGTGCGACAAAGGAGTTTTCTTTTAAAAGAAAATAATGTTTTCCCTTCTTTCTGTTCCAGAGATTCTCACGTTGGTCGTCCAGAAATTACTTATACGCATAAATCCGTATAATATTTCAAGTTTTCCTATACTTTCAGATAGCTTATTGTTTTTCAAAATCAAATTAGGCCAAAAAATACCTAGTTGGAAAATTTAAAGATGTCTTTTTAGATGTACATACATGATGAATATTCATACTCACAACATGCATACAATATTAAAAAAATTCATATCTCTGAATGTTTAGTGCTTCTTCTATATATAAACGGTAAAAAATTTTATTTTGAGTTTTAAAGTAAAACAAATGATAAAAGCCAAATAATTTTTATTGGCACTCCATCAGCAAAGGATGTAACTTCTTTAAGAGTAATCTAAGATTTCAAATTTGAAAACTATGAAAGCATACTATTAACGATTTAGAAATTTTCAATAATTTAGCGCCAGATGTTTAGCTATTTGTAAAGGTGATTTATGCTCATCATAAGCAGTTCCACCTCTTTTGTATTGAAGGTTACTCTTCCTAAGATATCTACACATGTGGCAAGAACGAATGGAAATCATTAATAACGTCTGTGATCAAAGCCTATATTTCAATATATTCTCTCATGCTAGATAATCTTTTTCTATGAGGTATATTGCAAATTTCGAATGTGTTCTACTGACATCCAATGTTTAAATGAGTGTCAAAGTTCATCAAAAACGTCTATTCGCAAAGCAGGTATCCCGACTTTGATTGTGACGGTTCTAACGAAAATCTATATATGTTGTATTCCCGTTTTTCAAAGTTAATAGCTTAAAATCTTCAATGTAGTCTAAACAATATACATTATATTGAAATTATTTGTTATGTGTTAAAATATAGTTTCGAGGGAGAATGCTGTTCTCAGCTTTCTGTATTTTCTGTGAATACTTACAGACGTGTAAATTTTTTCATTAGAAGTTCTTTGCTTTTGATGCTCAATTTGCAGCTTAATACAATCACAAATTTAGAACAAGAAGGAATCCTTATTTCAGTTGTTCAGCCAATAGCTTCCCGTATCAATCGCTTAGATATACAGAACTCGCCATCTGTAGGTCCTCACACGTATGTTATTTGTTTAAGAGCCTACTATCAGGCGTATTCCATAACAAGCCCAAGGAATTCAACAATTTAGGAAAAGCTGTTATATCTTAACATAACTATTTTAAAATATGCATATTATACTGAAAACTTAAATTATTTTTTTTTAAACTGGAATTATAGAGAAATAAGATCATGTTTCCAAATATACACTGCTGGCCACCAAAAATGCAATACCAAGAAGGACACGAGATAGCAAAGCCAGATTTACTGGACACATAACAACAGATACAAAGATGAAACGATTGAGCTTGCAGGCCCGTGCGACTTGCGGAACACGCAGCCACCAATAGTTCGTGTGGCCCTCATAGCTGGCAATAACGGCCGTTACAGGCGCGGCATTGAACGAATGAGGCTTTGGATGTGGGCTTGGGATATATCGGTCCAGGCTGCTTCCACACGTTGCCACAGTTCATCAGGCGTAGCCGCGGGTAGTGCTTGCCGGGCCACTCGGTTGCAGATCAGCTACCAGACGTGTTCGATGGGTGACATATCAGAAGAACAAGCTGGCCAGGGAAGCAGTGACACCTGGTGGCCGTGAAGAATTGATTCACGATGCGTGTCACGTGCGGGCGCGCATTGTCCTGTTGAAACGTGGCCGCTGGCAGGTCCTGCAGGTAAGGGAAGACTACAGGCCCCAAAAACGTCGGAGATGTAGTGGTGACTGTTCAGTGTACTAGCGATGCGTACCAGAGGGGTGCGGGTGTCACATACAATTGCGCCTCAAACCATAACGCCCGGCGACGGACCGGTATGGCGTTGCATAATGCAGGTGTCATAGATTCTCTCGCCGCGGTGGCGCCACACACGTATCCGACCATCGTGGTGTTGCAGGCAGAAGCGGGTTTCGTCGGAGAAGACAATGTCGTGCCATTCCGTAGTCCAGGTGCGGTGTTCAACGACCCACTGCCACCGCACTCGCCGGTGGTGTAACGTCAATGGTAATCAGAGAAATGGTCGCCGTGCGACAAGTTTCCGCTGCTGCAGACGACGTCGAACGGTACTCGCTGACACAGGTTGTGTCGCAACACACCCCAATTCCTGCGCTAACGTTCGTGATATGGCGGTGCGAGCCTTCAATGCCCGCCGCGCAACATGCCGGTACTCTCGTTCGGTGGTGTGACGCGGTTACGGCAATCGCTCACGTCGGTCCGTCCGTCCCTCCTGCACCCACCGAATCCATACTCGCCTCACTGTAGCTGGATATCGTCCCACACGGGCGCCGATGTCTCGGTACGATAAACCGCTGTCGCGATAAGCCACTATTCGTCTTCTGTCGAACTCTGAAACTTGCTGGAATGAGTGGCGTATTCTGCGACGAGGCATCAGGAAGCTTCCCAAGCACAGGTCCGGCAGCACAGCACACTTCCACTACTTACACCCCGCCTTCTGTGCCCCCTTCTTACAGTGCTTCTCGGTGGCGTGCCGGGCGCACATGATTTGCATATTCCCTGCAATGCTAATCGTTTGCATGTCCGCTTGTGGGCGACGCATGCTGCGAATTTCAGACTAATTGGATACTTCCTTCTTGGTTTTGAATTTTGGGTGCCCAGCAGTGTATATTTAAAAAACGTGGCCATTATAAAATGCGGTTTTTATCACTTCGCACTGCTACATTTCAAAATTCGTTCATACACAGATCTAAATATATCAAAAATATTTGAACTCGACACTTATACAGTACTTCATAAATTTCTAAATGATTTTGAAAAGATATTGCATTGATTTGTCAATGTGATCATGTTGAAATAAACAAAACAATGCATGTGGATAATTTTATTCTTACCTGTAAATAAAATCCCAGAACCTTTCTATACTTCTTATAATCGGCTTTGAAGAAGAAGCACTTGAATAATTTTTTAACACATCCTCTGAATACGAATATTTTTTCAGTAATCTTACATATATCGTGATTCATATTCCGTAGCAATGACGGTAATGTATTCAAGACGGCCTTCATCTATATCTGCGCAAGTGAAATACGCATGCTGAAAAGATATCCTCAAAAGAAAAAAAAAACTAGGCGAGGGGAATTAAATTTTTCGAAAAAAATAATAACTTTGTAGTTAACCGAAAGCGTATAAATTTTACGCTTTTCTGTGAGCACCGAGGTGAAATTTTACTGGTATCGCATTGCACCGCGCGATGAAATTACACGAATTTTCAGTACAGTTTGAGATATGTGCTGCATGTTTTTGCTACGGAATTTTAAAAACTAAGCAGAACGACTAGCAATCTTTTAACAGCAATGCGTGTATTTACAGTATATTTTCTACTGCTGCACGAAGTGATTGGACACATTATTAGAATCGATCATTTGTTTGTGCGATTGTATATTGAATTATAAAAATAATAATTAATACAGACATTTAACGCGGACCAGGAACATCAAACAAAGATCTTCGTTCTTTCCACGTTTATAAGTGCGTCACGGGAAAATTCTCATTGGCCGCCACCGGGAGTCGAACCCAGGGTCTTCCATTTACGCGCCAGATATGCTTCCGCTACACCACAGCGGCCTCGAATTCCTCCAGACTCACACACACTAACTGTCAAGCTAAGTTGGCAGGTTGCTTCTTGGAGCCCCGCACAATGCTGGAGATTCACCAAAGATGGTAAGCAGCAACTGAAGAAATAATTAGAAGGCGAATGAATAATTAATACAGACATTTAACGTGGACCAGGAACATCAAACAAAGATCTTCGCTCTTTCAACGTTTATAAGTGAGTCACGGAAAAATTCTCATTGGCTGCCAACGGGAGTCGAACCCAGGGTCTTCCAGTTACGCGCCGGATATGCTTCCGCTACAATACAGCGGCCTCGAATTCCTCCAGACTCACACACACTAACTGCCAAGCCAAGTTGGCAGGTTGCTTCTTGGAGCCCCGCACAATAGTATGTGAGTCTGGAGGAATTCGAGGCCGCTGTGGTGTAGCGGAAGCATATCCGGCGCGTAACTGGAAGACCCTGGGTTCGGCTCCCGGTGGCGGCCAATGAGAATTTTTCCGTGACTCACTTATAAACGTGGAAAGAGCGAAGATCTTTGTTTGATGTTCCTGGTCCACGTTAAATGTCTTTATTAATTATTCATTCGCCTTCTAATTATTTCTTCAGTTTCTGCTTCCCATCTTTGGTGAATCCCCAGCATTGTGCGGGGCTCCAAGAAGCAACCTGCAAACTTGGCTTGGCAGTTAGTGTGTGTGAGTCTGGGGGAATTCGAGGCCGCTGTTGTGTAGCGGAAGCATATCCGGTGCGTAACTGGAAGACCCGGGGTTCGACTCCCGGTGGCGGCCAATGAGAATTTTCCCGTGACGCACTTATAAACGTGGAAAGAACGAAGATCTTTGTTTGATAAAAAATAATTCTTGCCAGCGGCGTAATTTCTCAAAGTAATTTATCCATATGAGAGCTACTGCGGACGTGTAGCATTACTTTAAAGGAATTGGGCTGGCAATATTTCTGAAGAATTGTTGATAGGTAGAACAAACGATAGCTTCGGACGTTTAAAAGATAGAGGCAGTTATTGATAGAACTATCACTAGCGTATTGGTAACATTTGGTAAGGAGATAAACTGATTTCCGCATTGGGGAATCATTTCTCACAATATTGCTTACCTACTTATTCAGATAATTTAAAAGCTAAAGTAAAGCATCACAATTTAATAACTTTTAGTACTAGTACCTGCTGTATGATGCTACGAATGAGACGAATCAGCATCGATATGGATACGCATTTTTGTCCAGAAGCTTGTTCACTGGCTGTTGAAAAAGGACACAAGTTTAACTATTTCTGATAAAGCTTCTAGTTAATCATTATTCGAAAATGAATAGGTATTCTTGATAAAGTGTATTGCGCTGAACTGACGTCATCCTAGGCTTGAGAAATACTTTGAACCATTGCTAGAGGGCTGTTCTAATTTGCTGAAACTTCACTTAAGGAACAAGACTTTTCTTTTCACTTTGAATCGTGGATTTGCTGTATTTTTCCATAAGTCAGGGCAATAGACTTGAGAAAGCTTGCAATATATTTGCTCATTCATACTAATGAAAATAATTCCGCCGCTACCGGGATCCTAATGTATTACCAGTAAAATATATGTCAAAAACAAAGCACACGACGAATTGGAGAAGTTGAACAGCTGATACTATATTTGCACCGTTCATTTCTGCATCGCTTGCGAAGTGACAACGGCTGCCATATTTCCAATAGGGTGTACCTAATCTTACCATAAATACTGTTACAAAGTATTCGTGAAATAAAAAAGATATTTAAAGATATTTCAATATACCTGTGATATGACGTAAGTGTACGCGTGTGAATACATATCACAAATCACTTTTCAAATGACATCATTTTACCTTCACACAGTCCTTCAGTCTCTGTGGCCACTCATCAATAGCTTTACGCAGGGTCTCCACAGAGAAAGCTCTAACTCCCCGCACCACAAAACATTTGAGACTGCTATTACTGGGGTGTCTCTTTCTGCAGGCCCTGCCCGCCAGTGTGACCTACAACTTGTAGTCCAACGGTTTGAGGTCTGGTCTGCTTGGAGGCCAATCTGCTGGAAAAATGAAGTCTGGAAAATTCGCCTGAAGCCAATACTGGGCTGACCTATCCTTGTAGGCAGGTGGGAATCCCGTTGAAAGCTCCACTGTCAGTTTTGGAAGAGGGTGTGTCTCACATTTTTGACCACTGGATCCAGAGCCCTGTGTTGGAAGACTTTGAAAGATGTGTTCACTCATTTTTCACATAAATGGAGCTCCCTGCTACCCTCGAAGGAGACTCCTCAACAAACCGCGACATAAGCAGGATGAATGCCCTTCATGATCATTGGAGGATTCTCTTGAGCTTCTCGTGAAGTTGTAGCACACACCCTTTTGGCGGTTGAAAGCCTCTTCAACAGTGAAAATGTTTTCATCAGAGAAAAGGATCTGTCTGTTGCGATTGTCTGCATAACACCGCAGTCAACGTTTCGCTTTTAGCATCCTCTGCTGCTTTAGTTTTGTCGTGAGGAAGTGCCCTGTACGCTTCCGGTAAGCTCTTACCCTTAGGTTAGTCAGCAGCACACGTGACATCAACATTCCTGAAATATTCAGCTTACGAGCCATCACTAATTATTTTCTAACAGGATTTCGTCGATTACGGCCTGCCACTGCTTTTACCAAGTGAGCAGTACTCACGGAACGCGGCAGACCCTTCCTACAGCGGTCAGTGATGGTCCCAGGCTCAAGCAACCTTTTTATGGTCCGGTAGACACAAAGTCGGCTGATCTTTAGCTTCTTTAGCATGTTGAAAATATCGGAATCCAATTTTCTAACTTTGTGCAGAGCTATTACAGCAATACGATTCTCATAATCACCCCTATTCCATGGCAAGTACTTCACCAAACACGTTATCTGCTCTATGACTGAACGTACAATGATTCACTAGCTGCTTCATGCCTCCTGGATGGTCAGTGAAGTTGCACACTGAGTGCGAGCCATCTGTCAAACGTTTGTAACAGTATTTATGTTAAAAGTGGGTACTTCGACGGTCTCCAAACGCTATCACTGATAATTAAAAAAAACAAATTTTCTCCTCTCTCACTACTATGTTCCTTCCTCCAACTTTTGCAATTCTTCCGCGAAGAACAATTGTTGCTCAAAATTGTTAGGTATTCTTTTCCGTTTGTGCTTTCTGCTTAGCTGTGAAACGTGTGGAGATGAAACAGGTTTATTTAATTCCTTTGCAGCTTATTTCTACACCTCTAAAATTGAAATTTTCTCTTTAGAAAAACTTTTGTGTAACAGAATTTGCACCCGAACCTATAGATTTAATTTTCTAGGTTTTGCAACTGAATACGAATAAGCGTCTAAATCAGTTTGTCCCAAACAAGTTGGCTCCCTGACGCACCAACAGAAGTACCGCGAAGTTTTTTAATACCAGATATATGTAATTACTTTGGAGTAAATGTTTATGTTGCTTATAAAAGATTCCGACATGAGAAACATCCATGCTCATCTGTTCAAAAGTTTCTTAACTTTCCAGACTTCTTCTATCAGCCCATAATCAGCGGTTTGTTACTTTTGCTAACAATTAAGACATGAGCGCTTTAAAGATGCGGAAGTTCTTTAAACGTGTTTGCACGTCACAAGATGAGGAAGTCAATGCAGAGAACAGTAAAGGTGCCTGTGAAATACGTAATTTAAGTAATAACGATTCGATGTCCAAACCCTGTATACGTACTCAGAACTGAGAGTCGGCAGGTATAATAACCTAGAGGAATTGTCTGTATTGTGAAAACGTTTTTGCAATAAGTTTCACTTGTTCGTGTGATGAACATTGTCCTACTCCTTTGTGTATAATTTGTGGAAAAATCTAAGTGACGAACTTACTTCATGATATAGTTTGTGTTAGATTCCTTGTTTACATAATTTTCCATCCCAATTCAGTACTTCGTTTGTAATTTTAATAGTTCTTTTTAGATAATCTGATAAAATAAACCAAGTATTATAGAAATAGCTAAACATCTTGTAGGATTGGCATAATTAAGCTAGCTGGGATTCTCCGATCTTTGAAGGTTCCGCGAAGTAAAAATGTTTAGAAAACACTGGTCCTGAACTTCCGAATTTAAGTTATCGAATCATATCATATTACATGTGTCATTTCGTGGCGAGGTTCAACTTCGAGAGCATTGGCTTCGGTCAAAGTGGAACATGGAGACATGTCAGTCTCGCATAATTTTTTTGAATGAGTTCGTATGCAGTCATTACGCGGGTGTTGCGGCCAAATCATTAATTTAACAAACTGGGCAAGCCCATGCGAATAAACGCACCATATGCTGTAGGTTCGCAAATTATCAAGATGGAGATGCGTCTTGTGCAAATGCGCCTCGTATTCGTGCAATAGTAGCTGTAACCGATGAGATGCTGAAAAACGTCGTGGAAGTTTACCCAATGGGACGTGTCCGGATATTTAGTGTGATCGTCCTTGTGTATCACTGGGCGATTGTCAGGAGCTTGGCGGACATGGAGAATAGGAATAAGCTGGATGTCTGTGTGACAAACGAATTCACAACAGCAAATAAGACACGTCGTCTTTGGGTGTTAATTTCCCTTTAAAAAAGTCACAGACTGGAAAGATTCCCACATTGAATCGTACCTTGAGATGAAAATTGGTTCGTCTGCTACAATCATATACTTACAGCACAGTAGTTGTATATATACCATCGAGTCACCTGAATTCCATCGAAATCCATCCATACACCCCTGCAAATGTCTGATCCTCGTAGGTGGTATGCCTCTTGCTTAATATACTATTCTTTTCTCAGACCATGTGAGAACATCATTTAGTCGTACTATTGTGCTGAAATGTAGCAGATGCCAGTAAATCACCTTACCAGGTAGGAAATAACGTCAACAAGTATGTGATTCCCATGTTTCACGGCAAAGCACGCCCACGACCCCCACTGGATTGTTCAACAAATCAGCAGCTTGCCTCCGAATCTTTTCCGAACCCTACACATTTGCCTTACATTGCTTCTGTCAATTATCACGTTTTTTCTCATTTCGATAATTTTCTTGTGTTCCACACTTTCCCCAAATAGCAAGATGTGTGCACGTTCATTGCTACGTTCTTTTCCATACAAACTTCTGATTTTTATATCCTTGTAATGCATAACTTCTAACGTTCGTAGAGTTCGCCTTGGAAGTGGGTAACTGCTTTTAACTTAGCAGCTATGTGCTTCCTACGTTTACGGAAGTACGTAACTGACACTTTAATTTAGGATACATTATCAGCACCAATACAATATTTCACAGTTTTCTCGTGTGACGCATTAAGTGTTAAGAGCTTTTCACTACAATATGATTGATTGAGAGATTTTATTTTAATGCTGAATCTTGTGAAATTGTATTTGATGTCGGAAGTCAAGACGAGTGGGAGATTAGCCATTTACAACTGAAGCCAGATATTTTTGTCACTATGAAGCGTCACATGTCTTTAGATATCTCAATACTGTTAAGATTACCGTTGGTAAAGATGTATCGATAAATGCGGTGCTTTAAATTTACAAACACAAAATTCAGTGCCAGCTAGAAATACGTGGCCGACTTGAACTCGTTGAACAGGGTATCAAATTAGAAAGCCTATTCAAAAGCTTTAAGGTAAAAGATCCAACTAGACGTTATTGCTGTTTTTCTTTAACAAATTTTATATTTAACTTATTTTGCAAATTATATACCCAAACTGGTACATCCTGTACATCCTGGTACATCCTGTTCCCACTACAGGGGCTCTGACGGCCGCCAATAGCGGTATAACTATACCATCGGGATTAGAGGAAATGCTATCCCACACTCACCAACCCGCTTGGCCAGCGTGGTGAGTTATGGCCAAACACCTCCAAAATGACTCCACAACTTAAATCTTGGCCCCAGTCGCCGGCAGCTGGAATGTACCTGGCCAAGGCAGCGGCCAGTGCGACATGAAGGCAGAGAGTGCTAAGAATCCCCGGAGGACCGGACTAGGCTGCCATCTGATGCTGACCTTGGCTACGTATAACGGACGCTCCCTATCTTCTGATTCAAGGCTTCTTGAATTGGAAGAGGAACTACAAAGGATCAAGTGGGACATCGTCGGGCTAAGTGAGGTAAGGAGAAAAGGAGAAGATCTCATTGAACTGAAAAGTGGACATCTCTTCTACTATCGTGGGACAGATACTGGCAGAACTAGTGGTGTTGGATTTATAATAAACAAGAAACTGAAGGATAAAGTTGTAGAAGTTGAAAGTTCCTCTGACAGAGCTGCACGACTCGTTATCCAACTCTCGAGAAGATACCAGGCTCAGATAATTCAAACTTATGCACCCACCACAAGACATGCTGAAGAAGAAATTGAAGAATTTTATGAGGAAATTCGTGATCTAAATAATAAAGGTAAGCAGCACTCAAAGATAATTATGGGAGATTTCAATGCAAAAATAGGGCAACGGCAACAGAATGAAACTTCAGTAGGTAAATTCGGTCACGGCAACAGAAACCAGCGTGGAAATACTCTCGTAGAGTTTGCAGAGGCAGAAGGGTTTTTCATCTTGAACTCCTTTTTCAAGAAAAAGCCACACAGGAAATGGACATGGAGACATCCAAATGGGACGACAAGTGAAATTGATTTTATTATGTGTAACAAAAAATTCGTCATAGAAGACTTCAGTGTGCTAAACAAGTTCAACACAGGCAGTGACCATAGATTAGGGAGATGTAAGATGCACCTCAACACTAAACTCGAACGTAGCAAGCTGATAAGACAAACAAAATGTATTGACATAACCAACCTTAAAAAGCACCATAATACCTTCAAATTGGAACTGAAGAACAGATTCTCTGCTTTAGAAGGCCTAACATCGGAAGAAGTTGATATTTCTGAAGTTAACAGAAAAGTAACCAAAGCTCTTATGGAAACAGCAACAAAATTAGCTGGGTCTAAGAACAAATTGCATATGAACAAATTATCAGGAAAAACCAAAATTTTGATGCAAAAAAGAAGAGAGATGAGGACAACTAAAGAAGATGTGACTTCCAAAGTGGAATATATAGAGCTATGCAAGACAGTACGAAAAAGTATCACTGAAGACGTAAGGAAATTCAACTGTGAACTAGTAAGGAAAGCAATTGAAAACAACCAAAGCCTAAAGATAGCAAAGGGACATCTCAGTAAGGGAAAAACAGATTATGGCACTGAGAAAAGAAGATGGTTCTGTAACAAGAAATAGAGGCGAAATTTTGACAAGAGTGAAAGATTTCTACTAAAAATTATATGAAAGGGATGATACATGTACTCCAGGCATCATGAAAGGTACCAGAGTTCTTCCAGTCCTTCCAGCAGAAGTTGCACATGCAATCAAAAACATAAAGCGGGGAAAACCTCCAGGAGGAGATGGAATTACTGTAGACATCATACAAGAAGCAAGTGGAGAAATCGAAACAGTACTCGCCCAAATTTTCACTCGATGCCTTAATGAAGGGAAAATTCCTGAGGATTGGAACAACGCTACAATGATGTTGCTACATAAAAAAGGTGACATTGAGGATCTCAGGAACTACAGACCTATCAGCCTCCTATCAGTGGTTTATAAAATCTTCACTAAAGTTCTTTCACACCGCTTGAAGGTAACACTGGACATGGCTCAATCGAGAGAACAAGCTGGATTCAGGAGTGGCAACAGCACAATAGATCATATCCACGTACTGAGAGAACTAATTGAAAGAGCGAGGAAATATGAACTTCCATTGTGCATGGCTTTTATCGATTATGAAAAAGCCTTTGATTCGGTGAAACCATCAGCAGTTGCAATGGCTCTGAAATCCTGCGGTATTGAAGATGCATACATTAATATTATTAATAACATCTATGAAAATGCAAGTGCAAAGATTCTGCTATTTGAAAATACAACACACATAAAAATTGGAAAAGGAGTGAGACAAGGTGACACCATATCTCCGAAGCTCTTTAATGCTACATTGGAAAATGTCTTTCAATCAATGAACTGGGAAAACAAAGGCATAAAGATTATTGGAGATTATCTAACCCACCTTCGTTTTGCTGATGACATAGTCATTTTTGCAACTACCCCATCAGAGCTACAGAGTATGATGCAGGAACTTGCTGACAAGAGTAAAGAAGTGGGATTAAAAATGAACTTTCAGAAGACAAAAGTGATGTTCAATGCTTTTACAAGAAATGAAGATTTATCGATTGATGGAGAAAAGCTGGAGATAACAGACACGTACGTTTATCTTGGACAGCAGATATCAAGTGAGGGTCACATTAGTGAAGAAATTAATCGGCGTACAAAACTTGCCTGGAGAGCTTTCGGAAGAAACAGCATAATTTTCAAGAGCAATATGCCATTATGTCTTAAAAGAAAAGTGTTTGATCAATGCATCTTTCAAGTGCTTACGTATGGTGCAGAGACGTGGACCTTAGCTAAAAGAGACATACAAAGGCTGCAGACAACTCAAAGAAGCATAGAGATGTGCATGCTTGGTGTAACAAGGAGAGATAAGAAAAGGAACACGTGAATCCGAAAAATGACAAGAGTGGAAGACATCATGATCAGAGTTAAATCCCTGAAATGGCAATGGGCTGGACATACTGCCAGAAGAACAGACCATCGATGGACAGCCGAAATTTTAGATTGGATTCCAAGGGACAGGAAAAGACCCAGAAGACGACCACATGGAAGATGGGTGGAAGAAATTCGTGACATGGAGGAGACTGGCACAAGACAGACCTTTGTGGAGGAAACTTGGGGAGACCTACGTCCAGCAGCGGATTGATAATGGTTGACAATGATGATGATGATGATACCCAAACTAAACCGTTTTACATAAAGAGATTAGAAATAGGTATTATTATCAAGAAAAAACTTCGTCTTCCATATTATGTCCCAAATGTACCAACGATGTTGGAGATGGCAAATGTAATCTGAGCTTTCCGTAAAGTTATTCTAACAAATTTTCAATAATATTGAGATCTGGGTTTTGAGGTGAACATGGTAGTTACTGTAAATAATGCTGCTTCTCTGCAAAGCAAAACTTCATGTGTTCCGTACTATTCACCGGTGCATATTTGATATACACAAAGGACGGTCAGTCAGGAACAATTCCTGCAACATTGCGTGCAGGTGAACCCCAAGAATGGATACATATTTTTCAGATTTGACGTGATCCTGCAGAATAAACAATGGCCCAAAGATTCCATGATATGGTACTTTACTCCATCAGGGATCATCCTCCACGTTTCGCAGTAGCTACCGTGGAGTCAAGGACTATTACGATCTAAAAGAATTGATTGCATGTCGAATGTAAACAAAGGTTTCTCGGAATTACTAAGAATAAGGCAACATTTTGTAATAAAGTTGAAGACATTTTCCAAATGCAAGCCGCTGTTGTAATATACAACATTCTGCAAGATTTAGTGAGATATTATTCTTAAAGGCAGAGAAGAATTATGACGAAAAACTTTGCGTTAAATATAATTCCTTTTCGGGCAATTTTACATTAATTACGCTGTTGGTATTTTAAAATACGTTTCGAAGGGAAAGGAGAATCATGCATCTGCTGAAAATAATTTTAAAACTCCATATTTTTTATGGAAGAAATTTGACAAAGCTACTGTTTTGTTAATGTCTCTAAATCATAGTAACTAACGCATGTAAAAATATATTTAAAAATATCACTATCTATGTTTTTTATACAAATCCCCATTGTGGCTAAAAATTTCGTCTAAATTGCTTTGGGTCTTTTGTGCAGAGACCTTTGTAAAAGGTAAAAACTAAAATTAAAACAAATAATTTTACACTCATGGGAAGACAAATACATTGGTCACAAAAATTTAGAGATATCGCATGAAATGAAGGATGTTTCTATCTGACTCAAGAAGGGCGCGATGACGTATTATCAGTGAGAATAGGTAAAACAAACGGCAAAGAGTGAGTTTAAAAAACGATGAATTGCGCAATTTTCACGCACGGCAAAGTGAAACTGAAAAATAGACAATATCGTAAATTCGGAGAATGCACATACCTCTGGATTTCAGTACCTGGTAACACCGCATCGATGTCAAAGAACGTCTTGACACATAGGAGGGACACTTGCATCTCCATTCTTGATGAATGTTATTCGACGGCGGCACTTTACGGAAGTATGCCAGTATACTGGCGTATGAAACTTGGTTAAACAGATGTCGCATTACAGCCTCCCCAATTTTCCCAATAGGATTTAAGCCAGAAGACCTCGAAGACAGCGGTAACGGTTCAATCCCATGAGTTTTCAGCTCCTGAAGCAAGCTCCACGCAGGGTGACTGCTTGCAACGTCATCGGGAAGCGGATTGCATGCCCAATGGCGGCTTGAAACTGTGACACGTTGTTCTTGTTTCGGTACACTAAAGCGTTCATGTACCCTTGACTAACATACAAGGAAGTGCCGCCACTGAAACGCACTCCTGTCCAGAATAGATATGACTGCCTATGGTAAGGGTGGACGAACTGCACTGATTGATCTCGTGTGCCGGTTTTCCTCCACGCGTGTCCTCATCGAGTATCATGATAAAGAGCGAAATAGGATTTTTCTCTGGAAAGTATATGGCGCCTCTCTCTATTCCAAAACATGTACTGCTGGACCCAGGTACATCTTTGAGGACAGTGAGAGCTGATGTCAAAGCTACGATTCTTAGCGGCTTCGTTCCTATGAGTCCGTGCTCGAAATGACGATTTCATTCCGTTTCAGTACATGCTGCGACACCGGAAATAGCTCTAAGTGATTACCTGAGTTGGTTACTGGTGGTAATAAGCCGTAATATGGTTAATAATATGATTACATACTGGAACACTGGATGCAGCTCGAAGTGATTACCTGAGTTGGTTAATGGTGGTAATAAGCAGTAATATGGTAAATAATATGAGTACATAGTGTGACACCGGATGCAGCTCGAAGAGATTACCTGAGTTGGTTACTGGTGGTAATAAGCCGTAACATGGTTAATAATATGAGTTCATACTGGGGCAGCGGAAGCAGCTAGAAGTGATTATCTGAGTTGGTTACTGATGGTAATAAACGTTCTTGGAGCACTTACTTGAAGGCGGCGACTTTGATTTCTGGTAGATATCATCGTGCGACCATTCCTGGGTCGATCTGAAATCTATAGAAATCTACTGTTTCATATTCATTTAATGACATGTGTAGCGTTCCGTAGCACACGTATGGTATTTACTACAACTTATTTGTCGTTCTCCTTAGTTTTGATCACACATTTTTTTGGTAAGTTTTGTACATAAGGGTTCTATTTTACGCTTTCAAAATACTTATAATTCTGCAGTCTCAACAAATTTGAAGTGGTCACATTATTTTCAGATTTTTATTTGTAAAATAAATTTTATTTTCAATTTTGTTTATTTTGTTTTCACTTTGTGATCCCGGATGTTCTTTTTAGTTATGCTTATATGATTTAGAAAATGACTACCTATGTTCAATCACGACTCCCATTGGTTGCAGAGTTTTTTACGAGTAAATTTTAACTGGCAAAAGAGGTAAAAGCTCGATACAGCGGGAAGTCGACGTGTCAGCAAATCAATTATATGTTCTGGAACATAAGTATAACATTAAAATGCATGCTTCAACTACTGCTTTATCTCGCCTCGTCATTTCGGGAACTTACAGCTCACGCTGGGAAGAAGCCAGGAGTTTGACAACTCCAGCCAATAAGACTCAAATCCGCTTTACAGAGAGCCTGTACATCCACAGAAGATTTTTTAATATGTGTTGCAACGAGGATTCATCTACTCAAGTTTCCCAGGCCTGGAAAGCCATTCTACCTGTAAAAGGTAAAGATAATTACATTCCACCCTGAAGTCTGGCACAGTGTGTGTCATCTCCTACATGTGTTTGGTGCAGGCCTCCGGTATGTAAATTGCTTGACTTTTTATTTGCTTCTGTGATTTGAATTACGTGGCAACATCTACCTTATTTATATGCCATGAGAACTTCTTATTCGGTCATTTTCATCTCATGAAGGACTCCAGAGGAGTCTGAAAGATCATATGAGTGCCTTTTAACCTTGTATATAGTTCATTAAATGTAATTTTACGAAGTACATCTGTCATCTTAAGACTTCGTTTTAATCGTGCAAAACACAGCGTTTTTACCTTATCATTTAACCCTTTCTGTTAACAGGAAAAGACCCAGAAGAAGACCACATGGAAGATGGGTGGATGAAATTCGAAAGTACGCGGGAGTGACATGGAGGAGACTGGCACAAGACAGACCGTTGTGGAGGAAACTTGGGGAGACCTTCGTCCAGCAGTGGATTGATAATGGTTGACAATGATGATGATGATGATTAATCACCCATGCACTGAAAATATTAATTGCCGGAGAACACACTATAATTGTTGGCTGACAGCTAAAACAGCTATTACCTTATTTCAACTAATTTAGGCATAGAGGGTTTAGTGCTATGTGCTACAATGAATATTGAAGTGTGGTGGACTGTATTTTAGGATTTATTAGGCGGTAATGAGGAAAAGGACCACGCAGTTCGTTTTTGAAGCATATCATGATTGAAGTATACCGCGTTTTTTCCAACTCTTAAATAATCCCGGCGGAGGCAGGGTGGGTATGTTTATGAGCAGAGGATACATAATGCAGATGCGTATACTTAAGCCTGTCTGCACAAGACTATATGTACTCCTACCCTAATCTAAATATGGTCACAATTAAACTGGAAACACAAAGAACCATATCGACGAGTTTTATATTGGCTGTTAGTTATACACGGAAGGGTCACATTATTGTGACCACCAGCTAATATCCAGATTAACCGCCGTGTGCAGCGCGGACAGAAGCTGGGGGTGGGCGCTAGAAATTACTCAATAAGGCGCTGGTAGGTGTTCTCTGGTATGTGGAGCCATGCTGACTGCAGTGCATCTGACAGCTGCTGGAGGGTTGGTGGTGGAGTATTCATAGAGCGAACAACACGATTCCACTCTCGGATATTTTAAGCTGTGTGACACCTCGCATTGTCGCGCTGGAAGAAGGAATACAATCCGCATGTATTGGTGTACGTGGTCTGCAAAATGGATTCATAACGAATTCGGTCCATAGTGCCTTCCACAAGTATTAGTGGACCCAGAGAATACCACGAAAACATTCCTCAGACCATAATCCTGCAGTCACCAGCTTGTGTTACACAGCATGCATGCCTCACGGGATTTAAACGCGGTCCCTTCTCGAATGATTGGTCATAAGCTAGCACTCAGACCACTGCGCCAACTGAGCAGTAACACCAGATTTCCCTGTAATGATATCATAAGTTCGCAATAACATTTTTCGTTGCACTTGAGCTTAAAGGCATAAATCCGTTTCCCTTCTGTCAGCCCTATGTATGCTGAGAAAGTTATTGACAGTGCAAAACCACAATTTTGAAAAAAATCTTTAATTGTGATTTATTTATAATAATCTTTTTGCTGTTTTGAAGTACATGTTACTAAGTTGTGGTCATCGAAATATAGGTAGGGTAAATTTATTTTATCACTTGCTTAATTTCTTACGGCAAATATCATTCTTTTTCCTACGTACAATTTGCATTCCAGGAAATTAAAGAAATAATTTGATTTAAAAATCCGGCAATGAAATTAAGGAAAAGGGTATAACCGTATAATTCGGACGTCGATGTTAACCTCAAATCTTAAATATCTGCAGAAAGTTTGCTGTTCATGGCAAGGCCGAAAAATCAATTTTGTTACGTAAGAGAAAAAAAGAAAATGATCATTTTTAAATGATATTGCGCTAATATCAGATGAATAAACGCCAAAAGAACTAGAGTTTTGCAGCATTAGTATCGGTCCGAGTTAGAAATTGTGCACTCATGAACGTACCCATGAACGTGCGTGATGCAGAGCTTCCCCATTACACGACAGTGAAGAGCGTTGCCTTCCTTTCAATGTATTATCTTCCAAATTGATTGAAAGTAAAAAAAACAGCACAGAACAAAACCAACAGTATTTTTCAACAATTTGTGAACCTCCGTCTTCTCGTTGGGTTACGTTTTAATCAAATGAACGCACTTCTGGTAATTTTCCAAATTATACTCCTTTACAATTTTCAAATTGTGACTCGGATTATTTTAAGAGTCGAAGGGTCGCAAAAACAATGTTTTTTAAAGCGCCGGATTTTCGGCATCGGCGAAAGCTAAATTCCTACCTTCAGAAACAGATAAACCCGTATTTCATATCACAAAAGCTATGTTTGGATAGATATTTAAAATAAACTTTTCTTTCTCTCCTTTCTTAGATATTGTAGTCTTTCATTATACCATCTTTAGGAGATACCCTGTTTTCCGGCGTCGTGGACGCTATTTTGTTTTTCTGAAATAAGTCCCGAAAACTTACCGTGAGTCTTCGAGACCGAAGATTACGTTTTTCGTAGGTTTGTGTTAATTCCAGAGGAAGATTTTCTATGTTAAAATGTTTACCGGTAAACCTTATTAATAACAAGACTGCCTTTGTCGTGAAACGCAGTGGGAAAACCAGTGGTTTTTTTTCCTTCCAGTCGGTTTTGCTAGAATGCATTTACGATAAACCACGTGTTCTATAGGCTTGTTAAAGCTTTGTTGATGGATATATCCATCAGGAAGCCTTTTAAGGTATTTATGAAAAAGAGTGGAATCCGTGGATGCGGGTCCTGAACCACGACCTAACCTTAACCAGTAGTATGAAAAGGGCAACAATTGCTCAGGTGTGGAAGTCGGTCCTAAAACCATGGAATGTTGTGAAGACTGAAATAGAAGTAAATTTTAAAAAAATTGACATCAGTTATACGTTAGATGGCACAGAAGATAACATTATGTGTAAAGATAGTGACACCTCGTAGAGTATTGAGTACCCTGATTATGACAGTGATATGGATAACACAAGTGCATTTTCTGGATTTGACGATATGGATGACTGAAATGTTTTTCCTTATATGTTGTTGAAAAATGTGTGTTGCTTTTAGGCTTTATTAAAGTGCTGCAAACTTATTTTTATATTTTTTTCTTTTCGGCTAAATTTTGCATTTTAAACTTGAGGTGAGTCCTTGACGCCGAGAAATACAGAAATCAATAAGAAAGAATTAGTGTCAATTATCACTTAAATAGCCATTTTCAAGAACGTAGAACTAGTAACGGAGAGTCCGGTCTTTCTCCCACAAAAAGTCAGGTACACTGCAAGGCATGGAGGGGATATATATCAGGCATGGATATCTTTATTAGGTCAGGAAATTATTCCACAGGGAACTCCACCCATGCTCGCTGCACCGCTGTTAAAAATTCCTTTGCATTAATTGGTTGAGGAGCCAAAACTGGAAGTAACGTTTCATAAGCACCCAAAAAAATTTCCACCGAGCTCATGTCCAGTGCAACCGAGTCCATTACAGGGAGAGAACTTCGTCAGAATAGTCTTTTAACCAAGTTCTAGTCAAAACTGCTCTGTGGCGAGGAGCATTATCTTTCTGAAAGGGAAGAGTGCATCTCCTTATCGGTGAAAAATTCCATGAAGGAATGCAGATGGTCTGAAAGGACGGACAACTACCGTGAACCTTCTTAAGATGCATCTAGATTAACTCGAACATGATTGTTCCACAAGTCCAAGTGCGTGCTAGTTGAACGCATCCTACATCATAACCGAAATGTCACAGTTTTGAACAATTCCTTTTCCGCATGCCTGCTCCATCGCATTACACGATTACCTCTACCCTTGCGTCTCGCAAAATAACTTGAAATAAAAGATTCGGGACGATGAAGGATTCATGGGACCAGGAAGCCGTTTCTAAGTATCTAAGGTCCCGTGCGGAGGCTATATGGGTATCAAACATTAAATTCTTAAAAAGGGCCAAGCATCAGGACTTTTTTTTTTGGTTATTTTGTATTTTCCACGTCTGTTGCAATGAAAACTGTAGGTTTAAGAATCGGCATTTTTAAAGTACCTTTCTAGGTACAGACGTCTTATTCTGGCCCTCCATCAGTTCTGTACACAGCATCTGCGACACTTTGTGAGTTATTTCCATATAGAAATCGTATAAACTTAATTCAGTTTAGCACTCTGTTAAACTTGTTTCTTCTGTAATATATAACTCCGAAATTCCTCGTGGAAACAATACTGGAAACTTACTTTGCCTTCTCCGGTGTTACTGTTTGTGGAAGAGCTACGTGGTTCTTCGAACCATGAGTCTTTTATACCATTTTAAACACAAACTACGATATATTTTTCATTCTTATTAACGTTATATACACTGGTGTGCAAAAATTAAGAACGAAGAGGAGAAAGTAGCATAACAGCGGAACGAGCAGGCAGAACGGACCGAATTACCACTCAGGAGATAGACTAGGGTCCGGTACTGTAGGGCATGCGCATATATGCAGCATGACGTAGGGGGGTGAGTGTCGGAACTGTATAAAGAACATGGGCGGTGTACGCTCAGCAATTCGGTGAAAGATATTGCACGGTGTACATCGGTTTGAACGACGTCGATATGCTGCCTACGTGGGATATGGCCAACAGGCGACCCATTACACGACATCTGGATGACTTTACCCGAGGTCGCGTCATTGGGAAGTTGGAAGAAAGTTGAAGTGTGACTAGTGCGGCCGAGGAGTTTGGGAACGATCACAGCATCATTTCACGTAATTGGAAAGCATTTCAAATGACAGGAACTGCTGTCCGAGAGTTTAGCAGTGGTCGGCCACGAGCAACCATGGCGGCGGACGGCAGGTATATCGTCCTACAGGCGAGAAGAGACAGACGGCAGACATCGGGAGAAATCGCAAGACACATGCAACAGACATCTAGACGTCCGTTATCTCGTTTTACCGTGGCCAAGATGATGCACAAAGGTGATCTATTCGCACGACGACCAGTACGGTGTGTGCCATTAACGCTTGCTCAACGGATACGGCGGTTTCTGTGGTGCCACATCAGCAATGGGGTCGAGTTTTCCTTCCGGATGAGAGCCGATTTAGTCTGACGAGCGATTCTGGACGTATACACATCTGGAGAGAGCAGGGAACACGCAATCACACCTCCAACATCATCGAAAGGGACCGGTTTGGTGGTGGTGAAGTTCTCGTTTGGGGCGGTATCATGCTTGGTAGCCGTACTGACCTCCACTTCTTCCAAGGAGTTTCTGTCACTGTTGTCCGCTATTGTACTGAGGTTCTCCTGCCTCACGTGCGTCTGTTTAGAGGTGCCGTGGGTCCTGAGTTCCACTTCATGGCTGACAACGCTACACTTCATCGTACAGTGGATGTCGCAGAGCGAAGATATTCAACGCATGAATTTGCCCGCAACGTCCCCGGACCTAAATCCAATCGAAAACGTGTGGGACCTTCTCGGGAGACGCTTGGCAGAACGTCACCAGCCGCCAGCAACGATTCCGCTGCTGCGATTGGCGCTACAAGAGGAAAGGGCCGCGATGCCTCAATAGCTCTTTGACAACCTCGTCCTCAGCATGGACAGACGTTGTAAATCCTGCAACGCGGTTAGGGGTGATCATACCCTTTACTAAAGACTGGATTTTGTTTGGCAGCCGCCTGTCACATGGACGTTTCTGTCTTCTGTCCAGTTGTGCACGAAGCTATATTTTCAGTAAAGTGCCTTTGTATCCTTTGGATTCCTTGTTTCGGCGGATTTGCTCACTTGCTCCATATTCGTACATCTTGGGGATCTTATGGTATGATTTTAGTCGATGTGGAGCATTTCTTCATGACGTTACATTCCAAAAAGTGTCTCGTCTTTAATTTTTGCACGCCAGTGCATTTGAGCACAGAAGATGTTTTGGCGAGTCTTGTGGATTGCTTAGTTCAAGTTCTGATATTTCTTCATGAAGTATAAATAAAGATGTGTTTTTAAAAGATATAAAAACATATCAATGTACAGCTGGTCTCTTTTTTTATGTTCAAAGTATTCGTTTCTTTCCTGTTTTTGTGAATTTGTCATTTCTTGAAGAATTAGATTCGTAGAGCCTTCCACAGGTATGAGTGGACCCTTGAAATCCCACGAAACATTCCCCAGACCATAAAGCTGCCACCACCAGCTTGTGTTCTTCCAGAAATGGTTGAAATGTGTTTATTCTCCAATGATCTCGCCTTATGCTCCAACGCTCAACCGTTCGATGAAACAGAAAGCGTAACTCATCGTAGAAGGCAATTCTTTGCCATTCAGCGGAGGTACAATTCCGATACAGTCGTGCAAATAATTGTTTTTTTTTCTGCCGATGCACCTTCGTTAGCATAGGTACAGTGACCATCCGTCAGCATCAGAATCCCATACGCTGCAAGGTTTGCTAAACTGTCGTTTGAGACACACGTCCGGTAGCCCCCTGGTTCATTCGGCCAGCGTGTTGCTCCACTGCAGGTGTCGAACGACCCTCACGCACCTTCGATGCCGACGTTAACTCCTCACGTCAATGTCACGTCTCTTATTCGCAATGGTGCCATTTCTCCAATCACACTACATATTAACACAGTTACACGCGAACTGTCCACAAACTGAGCTGTTTCAGAAATTCGCCATCCTTGGCCCGAAAACCGATAATTATCGCTTTTTTGCAAATGTGATAAATCGCTCCTTTCATCCATGACAGCAACGATTGACATGTTTTCAGAATGCCTACAGCACGTTTTATATACTCTACAAGCCAGCTCTCGAAACGTGCCTTCTTTCATATGCTAAGTGCTGTGGACGGCAAAAGTATGAGGTGGTCAAAATAATGTGACTCGACTGTGTACTTAGCCATGTTTCAAAATATAAAACCTTGTTTCCGTCTCCGGGTTTCTTATGCAAGTCTTTCTGCAAAAGCAAAAATAAAATGGGAATCCTTCCTGACCCAAATATAATCTTTGAACCGTCAAGAAACTTCGATATAACTACTTTTGTGATCGAAAGTTTCCCTATATCCGACACTTCCAGGAAATTTAAGTGAACATGAAAGATACAGAAAACAAAATCTGATTGCTCATACTGAAAATCGTTCTCTTTTACGTCTTACGTGCGTGACCATCTCGGACTTTCTTTGTGAGCCCCATGATGCTCTCAAAGGAACTATCAATTACAGGAAAACTATCTTTCTGATTGAAAGATAGTTCTTTTGTAATTGAATTCGAATTGTGGACGTTTTAGCATAGACGGCTGGTATCCACAGGTCATGGAGATAACCAGAACTTTGTTTTATTGCACATATCTAAGTTCTTGTGTGATGTACTGTTACTTTTCTAAGACTTTTTCCAGAAATCTTCTGGAGCCATGACATGCATTAAGAGATTAATGGTTTATATCTCAAGTAGGCTTCATCTGTCATTTTGTTACCACCATGATTTATGACTTTGCAACGTGCTTGACTTCCGTAAGCGATTATAATCAGTACTCATTACCTGAGACATGACTTTATGTAACAAAATTTGAGAACTTTTTCCATGCATCAATGCTGTGCCTGTCTAACCATTGATATGCTTGTCATGCTGTAAAACCTTTTTCCTCATGTTCTGATTCACCTTTCTTCTAGATTTCTGGAATTTTACTAAATCTAATTATCGTTGTATCAATCTTTACGTTTGTAACATATATTTTTCTTTCATGTGTTTCCGTGAAAATCAAAAAAAAATATATATATACCATGATGTCAATAAGAAAACTCTCAGAAGGCGAACGATTGATGAGTTTGTTTGTTCTAATGATAATACCAATAGGAGATGAATGTTTCCAGGATGCATCAAAATAAATATTTAGTCATAATACGTAGATAGATAGATAGAAAGTTGAGGTAGGCATATTACAATTTATTCTGCTGCACTTGTTTCCTCTGCAGCAATTTTTGACTTAGTTCAAAGTGAAATACGAGCTAGTTTTATTTCAATAACATTTATAATGAATAAGGCTTTTGCTACTGAGCTAATTGCTAAGCTAATTATAGTGAATATAGCTTTCACTAATACTATAATGAATTCAATGCTTGTACTAAGCTTCTAATAGTGAATTCAAATGGTTGTTGTTACTAGTTAATTAAGATCATGAATAAAGTTTCCTGCTAGTAGTGTAGTAATAGTAATGAACCAACTTATAACTGGTAGTAATGTTGTAGTAGTAATTAAGATGAATAAAGTCTTATTCTGGTTGTTACTAATAACACTTAATGAAATAAACCTAACAGCCAGACAGAGGTCTGACAGTACTATGAACTGAGAAAGACGTACTTACTTAAAACCTTTTATTACGAACTTCTACTGGTATCATCACACATAGCTACTCAAATAACACGTAGCTCCTTGCACATGAACGAAGCTCTAACAAACGCTCTCTCTATACAACAAACGCTCTCCCTATACAACAATAAACGCTCTTCCCGTACAACAACAAACGCTCTCCGTACAACAACAACGCTCTCCGTACAACAACAAACGCTCTCCGTACAACAACAACGCTCTCCCTTTGCATCGTTGAACGCGCCTATTTATACTGGCTACCACCACGCCATGACTTACACTCATTGCCAGATCTCATTCAGCGGGTGAAATAACATCTCGTTCAGTAAGAAGATAATTTACATAGAAAAATAAAATAACCAGAGATAGTAAAATCAAAAGGAAAGTGAATCGAGAGTATACGTTACATCATCTCCCCCTTAATTTTTTTTTCTTTTTTTTTTCCGAAAAACCTATCAATTTTGGAGTGTAAGTCTTACACTTCGTTGATTGACGTTTATCGACCTCTTTTTTGTTTTGTTGTTTGGTGGCAGCAGTATTTACAATATCAAACTTGGCATGACAAAATCAAGAAATCTGCATTCGTCTGTGAAACACTTGTAGTTTTGAACAAAACAAACCTGCATCGGCATACCTTCCTTTTATTCTGCCTAGCAGGAATCACTTTTTTAATTTCAAATTACGTTCTCATTATTCGTTGAATACACACCAACTGTATCAGCAGCGAAGATTGCCTGGAGCTGCCTAACAGTAACAATTTTATTATTTTACGCCTAAGCACATAGATATATATAAAAAAATTTGGATTAGTAGATGGACATAGAAGAAATATAAAAAAAAAGACATATATACACAAAAAAGAATGCATAGGCCCACACGAAAAAAAGAAATTCTGACACGCCAACTGATCGTGCAGGAAAAACAACAAACGAAGAAAAGAACCTGTCCACGAGAACTTACTTATCTCGAGGACGCATAAAAAACTCTAGTACGATAACGTTTTCCAGGCCTAATCGGCCTGGTAAATTCAGGTGGCTTAGATCTTTTCAAGGACTTGAATGGATCTGGAACATCGTTATGCTGTCGGTCAAGAAATCCCGGCGGCTGACAGGAACGGTCAGGAATGGCTGAAATCCGTCGGTCAGGAACGGCTGAAGTCTGGCGGTCCGGAAATCCGTGCGGCTGATAGAAACGGTTAGGAACGGCTGAAATCCGTCGGTCAGGAACGGCTGAAGTCTGGCGGTCCGGAAATTTCTGCGGCTGACAGGAACGGTCAGGAACGGCTGACGTCCGGCGATCAGGAAATCCCTGCGGCTGACAGGAACGGTCAGGAACGGCTGAAATCCGTCGGTCAGGAACGGCTGAAGTCTGGCTGTCCGGAAATCCCTGCGGCTGACAGGAACGGGCTCCCCCAGGCTTTTGATATGTAGTCCCTTTGTGCTGGGGCCCGTGGTGTCCTCCCATCATTCTTTTGGACGGACGTGGCTCCGACCACATCGTTTGTTTTCGTTTTCGCCCTCGTGGCATGAGAGTAGCAGCAGGCATCGGCCCTGTTTGCCCTGAGCGTAGGTTCCAGGGGCGAAACCCGGGCGGATGCAAGGATCTCTGCCTTCGTCGCTGTTGCAGCGAAGCAGATTGGGGAGACAAGTTACGTTTTTGCCCAGCTTTTGGTGGTGCTGGACGGTTTGTAATAGGTGTTTGACGTTTAGGAATAGTCAAATTATTGTTCATAACTGATAAATCAGAAATATCCGAAGCCTCCGAGTCGCTGCTGTAATTTAGTTGTTGTGCAGGGCGATGTTTATTCCTGCCTATAGGAATACTCTCTGATGAGGTATTCTATTAAGTAGGAGCTTGTGGTGTTGCAGAGTTATCAGAAAATGGGGCAGCAATAGTCTTGGCAATGGTTGGAGGGAAAGGAACGATACTAGTATTTGAAGAACTTGATTTGAGCCTTGGTCTCATGGGAGAATCAGGTTGCGTGTTTGGAAACCCTTCTTGAGGAGGGGAGGGTGAAGAAAAAATCACTGGAGATTCTTCCAAAATGTTTGTTGGTTCGTCCAAAATTTCTGGAGGTTGATCGTGAGATATAGACTCTTGAGTCTGTGGAACAGAAGGTTGAGTAGGGTTGATTATAAATTCGATATTTCGTTCATGATACTTGCGACACTGAGCAACGTGTACGTATTGAAATTGATTGTCAGGTTTTTCAAGAACAATGTTATTTTCAAACACATTTGCCACCCGATATGGACCTTCGTAGCTGGGTGAAAATTTCTTCACTAAAGTATGAGAAACAGACTGGAAGTGCGTTTCCACGAGAGTGAGATCTCCAACGACAAGATCTGGTTCCCTACGCCTAGTATTATAATATCTTGCTTGAGCCGCTTGTGCTCCTAGCATTGCAACACGAGCTTTTTCTGCCATGATTCGTACTGATTGCGGAGTTGGTCGCTGGTTTAGTTCGTCGATAATCCCCGTTAAATTTTCAAAAGGATTATCGTACTTTGAACAAGACATGGTAGTCGGAGACAGAAGGATGGACATTCAGTTTCTGAAGTTGTGGAAACAGTCAGCATTCCTTAATTCATAGTGCCATGTGTGTACCAAGAATACCTCATGGAAGGTATTACCACCCACCGTGGAGTGCACAGTGGCCGACCACTGGTGCTGAATAACCGCGACCAGCGGCGTAGGACGAGGATTTTCAATGCAAAACGACAAGTGACACTGGCTCAAATGACATCCACATTCAATGCAGAAGGTACCAGAGACAAATGCATCACGTCAGATCAGCGTAATGTCGCTCCTATGCAGTATGGCTGCAGAAAACTCACCAGAATGTATTTAGTAAATTTACGACATCCGACACAGCGCCTCACCTGTGCTCGAGAACACGGTAATTGTACTTTCTAGCACTGGCAACACGTGGGGTGGTCCGCTGAGTCACGCTAGCTGTTGTTACGTGCTGGTGGTACGGTTCGAGTGTGGCACGGATCGCATGAGGCTATGGACCCCAGCTGTCAAAAAGGCACAGAGCAAGTTGGTGGTGGTTCCATACATGTGTGGGGTATCTTGGCGTGGCTCCGTTTGGGTCATCTATTCCTGGTAAACACGTCAATAACTGGTAATCGCTTTGTTGCTCTGTTGGATTACCATATGTAAGCTTTCGAAGACTACATGTATCCCAAAACGGATGGGATTTACAAAGCGGACTATGCACCATGTCATCGGGCACAAGTTGTGCAAAAAGGGCTTGAGGAGCATTCTGGACATTTCTGACAGATAGTGTAGATATCCGTCAGAAACGATACAACGTTCGCCTTAAATACCTAATCGAGCACTTTTGGGACGTGGTGGAAGATCCATTCGCACCAGGATCCTGCACCTGCAAATACGAGAGAACTGTGGGCGACTATTCAGACGGCATGGCTGAACATCTCTCCAGAAGTCTTCTGGCCACTTGTGGATTCCATGCCTGGTAGAGTTGCTGAACCTCGCTGGACTAGGGAGGTCCTACACGATACCAATTACGTATCCGATGATTCTTGGCATTTCAGTGAATACCACATTTTTTCGTTTACGTCAGTAGCAGAATTATATCATGAAATTCAGTATGCAGTACGTAAATGGTCTCGTTCTATGGTCATGAGATGTTCCACGCATTCAGTACAACCTCAAGAAAGAAACACTGGAGTTCCCGAAACAACCAAGCGCCAGAGCTGCACAGAGGAAGATTTCGACTTTTCGGGTTATCCAGTTTCTAGCACAGTCGGTATCTGCTGAGGTAGAACAAAATGACATAATTTCGTTTCTCGTGAATCGAATGCATTGTCTTCCTATAAGGATCTAAATTTCCTTCAAATTATTCTTATATTTGTATGATTAAACGAATCAAGTTGAAGTAGTACTGACGCCATGGGCTATCATCAAGCAAATGTAGCATTTCAGGCTTAACTTGCATTAAAAATTACCCATTCCTAACAGTTTGCTTTTTCAAGCTTTTGTGGAAATTCATACGATACCCAGTTCTGTTTAAAATGTGTAACATATTTAGTTGATTTTTTTTTCAGTAGAAATACTGTAAGCAAAAAAAATAGGAAGAAACAAATTATAATTTTGTTATTAAATACCCAATCAACTAAATACAAACTGAAAACTACATCGTAAAATATTGCTTACTATTAAAAACTACTAATTACCTAGAAATTCACAGCGAAAATAAAATTCTGTGTCTCGCTCTTCGTTATATAAGACTTGTTGAAAGTCAACAAAATTTCGTCACCTTTTTTTAGCAAATGCAAAACATTTAACGCACCGAATTTTACTTTTTGATTTATACACTGAAATGAATTTTAGAAATTTCTGCGAAAAAAGTAAGAAGATGCGGAAGTAATGTTCTATATTTTGTTTTAGGTAAACTTTTGTATCCATCCAGTGAGAAATTCTTGCATTGTTTCTATTATGTAATATTATTTTCCTAACAATGTTCTGGTGGGAGTGTGCTCATTTTTCTTTCTGTCGTTGCATAATGTCTAAAATGGTGGGCTGATTCAAAAATTATATCCTTGAAAATATGGAACATCGAGATGTATAACCTTATCTGTTTCATTATTTCGTGGAAATGTGGCCCAGTTTTAGAGCTAGAAGTATGGACTTCTATGTTGCAAGCAAAAACTCAAATGTTCTCTAACGAATGGCAATCACATCAAAGTCATTAAAGGGTTACTTAACTTTATAATTAACATTTTTTTAAGTTAGTCAGTACACAGTATGATTTTCAAAATAATGTACATTCCGAAATATGTCTAATTGAAGTCTCTTGAGTGACGCTTTGCTGTACTACAGCTAGCTGAATGCTGCCTTCCAGCATGAAAAGGCTCCCCAACGCGGAAGTGGTTCATTGATTTGCAGTGTAGAGTACTGGATTCATTTCAATAGTATGTATGCATGCATAATTGTTTACTATTATATAGGTTCTTTAACACTCATTTCAAAACAACTCGTGGACATTGATTTGAAACTTGAATTGATATGTTCTTATTCAGATATTTAATCAACGTTGGTTCAAGTATACATGAAAAATCCCGAGTGCAGCATTTAAATAATGGACATCGTTATATTACCCAATTATCACAAATATATAGTCATTAAAATGCATATGAACAGATACATATTTAACATAATTTAGTGTTTATTTTTTACAGGACTGATACATTTTTGGACCAGGAATTTCTTAATCCAACAAACTGCACACCGAACTTAGTTTTTATTAGGCAGTTGTCAAATAAGGTGTTTCAAAACTTCATTCTTTGCCTCACATTGACACTGTATCAAACAACCGATTTGAAAACAGAACAAAAAACATAATATATGGTTCAGTAAAATAAAATATCTCTCTGTGTTCTCCTACATAGCGAATTAACATTACATCTTCATAATGCTCGCTACCAAAATTATTAAAGAAAGAAAATTTATCTCCTGTTTACGCCATGTAGAAATACATATTTTTGTGTAGTCGAGCAGGCATCGCATGAAGGCAGAAAATGGAATCTAAGTCCACATACATCATCATTAGCCATTCTCCAGTGCCATGCGACATTTGTTGTTAGAATAGTTTTCCTTTTAGCTGCATTACATGTAAGTCCACGTATCTCAGGCATTTAGAAAGACATTGCAGGTGAATAGGGTGGCAAAGAGCATGCTACTCCCGGAGTATACAGAATGCCGCCATTGTAGGGAGTATCTAATGTGTTGACACTTTTGCGCGAGTATTTCAGTATTAAATCCGTAAGATTTAAATGTATGTGAGACGACATTTAAATGTCTAATAGTTACTTTTTTTCTCTGCAGTGTGTATATGTACGGCCGCGATATAACATGATAATTTACCGCTTACTGATCTCTTTCATTTTTTGTTCGATATGAACACTTGCTAATTACAGTTTGATCTAGAAAATTCTCGTTTCGTACGCGAATATTTTTAATATGTAATTTCTACAGTACATTATGAATTGAATCAAGAACTCTTGCTATACCATTTTCCCCATTGATCGATGTCTGTGCAAGTTCAATTAGTGTCTGTGGTTTCAGAACTACAGCATTACGTTTTTCAGTCTAAATCTCTGCACAGTCATTGGACATTTAGCTATCGTCCACTTTTTCAGTTGGCAATCGGAAGTTCCATGTTGTCGACTTTTGTGGCGTGAAAAACAACTTCAGATGCTACTGAAAATGGCATTTTATGTAGCATTGAAATGCGCCGCTTTTAATTTCTATATTTTGTTCTGACAAATTTAAATGCTCAACGTACATCCTCTGTTGACTGATATAGTATCATTAGACCACAAGGAACTAGAAAATATGTGCATTACAAAGAAATTAAATTATATGATGCCTCTAAAGTAAATTTGCACCGGTTTTAAATTTAAAACAAAATTCCACCTCAGTAATCTTCTCTCTCAGTATACTCTACATTATAAGAGATATCTTCTGAATTTTTTACCTGCTGCACAACTTTGAATGACGGAACGTATTTCTCTCGATGTAAAGGTCCCATTTCAAAAGTACAATTTCTGTCCTTTACTATATCTTTTTGGCAGCTATTTGCGATTTTTATATTACGGAATTGAGCAGCGCTGGTTCACACAGTTAAATACTTCTGAATTTTGTTTAGTTATTTCAGTCCCTGTGATTATTCTGCACTTGCCTATTTTATATGAAGTTGGACTTTTAGCTATCCTTTAATTTTTCCACAGCAAAACTAAATTTTTTCAGTTATTTCGTGTTCCTTCTTTGCTTTCAAACATTACAATTTGAAAAATTCCTTTTGGATTGAAACGGATTAATAGGGCGTATTCACTGTACAGGGAGGTTCACGATGCCTTCTGTTTTATATTGTAGAATATGAGCCCGTTCACTAATTCTCACATATTTTTGCATTTACGTTGTGCTGTTTTTTGTTTCACAAGATGATCCGAGAATTAAAGAAGGGATTCCATTCATATGCATTTTAATGACTATATATTTATAATAATTTGGTAGTATACCGATGTCCATGATTTAAAAGCTGCACTCGGGATTTTTCATGTATATTTGAACCAACGTTGATTAAATATCTGAAAAAGAACATATCAATTGAAGTTCCAAATCAATGTCCACGAGTTGTTTCGAAATTAATGTAAAAGGACCTATTAAATAGATAAAAAATATGCATGCATACCTACTAGTGAAATGAATCCAGTACTCTACGCTGCAAATCAATGAACCACTTCCGAGTTAGGGAGCCTTTTCATGCTGAAAGGCCGCATTCAGCTAGCTGTAGTACAGCAAAGCGTCATTCAAGAGACTTCAATTAGACATATTTCGGAATGTACATTATTTTGTAAAAACCATACTGTGTACTGACTGACTAAAAAAAATGTTAATTACAAAGTTAAGTAACATTTTAATGAATTTGTTGTAACTGCCATTTGTTAGAGAACATTTGAATATTTGCTTGCAACATGGAGGTCCGTACTTCTAGCTGGTCCTCTGAATGGTTATGCATCATGTGTGACCATAAATGTGTCTGGATTAGGGTTAGGTAGGAGAATGTAGATTCGCTGCAATAAGTGGTTGAAAAGTGAGAAAGCAATTTTCGTGCGTGTTGCCCAAAGCGTGGGTATTGTATTTCATTTTTACATATTTCAAGTGGATCTTTCTCAGCGTCAAATAAAGACTTTAAAATGCAATTCTTTAAGAGCTCAATCAATTCCATCTGTAGCGTTTTAGAACCCATAAAAGGAAATCATGTGCGTTGCAGTAATCAAAATACCTCTTATGACTTACCAATGTTTTAATTGTGACAGTCAGTCGGGGAGCACTATTTCGTTGAACCATATCTTACCCTTTGGCATATTAATAACGGTCATATTAAAGATTAAAATCAAAACAATAAAAGACGAACAAAAACGTTAAGAAAAATAAAAATTTAGATTCACTCAAAAGGACGCAGATTCCCCATTTCTGAACCAGTTTGTTATTTGCAAAGAAGTGAGTCTAAAATTTTGAAATACTTGCATAAACGCATCGGCGTCTGGTATGTTACGTGTTTAAACAACTTCAGATCGCATGCTGCATTCAGTCGAAAAAGAATAAGATGTCGTAGTCGTTGCTGTGAACAGCAATGCATGTCGTTGTTCTGTCAGTGGTTGGGACACCTAACAGGTGAACAGCCACAACTGGCTAATTAGGGAACTTTTGCTTTACAAGTTTTACCTCGGTCATAACGCTGTTCAAACAACATGAAACCTTTGTCATGCGAAAGGGGAAGGTTTCGTGGACCACAGCACTGCAACCAGATGTTTCAAGAAATTCCGTTCAGGTGATAGAAAACTCGACGATAAGTCAAGGCCATGGAGGCCGTGAACCGTGGATTCGAAGGTCGTGCGTCAGGCCGTAGAAGCACATCCGACAACCACCGCACGGAAATTATTAGGTCAGCTTGTCATATCACTGACCACCGTGGTTCGTCACTTTGAAGACTCCGGCAAGGTATACAGAAGCTGCCAAATTGGCCCTCACGTACTGACGCCAGCTGAAGCAAACCGACGAGTGGAGGTGTACACGAAACTCCTTGAAAACTCGCGCAATATACGTTTCATCAAGAAAATAGTTATGTGCGATGAAAAGTGAGTCTATTTCCATAATCGTAAAACACAACGGCAGTGGTTGAGTCCAAGCCAGCTTCCAGAACGTGTTGCCAAAAGTAGGCGCTTCGAGTTCATGGTGATGCTTTACGTCTGGTGGAATTTTGAGGGGTTACTCCATTACAAATTTGTTCCAGACGTTCGCAACATCAAAGCCAAACTCTAATTTGAAATTTACAGAAGAAATACTGTAAGCAAAGAAAATTGGAAGAAACCAATTGTAATTTTGTTATTATACATATAATCAATCAACTAAATCCAAACTGAAAATGACATCGTAAAATATTGCTGACTAGAAAGTACTGATAATTACCTATAAAGTGACAGCGAAAAAAAAAGCTGCTGTGCCTTGCTCTTCGTTTTGCACTGGTGTGCAAAAATTAAGGACGAAGAGGAGAAATTAGCATAACAGTGGAACGAGCAGGCAGAACGGACCGAAAGACGACTCAGGAGATAGACTAGGGTCCTGTACCGCAGGGCATGCACACACATGCAGCATAACAAATGGGAAGGGAGTGTCGGAAGGGTACAAAGCACACGGGCGGTGTACGCTCAGCAATTCGGTGAAAGCTATTGCACGGTGCACATAGGTTTGAACGACGTCGAGTTGCTGCCACCGTGTGATATGGCCAACAGGCAATCCAGTAGACGACAGCTGGATGACTTTCCCCGTGGTCGCGTTATTGGGAAGTTGGAAGAAGTTCGAAGTGTGACTAGTGTGACCGAGAAGTTCGGGATTGCTTACATCATCGTTTCACGAGCTTGGAGAGCATTTCAAACGACAGGAACAGCGTTCCGAGAGTTTGGCAGTGGTCCTCCACGAGCAAACACGGCGGCGGACGACAGGTATATTGTCCTAAATCCGAGAAGAGACAGACGAAAGACAGCTGGAGAAATCGCAAGGCACATGCAACAGACAACTGGACGTCCGTTATCGCGTTTTACCGTGGCCAGGAGGCTGCACAAAGGTGGTCTATTTGCACGACGACCAGATGTATGTCGTTTTGAAGGAGAAGTACCCGGCACTGGTGAATAGAATGCGCGCTCTCCTACAGCAGGACGACGCTCGCTCTTATACCACCAGAACCTAGCGGGCAAAACTCCAGGAACTTGAGAGCATCGAATTGATGTCACACCCAGCATGTAGTACGGTACATTCCCCGTAGGATTTTTACCTTTACCAGTCCATAGCCCACTTCCTTCGCTGTCGGTTTTTCAACAACCATGGAGACGTGGCAGCTGGGGTGAAGCAGTTCTTCGCCTTGAAGAACAAGAACTGGTAACGCCGCGGAATCGTCGAACTGGCTGACAGATGGATAAAGACGATGCAACGCGATGACCTATACTTTGAATGCTAGTCAGCTTTCGTCGTAAAGGTGCATATTAAGTCATTAAGAGATCCAAATATTACAAAACATTCGACTTACCCTCTTTAAACAATATTTACCCAATGTCTAGCACATAAATTTCCGGTAATTGTGAGACAGGGAAATGGTTTTTATGTTACACAAAACACATTGTCGTTTAATAATATCCATGCAGGGAAGTAAAGTTATCCTGATTAACCAATGATTTAAATTAACTGTTTACTGTTAAGTTAACGTAGGTAATGAGGTAGATAACGAATGTGTTGTTGAATACCCAGCTGTATCAATTTTGTAGTATTATATTTTAAAAAAAAATTATATATACATTTTTTCTGATTTTAAATGGTTTTCAGAATTTTTCCATTTTCGTTCAGAAGTTTAGTCCTCCTGTCTGGAAGATAATTTTTAATAATATTTGTTCCATATGCATTGTACCGGAAGGCTGACAGTAGACAACTGGGTTTAGTTCAATGATTGACTGGCTAGCAGGCAGAAATATTAAACAAACTTGCAAAATTACTGTTGGTGAACTTTGAGGTTAGCACCAGAATGACGTTTATTACGCCACTTGGACACAAAATAGTGGATTGCTATAAAACATAGGTGACCAGTCTGCGACACGCGTGCTGTTGTTGTAACAATTATGATCGCCTTATATTAGGGCATTTTAAGAAATGGAGACAGGAGGTACAAACACAGTACTTGCTAAGACAGTAACGGTAGGGATTTTATATCCGAACTGGGCAAATTTTAAAATTATGGTTACCGCTGAAAATCGTTGTACGCTTCTTCTTACCGAGAGCATGTTCATTTTTCACTCACAAAATGTTTATTGTAATGCCTATATACATTATGAGCTCCCCAATGCCTTTAAAGTATTATTTAACTATAATCCTAGAAGATTTGAATTACCCGTAACCGTGGGATAATGTGCTGGGAGGAATGTATTCCTTCTTTGCATATATGTACAACAACTGACTTTGACTGCGTTGATGTGTGTGTATATATTATGCGGATCTTGTCAATTTGGCTGTTCCATCAGAAGATGGGCCATGCGATGGCCAGAAGGTACTCATGTCTTTTAATCTTTTTTTTTAATGTCATATGGTTTTATTAAATTGATGTCTCATAATATGAGTTCATTTGATTTAAGCTAAGCCGAATTTTATTTTATTTTCAATTATCCGTACAAAGACGGCGTTTACACGTGAGGTAAACAAAATCTTTGCATTCACAAGTACACAAACATCCGAATCGGCTGATCGTCAGAAAAGCAAGTTGGCAGTGCGAGTCCACCGTTTCCTACTACTAGTGTTACCCGGCGCTTTAGCATGAGGTACAGATGATAAAGGGCAGGGAAACGCGTGGGTTCACCTGAGCTCTGTCACGCAAGGTTCTATACATACTGGTATTTTCCAAAGACACATTTTTCAATTTGTTTATTGGTGCCGTACTGACTTTGGTGGTGATTTTTCCACCATACTCGTGTGTCACCTGAGCTCTCAAGCACAAGGTTCTGTACATATTTTCCAAAGACACATTCTTCAATTTGATTATTAACTTTGTGAAAGAAACTCTTCTAAACCTCCGCCTTAATTTCCGGATATGTGTTGCTATTACCCATGAAACATAATTTAGAACTGCATTCCGAATAGATGATAGATATGTTTTCAAATCCAAAAGCTAGTGAATACTGGATTATCAAAGAGATCTAAAAACCTCACTCTAGACTCAAATATTTCTTTTCTACTTTTTTGATTTTATATATTTTAATGATCTTACTTTCAATATATAGAAACCCCCATAATATTTAATATTCTGTTATTTCTTTTGCGAAATTTTAATTCATGTTGTTTGTAGATACAATATTCGCATATTTCTGGAACGTGCATTCTTGAAACATGCATTCATTCCATCTCGAAAGCGTTGTGTGATTATTTCAATTTTTAATACTTGTTTTGTATTCATTATTTCAATTATTTCCCTTGATTTCTAATATTTTATCCGAAATAAAGCAAGAGAAATGACACAAAGCACTACTACCCCAGTCAGAAATCAAGGAAATATTGCATTGAAAGTTTCAAACTGGTCTAATGCTTTTCGTTGTATTTTCCCCCTCGGGTATACTAACATTAGCTTAGAGGTTTTAGGGATCGGTGTCATACTCTTGAATTTCAGAGCCAATAGAGGCACGCCGAACGATTTAAAAAAATCATTCGTGAACTGATACTGCTCATGTCAATAAACATTTGGGAACATAATGTTCTTAAAATAATGCATGGTGTCTAGACCAGAGGGTGTACATGTATACACTGAAGAGCAACTGAATTAGAGACAGCAGTTGTTATGCCAATGTGGCGCAGTGGGCGGCGCTAAAAACGGAAACGACATGACGTATGCAGCGATCCGACAATATAAGGAGTGATGCGACGGAAATCAGTAATAGTCAGACGCAGTATGGGTAAGACAAAGGATCTAAGCGCATTTGATCGTGGGCAAATTGTCGGTGCCCGACGAAGGCGTCACTCCATCTCGGAAGTCGTGCAGGCACTGGGATTTTCACCAGCCACCGCGTCACGGGTGCACCGTGAGTACATCGAATCTGGTAAAACTATCCCTGCAAAGGCCAAGCCGTGGACAACAGAGTGTGGATGAGCGCGGTCATCGATTGCTAGCTCGCATTGTAACAGGGGATAGACGAGACACAGTGCGAGAAATCACTCGGCAATTTAACCCTGGTGCACAAAACATGTAAGCAGCGACACCATCCAGAACCATCTCCTCGCTTTGGGGTACAGAAGTCACTGTCCTACGAGGGTACCGCTGCTGACCACACATCACAGGGTGCAAAGATTAGCATAGGCGCGGGAACATCACCACTGGACCCTAGACATGTAGGAAAATGTTGCCTGGACTGATGAGTCGTAATTCACGTTGGTACATGCAGATGGCAAGTTACGAGTACGGCGCAAACCACATGAAACTATGTATCCTTCTTGCCAGCAGGGTACTCTTCAGACTGCTGGTGGTAGCATTCTCGTCTGGGGACTGTTTACGTGGACTGAAATGGGACCCCTGGTACGTGTGGCATCGTCCCTCACAGGTCAATTTTACCGTGCTATCCTGGACGACCATTTGCTCCCATTTGTGCATCTTCAACATCCCACTGGGGACCTCATCCTGCAAAAAGACAATGCACCGTGCCATCGCTCCCGAATTGTATCTGAATGGTTAGATGAACACTTCACCGACGTGCCCTCGCTTCCTTGGCCAGCTAGGTCACCTGACCTCAATCCCATCCAGCACATCTAAGATGCCATCGAGAGAGATGTTCGAGGCTCTAACCTCCTCCATCAAGCCTGCGTGAACTGTGGGAGCTTGTTCAGCCGTCGTGGATCCGTATGGCTTCCCAACGTTTCCGGTGTCTTGTCGAGTACATATCGAGACGAATCACCGCCGTCCTCAGGACGAAAGGTGGTGCTACACGTTACTAGACAGGTATCTCGAATTCAATTGCTCTTCAGTGTATTTCATTTTGTCAATATCTCTGTCTCTAAAAGTCGGATTTGAAAAATTCCTTCTTTGTTAGACAGCGTTTCCAGTGTAACATTGTTCTCACATAATTTCAAAATTTTCGAGTAATGCATAGGCTTTCCGCTCTGTGAAGTAAATGTAAATTGCGTTCCTCTCAATATGTCTGCTTCTAAAACTATGGCTTGAAACATTCTTTCTGCACCGGCTACAACTCCTGATAGGAAATGCTTTGCGTATAATATTTAATATTTGATAAATAACGGTTTGACCACCAGGGGACGTAACATTTAATTTCTAGGGCGGATGTATTTGCAGTAAAATCTGGCTCCTGAAAACTCAATTGGAAAACTTATTTGTGGACCCATACCACTAACATTGAATAACCTTTTAAAAATACTTTCTTCTTCTCGCTAATGACTGTAGATATATATTCTATATTTGCCGATATCTCTGCTTCTAAGAGCGCGATTTAAAAATTATTTTTTGTTTTAGAGCTTTTGCGCTTCGAAATGTTTCGCACATAATTTCAATTTCTCTTTAACGCACAAGAAGGTGTCAGTGACGTTTCCGTTTACAGCAATATCTGCGGCATAAAAACCCGCCTGGAAAACTTCTTTCTTCGGTCTGATACTACTGTTTTCCATACCAGTTCCGTTGATTTTGAATAGCTTTGGTACATTTAATTTGCATCAGAACGGATTCAAAGGCTTGCTCATTACACCCGAGACTTCACTGTCATCTTGTTTGTTTCTTCTTTTGTTAGTATAAAAAAAGGTATGAAATACTTCAAATTTCTTATGATATTTAGCTAAATCACAATATTAAGTTCACGTATCTGTACTGCCAAATCTATCATGTTTTGTTGATGGTACGATCGGGAGTGTTGCAACTTGAATGCATGCGTTCATTTGTAGATCTTTATTTCAGAATGATAAAGTTCGGCCAGCATTCGGAATAAAGTAATGCCTGAATAACAAATATTTCCGGAGGAAAAATTGTAAATATATGGAAGATTCCTTTAAATAATTACACGTTTCCTTTGTTTCTCAACGGAGTTCTAAAAGCAGTCGTCAAAAAAAGGGCGGTTGCGGAAATTAGGACTTGCTTTTTAGGAGGGAGATGTCAATAATAGGGCAAAATGTGCCATGACATCACGGTAGTATTTTATGGACGTCCCCTTGCAGAGCTAAAATTTTTAACTTCAGAAAAGCAATATCGGCTGTAATAATTTTAATTTATTATATATCATACTAATGTCAGTAATATTGTACACTGGGATTATAATGTTTCCTTAAATTATAACTATGAGTTTATTTATTGATTCAGCGTACGGAGTGAGAGTGCTTTGTTTTATAATGCACTTGTTTTATAATGCAGAGTGCTTTGTTTTACAACGCTTCTTTTATTGTTCATTTGAAATTACCCTTAAAAATTAGTTACTTCGTTAAAACGATGAAAAATATTTTTTATATCTTAAGAATCGAAGATACAAATCATTGAAGCGAATGTTCAATAATATAAACAGATCGAAGGTAAACAGCTAAAAACACTTCAATATTTGTTCAGCAACTGGCGTATCAGAGTGTGTCTATAAATACATGTACTCGTCTAGCTACTTCTAATTTCAGATCTTTTTCGAATTGCAAACACTATGTAAAAAATACAATAATGCATATTTGCTCAGACAGACACAGGACACAAACAGACAGAAATTAGTAATTTTAATATACCCATGGTATTGAAACCAGATACTATGGCGTTTTACAATTAGGAAGATCTATGGACTCTACAGCAGGTGCTACTTGGCCCTTTTTTTCCGCATGTGTACGTGTGTCTATTTTAAAACCCACCAAGAAGAGTTTCTGCAAGCTGAATATATCTGCTAGTGCGACTAAGTAGTCCCGAAAGGAGGTCAGCCCAATACAAACAGTTCTGAGCAAACAATAATTACGTTTGAGTCCGAATTCTCTAGATATCTCTTGAATCGCAGTTATTTGCAGCATGAAAAAATGGATTTTCTCTCATTGTCAATGTTTTTCACAAAACGAAATTCATTCGGACCTTAAACAAATGCTACAGTGTTAAAGTTTAATTAAAAACGAATAGGACTTATCCTCTCGTGGTGTGGTTGACACATGGAATGTGTTGGGACAAAAGTAACATTATTGGGTCCTTTAATGCTAACTTCTTAAACTTTAATTTGGGAAACATTTGCAAACAGTTGTGTGTATATCATCAAAAGGATATTACTTATACACATTCTGAGCATTCCAAAGCGCACAAATTGAAACTGACTGTATTTTTCAAAGAAGAAACCTGCGCACAGAACGTTCCAAAATGTTATCCGATATTTTCAGGATTAGGGAATAGATCTGAAAATATTAGATTGTAATATAGGAAGTTGAAATTCAAGTCACATTAAAACATACCTATTTGCAAAAGATTTATTTTCCAGTCAAAATAGCAATGTATTGTAAAAATAAATAGAAATATTTCACATGGATTGCACCGCGTGTTCAGATGCCTTGGAGCAGAAAGTAATTCAAAGATATCTGTCATGGGCGATGTGGAAGTCACAGCATTTGATGAATGTAGTCATTTGGAAAACCTCTTTTCATCCTCGTGTTTAGATCTCAATAAATCTAACTGGTTGCCACTTCATACGAACAATATTGAAGTGAATGACCTTATGCACTCTTACAATTGGCAGGAACTGCTTTACGTTACTTAAAATGCAAGAGACCGTGAGTACGTTAGATTTTATAGCGTAGTAATATCGTTAATTAACTGGTGTAATACGCATAAAGATTAAACAAGCTTTCTCTGTCCACTTGAAGTCTGTTCTCAGGAAACGGTAGACATAAAATGCAAGGAAATAAAGAACGTAAAAAAAAAGATGAGTTTTTAAAATAACGCCGTAGACATCACGAGCAGAGTCACAAAATTATACGGTGTGTTAAGATGTGTTTCCTTTTTTTAAATAATGAATACCAAATCATTGGTAGTTCGATAGAGACCACATCAGCGCATGGTAGTTTGCTGGATAGGAGTTTTACTGTTTCTGTGATGGAAGTTCCTTTAAAGTTCGTGAAAAAGGCAATTCTTCTAATAATATTGCATGTATGAGTGGTCGAGAAACGCATAATTTCTCTGACGATGGCTGTATTCTGCTTGTCTAGGTTTACACTTCGCATGTGTTCTTTACATCGTGGATCGCTTTGTCATTCCCATATATATCATTCCTGTATTGTTAGGATACACCTACATCAACGGTAAAGCGTACACACCCGATTTTTCTTTCAGATATTCTCCCCTTACAGCTTGATAATATATGTCATAATGGATTCCGCGACTTCAGTATTATTAAGCTGTTCTACATACGTAATGAATTTTTGAACCTATATGCAACGCATGGGACATATGTGATGGATTTGTCGTATTTAATTATCTTATTGGTTGATTTTATTATCACCGACATTATAAGATTTCTTACAGTTCTATGTATTCTGTCTGTGTGACCAATCTTATATCCAGCCTTTAGACCTTTCCTATAAGTATTATAAATTTCCTTGTTATTTAGGCAGTCGGATTTGTGTACGTTATACTTTATATAGAATCACACTTTGGAGGGACGAGGCTCGGTACTTTTGTCGGTTTATAATAAACGTCAAAAGCAAAGCTGGATGTTTCATTTCTTTTGACCGCAACGTCAAGTTAATTCAGCGTCCCATCCACTTCAAGCACATGGTGAAATTTCTCGTATTTTGCAAATGGTTTATCTAATGCGTCTTCTCTATGTTCCAATCATTTATCATTTATTTCATCTTCCCTATGTTCCCATAATAAAAACATATCGTCAGCGTAGCAGATCCACACACGGGGTTTCTTTAATCAATTTATAAAGATGAGGAATGGTAGCGTTCTAAATACTGCTAATGCAATGACTAAAAGCAGAGGTGAATCCATCGACGCTCCCTTTGTTTTTTTTGTATATGATTCATTTAAAAATAAAATAGTTGTAGTTGCTTACTAGATTTAAAGATACGATAATATTCTTAGTTTAGGTCTGTGTGAATTCAAATGTTTTTATCATTGCCGAAGAAAAACGCAGTGTTTTTATCATATTAATTTGCAGTAATTTATTGAAAACAAATTTAAATATATAATTCTGTATTACTATTTTTCTTAAATTGTTTTAAAAAATACCTGAAACGCTTGCAAAATGAAAGAAAACATATATCATGGACAAATTTTAAGGGTGTGCTAGCTGGGAGGCTTACACTTACCCACCTGCACAGCATCGTCGCAATTAATTTATCCTATACCATCGACTTTACATTTTAGAAATTATTTCTAATAAAACTAGCCAGAGTTTGTCCAAAAGCTTCGCGTGATGTCTAAAACTATTTCTAAAATAATTTTAGCCAACGTCATGTTTTCATTAAGATAAGGCTCTTTCATTAAGCATAATATTACATTTCTGCTAATTAAATCCTGAGGACATCTAACGGTCTTCTAGCAAATGTGATACAAGCGCTCCGAAGATGGCGCTCTATGTCACTTTGTTATTTCCCTGTGCTTTCAGATATACACCTGATCTCTCAGCGTGTGCTGGCCAAATACAGCACCGCTTGCAATCCCATGGAGCAAGGTAATTCAACGTTGTGAAACAATGTTGCAGTTATACTATGTTTTTAGATAACAAAACTCATCAAAGTTGTCTTAAGGTTTCGAGTGGTGGCTAAAATTTATTTCCTTATACAATGTTTCCGTAAAATGGAAAACGAAACATAGTTTTGTAGTATTCTCATCCGTAAGTGTGCTATTTTGTCAGTGAACACCTGAGGCACTTAATCCAACAGTTACACAAAGCGTTCCAGATGGCGCTGCAGGTCACGTTTTTATTTCCTCAGAAGCTAAACTTCCACGGTTTTTGCGTCTGAAAAAAGCACTGCTGGTCATAGGTTTGCGATTGGAATCACGTAGAGTATAAAACTGAATTCAACGTTCTACCACGAATTGCAGTTTTTCCGTCTTTTCGTTACAGTGCAAATTGATATGGTTATAATCACAGATTTAAAAACAGAGTTTGAAGTTTTGTTATCCATATAGGATTGGATAACAAAAAATCCCTCTTTTTTTTTTTTATTCGACGACCACTAAAGAAGAAAAATGCTTTCGTATGTTCAATATCAATGCGTTAATGTTTCAGCTCAGGTTGCATAGTAAGCATGTTACGTGTTTTTTCACCACGTAACAGCGCACACCCAACCTAAATGGTCACGCAGCGCCTCTTATATGTATTTATCTATCATCATCAACCATTATCAATCCACTGTTATCTCCAAGCTTTCTCCATAACGGTCTTTCTTGTGCCAATTTTCTCCATGTCACTCCCGCGTGCTTTTTAAATTCATCCTTTCATCCACGAATCTCCCACGTAGTGTTTTCTGGGTCTTTTCCTGTCTCTTGGAATTCAGTCTAGTATTTGGATATTCCATCAGGGATCCGATTAAAAACCAAAATTCTAGAATTATAGCTTATTAAATTATATATGTACAGAGCTTGCCTCTTTCAAAATTTCATACTTATGTAATTTTATAATTAGCTGATGCTATATGTTAATGCATTTTGGTTGAAATATTTTCATCGAATTGTTATATCACAAGTCATTGGAAATTGAATGATATTTCTCCTAAATATAACCCTGCGAAAAATGTTATATCTTTTGTTTTCAAAGATCGCAGGGATATGTTCTTCATTTTATGGATTTCTAAAATAAATGTTTCAGCAGCTTTGTCCACTTTACGTTTCTGCATAATTTACATAGGAATTTTCATTTTATGACACGTAGGATTTCTGTTTCACCTTCGTTCCCATTCCGCACGATATAGTCTGTAACGTCGTGAGCTAGAAATTTAGGCACAAACCGGATTAATATCCACTAAAGTGCCAATTACTAGGCAAATTCCATATCTCCGAAAATGTCGAAATATTTCCCATATGTGTAGTTTTGTACATTGGAAGATAAACGAAAATTTATTGGGACAAAGAGAATAGCTCAATTATCATTTCTTGTGGCATGCCAGATACCCTGACTCTATCCATCCGAAAACTTAAGCTCTAGCGTGGAAGTTCTCTGAAGTGATATTAGCAGATTTCTAATTCTAACTCTATGCTTCATAGACTGGTCTCTCTTAGAAAATCATTGAAGACATAAAATTTAATTTAGCCAAAACACTAAAGAAGGAAGTACAGCCCATAGTCACTTCACACAGGTGAAAAAAACAATGATTTTCCCACATACATATATAAAAAGAATACATAATCTTTCAAAATTTTAAATTTAACTTCATTTAATCAATTTGTACATTACTTGTTGATAATGTATGATCTCTTATAGGATTGGCATTGGGTAGTTTGATTTAAAGATTCAATTAAGAGGAATTTTATCGCCATCGTTACAGACATTTCATAGAACCTAAAAATAGACTACAGCCTTTAACATGAAAGAAATACAGAATTACACCATGTAATACAAATTTTTGAAGATGACAGTCCGATTTTTAGTGTAAACGTGACAAGGATGGCAAGTAAGGTAATAGCCGAAAATTTAAAATTCCGTCGTTCTGGTGCAGGACTCGAATACGCGTCTCCCAGATAGCACCCTGTTATGCTGACCACTACACCACCCAGACCGATCAGGTCTCATGTTTCCGATTAATTTGAATATAATCATCACAGGATTCGCTGGTCGAAGCAACAGGCATTCATGTTTAGCGAATCTTGAGGTTTAAAATAATTTCCCGTGATTGCCCGGAGGAGCAGATAGATCATGAAATAAATACGAGATCACACCATGTAATACAAATTTTTGAAGATGACGATCTGATTTTTGGTGTAAATGTGACAAGGATGGTAAGTCAGATAATATCCGAATACTTGAAAATTTCATCGTCCTTCAGCAGGACTCGAACCCGCTCGCCGAGAAAGCGGGTTCTAGTTATTCGAAATAACGAAATACTAAATATTTAATTATTTACGAAATTTATTTTCTAAATTAGGTACTGTAAACTAACTATGAAGCATGCATTTCAAAAACTAGATCAGATTTAAGTAGCAGATAATCAATGCATCCAAATTATTAATTTCATTAATTATTGTGCAATCCGTAATTTTTTTCAGCATTTTACCACATATAGACGGTGATTCGAATGCTTTTGCGCACACTTTAGTGAGAAAAACGGAACACTAAAAGGCCAATCTTTTTTTTATTAAAATAATGTATGTCCACGGACGTCATTGGACATATATACATTCTCTTCGGTGTTAGAGGCCGTTTTCGGTACGGTACATAATTTAAGGCACAAAGTTTGAAAAACTTTTTAATTTAAAGCAATTTTACACGTGTTTAAGAATTTTGCAACAGTTGTACAAAGGAGCGACCGCCAACAATAATGTTTGCCAGACAGATTGACTGCCGTACATTTTGAAAGATTCCCGGCATTTTGCAAACATTTGCTGCTGGAAAGCGATTTTTGTGATGGGGTAAATAGGAATGAAACGAATGTCTTAAGGCATCCCAGAGGAATAAATTGGTAAATTTCAAATCGTGCGGCCGTAATGGTCAAGCGTCGGATCCACTTCGCCCTCTCCATGTTCATTAGAAGTGGTGATCAAAAAATATCCCACAATAGTCTAAGGTGCACTGTAAAAAATTTACTGTAGATTTTACGGTTTTAAACCGTTTTCCAGGGTGCCAACACAAAACCGTAAAATCTACAGTTTTATGCCGTGCAGGAGCAAAGCTATAGCTTTGCTCCAACACTGCATTTAATGAAGAAAACAGCACAGAATTTTGCTTGAGCGAGTCACAGTCCAAATAATCACGAAAACACAAAAATTTGGCTGGAACGAATATGTTGATTGTGTTGGAGCCAAGCTATAGCTTTCCTCTAACACGGCACAAAACTGTAGGTTTTACGGTTTTGTGTTGGCACCCTGGAAAACGGTTTAAAACCGTAAAATCTACAATTTTTTTTTTTACAGTGTGTGCTGGTCCTGTCGTGTTGAAACCACCTACAAGGGCAACACACAAGGGAGCATCTCTCAGCAGTTCCTGCAACATTTCTTCCAGAAATATCCCATAAATCCGCCCGTCGAGTCGAGGTGGCAACCGGTTTTAATTAGTTAAAGAGAAGAGTTACACCATAAACTTCACAGTTTTTGAAGGTTTTAAAATGCTTTTGCATACCACTGTAAAATTCAAAAAGACAACTCTTCTGTGTTTGGAGAACCAATGCTCCTTTTCTCTTATCGTATCTTTTCTGTGTAATAAAATTATGTTAAAGAACATAAATGGAAAATTATCAGGTTCAAATTTTTGAAATTCAGTAGGAATATTTACAAATACTATAGCAGAAATACCGCAAATAATTTATTCAAAAGCTTAGAATCGAACGCGTAAAAACTCCCAGATGCCCACAATCTCTCAATATTACATATAGAACATAATATCAGCCAAAAGGATTTAAGAAATAAAATGACCTTTATTATTGTGAACCCAGGACGATAGGAAATTCCTGGCGAGCATTTAGCAAGAAGAACTTGGATTTCTGCCAGCAGTACTCGAGAGAAGCATGATATTTCTAATCGGTGAAATCTTTAGGAACACAAAGGTGTTTTTGAGCGAAGCACCAATTTTAATGAACGGCAATTAAGAGTGAGAAAGATAATTTTAGAGGGAATGGTCCTAATATTAGTCCATTCGTTTCGTCCTCAAAGAGAAAACGCTTGCTTATTCCTTTTCTAATATGCGAGTATGATAGCAATCATTTTAAGGAACAGACTTCGGCCCATTTCAGAGAAATATTCTGAAACCATCGCCTAATACCGTTGTGCCATGCGGGAGGATATAAGGAAACGTGAAATCAAAATTATTATATCCTTCATAGTTGCTCGCATTTGCCAACTTATAGCGCTGCCACCAACAATTCGCTACCGTACCGTGAGTGACAGTATTCTGCCAGCAGTGACCCATTACTGCCAGCAGGAGGTCAGCAGTTGCCCCACACTTACCTTTTTGTTATTCAGAGTAGATGTTGGCTTTGCTCTTCAGATAATCTGGAAACAATTCGTAATGGATTATCCCCTCGAAATTCAACCAGACTCATAGTCTCAACTTGTGCTCGAAGCGCCGACGTTTGGCAACAGGTTCAGGATGTTTGCGCGGGCTTAATAACTGCCGTTGTGTGCTAGGATTACGGAAATAGACCCACGTTTCATCGCATGCAACCATTCTTCTGATGAAATGTACATCGAGCAGGTTTTCTAAGAGTTCCGTACACACTTCGACTGAGCGGTTTGCTTCATCTGGCGTCAGTTCGTGAGGGACAATGCGGCAGCTCCTGTAGACCTTGCCAAGCTACTGAAGGTGACGAACTACGATGATCTGTGATGTGCCCAGCAGGCCTGATAATTCCGCAGCGCTGTTGGTTGAATTTGCCTCTACGGCTTGGCGAACGCCCTACGGATCCGTGGTTCGCGCTGACTTTGGCTGATCGTAGATGTTTCTGACACCTGAGCAGAATTTCTTGAACTATCTGGTTGCGGTGCTGTGATCCACGGAGCCTTTTCCTTCTGCATGATGACAAATGTTTCCCGTTGCTTGAGCAGCGTAATGGCGGAGTTCAAACCCGTAAAGAAAAAGTTCCCTAATTAGCCGGTTGTGGCAGTTTATCTTTTAGGCGCCGCCACGGTGGCGCAGTGGTCTAAGCGATGGCTTCTGATCATTCGCACGGAAGGGGTCCGGGTTCGAATCCCGGTGAGGCATGGATGTTGTGTTTGTCTTACGGCACTGGCTCTCTCCCTTCCCTGGAACCAGTGGCCCTAAATAAGGGACGGGCGACTGCTTATAGCCCATTGAGTCGCTCACGGTGGTCATTAAACCTCCAATCAAAAAAAGAAAAATCTTTTAGGCTTTCCATCCACAAACACAACGACGGCATGCAATCCTGTTCACAGCAATGACTACCACTTTATGTCCCTTTCGACTGACCGCAATACGCTACTTTTTTTTTTTTTTTTTTTTTTTGGTTGGTTGGTTGGTTGGTTGGTTATTAGATTTTATTGGCGCAAGGGCCATGGTTGGCCAAAGAGCGCCAGACACAAGACAAACAGAAAAAATTAAAAAACGGGGCATAAATCGCAAAATCTGGCTGACCAAGTAAAACCGAACCATGAGTACAAAGGAAGGGCCAAAAAAGACAATGAAACAAACAGTATGAAAAAGATGGTACAATGGTGAGAAACAAGCCGATTAAGTAAAACTGAGGAATGAGAATGATAAAACACATTACGAAATCGAACACAACTACACATAGGATGAGTCACTCTCCTCCCCCACACACTCCAATGTAATGCTGGCCGAGGGCGAGGACGAACTGTCACTATCCTCCCCCTCATGTTCCTCTGCAATGTTGGTAGAGGCTGGGGACGAACTGTCACTCTCCTCCCCCGATGTTCCTCTATAATGTTGGTTGAGGGTGGGGACCTCGCTGAGTCCGAGACAGTTGCAATGTTGGTCAGGCGGACCGCGACAGTTGGATGGACACTGCACAGCTTTGCGGATTGAGGGCCGGGTCTTCCGCACGTGCAGGCTTTCTGCTGAGAACTGGAAGAGTCGGTCGTCTTCGAAAGAGAAGGCGCAGACTCAGCTATTCGAAAAGGCTGGAGCTCGGGGAAATCCACCTGTGTCGCTTGTTCAGCTGTAGATCGCCTGGCAAGTGCGGCGAGAGCTACAGGGCGCGGAACAAAGGGCTGCACGGGTTGTGGCAGAGACTGAACTACTACGGCAAAAGTACGCTGTCGGTTAGTGGGAATACCCAACTTGGCCTTGGCAGCAGGGTACGAGAGGCCTTCCAGGGTCTTGAGGCGCTGGATCGCCATCTCGTCCTTCCATTTCATACAGTTGCGGGAGTAAGCTGCATGGGCCTCACCGCAGTTAACACAGCAGGCCGCAGAAGTGCAACCTTCCCCGTCATGTTCACTGGAGCCACAATTTGCGCAACGAGCTGAACTCTTACAGAAACGTTGTGAATGCCCGTACCTCTGGCACCTGAAACAGCGCAGAGGACTGGGAATGTACGGGCGAACACCACAGACCAAGTAGCCAGCCTTGATTTCGGTCGGAACTTTCGGGGAGTTAAAAGTCAAGATGACATTTTTTGACTTAATCAAAGAACCATCGCGCCGGAACATCATACGACGTGCAGCAATAACACCTTGATCTGCAAGTTCAGTCACCAATTCGTCCTCACTGCATGGCAAGAGATCAAACTCCGAAATAACACCCCGAGAGGTGTTAAGAAACGGGTGAGGTGTCTCTTTTACAGGAATGCCTTGAAGACTAGTGAGGTGCAGAAAAGTGTTACTCTGAGAAACACTGCAAGTTTGGACAAGCAGGTCCCCAGAGCGAAGCTTCCTCACAGACTTCAAGGGGCCAACCGCAGCGTCCAAAGCTTTAGAAATGAAAAAGGGAGATCTGGTGGACAGTCTCTCATGCGGATCGATGGATTCTAGAAGTAAGTGAGTAGCATGCGTAGTCACAGCAATCGAGGGAGACGACGCTTCGGAGCGACTGGTACAGCCGCCGAAGAAGAGGTTCCACATTCTTGGTCCAGGTCAAGGTCTAAAGACCGTTTAAGGGTATGAGACTTGGTAGGTTGAGAAGACGAAGGAGAGTCGTTGTCAACTATCATTTTCTCAGGTGACTTAAATTTGGAGTTTTGTTTTTTGTGTTTACCCATGGAAAAAAGGAGGAAGATTCGTCTGCAGACTACTCCACCCACCACCGAGCCCTACAAGGGAGAATTGGAGGTCTGCAAGCCAAGAAAATGACGCTGGACACAGTTCTGGAGCTTATACGTTGCAGATATAGTCCGTTGGCTGTGATCACACGCACTCGGCGGACACTTCGGCCTCCGGGTACCGTCATGCCAACGCCTTTGGCATGATCCCACAGCCCCCGGGCTCACCCTGCCGTGCTATACGACAAAAAAGCCGCTAAAGCCCTGCACACAACTTGGTACAAGACTTCTGACTAGAGGTGGGTTAGTCTCTAGCCTCCCGTTTACAGCGAAGCCAGGGTCGAAGAGGAGTGTTGGTACACAGGAGGCACTTATCCGGTCTCCTGCGACCTCAGCCGCCAGACATCCCATTTCCGCCTCACGGGTCTCCGCACGCGGCAAACATGCAGGTAGGTCTAGCACCCAAACCAGCTAAAAGGAAAAAAAGAAATCTAAAGAAGACAAATCCTGGAAGGGAACCTAAACGGAATCTCAGCAACCTACGAACTGAGCGGTTAATATAAAACAGTTAGTGGTGGAGGGTAACAAAACCACAAGACCGGAATGTTAGTACATAACGTGGTAGCGATTAGGTAAAGTATACAACACGGGCAACTAGCCAGTGGAGAAAATAAATAAAAACGAAAAAGCGAGACACAAGACCAGCTCGGGATCGTGGGGCCGCGACTCTCCAACAGCTGGATGAACAGCCGTCCCTGCATACACCATCAGCACCAAAATAAAAAACAAGCGGTGGCATGACATCAGATGTTGACCAGTCACAAGGTCAGCTCGGGCCGTGGGGGCGCCGCTCCCCAAATAACTGGAAAACCAGTTATCCCCGTGCGGGGCTTTTTTTGGTTGGAGGTTTAACGACCACCGTGAGCAACTCAATGGGCTATAAGCAGTCACCCGTCCCTAATTTAGGGTCACTGGTTCCAGGGAAGGGAAAGAGCCAGTGCCGTAAGACAAACACAACATCCATGCCTCACCGGGATTCGAACCCGGACCCAGTTCGGACGAATGATCAGATGCCATTGCTTAGACCACTGCGCCACCGGGGCGGCCAATATGCTACTTGAACTGTTTTCAACACGTAACATATCCGACGCAACACATGCGTTTATGCAAATATTGCAACACTTTCGACTCCCCCTAAATAGTTTATAGTGCCAATTTTTGTTCCAGCTGCGTTTCGCACCTGTCATGTACCCCTTTTGTTTTTTGAATGCATTGTCTTTTTAAGTGTGCACTTGAAATTAAAAGTTAAATAAAGCGAATTCCGTTTATATGATTTACAATGGAATCACATAAACGTATTTTAAAATTCCATCCTGATGCCATTCAGAAAATAATAAATAATAAATAATGCAGTTGCTCATTGTTGTTTGTGCACAGTACAAGTGTATACGGATGGCTGAAATAAGCCACTTTTTGAAGTGAAACGCTACTTTGTTAGTAAACAGGAGGTGGAAATATATTTGTTAAAACATTTGAGGCCGTCCTTTGTGTTGAATGGCTTGTAACGTACCAGGAGATGTGACGTACCTGCCAGAAGGACGCACATGACATAAAGGCAGATAGTAGCTTAATTGGTAGAGCAACTTCTTCCGGAATGAGTGGAATCGGGTTCGAATCCTGACGCGGATAAAAATGACGGAGAAATTTACTTCGTTATAGGCTGACAGAGCTTTACATGACTTCTGAGTATGAATTCATGTGCCCCCTTCGCCTCAGGTCAAAACAGATATTATGTTGTTTATATATTTCCGGAGAACAATTGCTTGAACACGATATTTTATGGTTGTAATAACTAAAGCCCGGATATTTAAGCGACATTTTTATTTAGAATATTTAGCCGTTCTGAGTATTAAAATCATATTTTTACATATATTAAATATATTTGCATATATCCTAAAAATATTCTAGGAAAGCATGTTCGAAAACCCATAATTTCTGTTTTATATTTAACTATTAAAAGCATCGTTAGTGCAGGATTTTCTTTTCTTCTTGAAATTTCGTTACACTTTGAAAATTTATTTTGAACGATTCTATCGCATGAAATACACAGAGCTAATCCTCCATATATCTGATATTTGAATAATAGTTATTTAATGTTACCATCATAAATTATTTGTTTTTCAAATAACCATGTGCTTAAATTCTGGTAGATGTGGAGCCTTTTTAAAGGCTTACAAAAGTTACGTTTGTCTGCTTCAAAAGAAACTGCGTTTTTGAGATTTTTTAATATAACTTAATTTCCAAATAAGTTACTGAAAGCAGTATTTTATAGACTACGACACTGCACTTGGATATTAGAATGGACGGCAACTATACTGAATGATGAAGTGCATGAGTTATATAATTTCTAATACTGAGAACAATGTCTTATGTACGAGGTACTCCAGGTACTCCTGTAGTCAAACACGAAGTGTTGCAGTATTTTCAGAGCTATGTGGTAATTTTCCATAACTGTGACTGCTTTATATTGTGCAGTTGATTGTTTCTTGGTAATAACAATTGCACACTGAAGTGCCAAAAATTCGTAACTGAGTGAGGAAGTTCAAACTGTAATGCAGAAGTAAAAACGCAAGTGATGAAAACGGGTTCGTGACAAAATTTTGTTATTTGATCAGTTACCTGAATAAAAAAATATTTTTTTAGCATAATACAAATTGCTCATGCATGAACTCTAAAGTATGATGCTCAGGTTGAGAAACAGGTTGAATTAATGTCCTGATCCCCGAGTTTGTAAAAAAGCACATGTTTTGTCAGCGGGCCAACTGATTCCGGGAATATTGTTTCAGATAATAAGACTAAGCATCTATTTTCGGCTTTACGTCATAGGTGGTCTATTAAAAGTACTTCTTATTTTAGGGTGGAATGAAGAATCGGATCGCTTTGCGGTAACAACAAAATCCTCAAACCTAATATGGGGACAATATGACGTTGGCGCTTTACTTCACCGGTAAGGACAACCAAAAAGGATATAAAGTTTAGTCATATTTGTACAATAACGCATGCAACTGCCTACGCGTGGTTTTACTACTTCATAAGACTGCAGTGTGCTAAACAAGTTCACAGGCAGTGACCATAGATTGGTGAGATGTAAGATGCACCTCAACACTAAACTCGAACGTAGCAAGCTGATAAGACAAACAAAATGTATTGACATAACCAACCTTAAAAAGCACCATAATACCTTCAAATTGGAACTGAAGAACAGATTCTCTGCTTTAGAAGGCCTAACATCGGAAGAAGTGGATATTTCTGAAGTTAACAGAAAAGTAACCAAAGCTCTTATGGAAACAGCAACAAAATTAGCTGGGTCTAAGAACAAATTGCATGTGAACTAATTATCAGGAAAAACCAAAATTTTGATGCAAAAAAGAAGAGAGATGAGGACAACTAAAGAAGATGTGACTTCCAAAGTGGAATATATAGAGCTATGCAAGATAGTACGAAAAAGTATCACTGAAGACGTAAGAAAATTCAACTGTGAACTAGTAAGGAAAGCAATTGAAAACAACCAAAGCCTAAAGATAGACAAAGGGACATCTCAGTAAGGGAAAAAAACAGATTATGGCACTGAGAAAAGAAGATGGTTCTGTAACAAGAAATAGAGGCGAAATTTTGACAAGAGTGAAATATTTCTACTCCAAATTATATGAAAGGGATGATACATGTACTCCAGGCATCATGAAAGGTACCAGAGTCCTTCCAGCAGAAGTTGCACATGCAATCAAGAACATGAAGCGGGGAAAAGCTCCAGGAGAAGATGGAATTACTGTAGACATCATACAAGAAGCCAGTGGAGAAATCGAAACAGTACTCGCCCAAATTTTCACTCGATGCCTTAATGAAGGGAAAATTCCTGAGGATTGGAACAACACTACAATGATCTTGCTACATAAAAAAGGGGACATTGAGGATATCAGGAACTACAGACCTATCAGCCTCCTATCAGTGGTTTATAAAATCTTCACTAAAGTTCTTTCACACCGCTTGAAGGTAACACTGGACATGGCTCAACCGAGAGAACAAGCTGGATTCAGGAGCGGCTACAGCACAATAGATCATATCCACGTACTGAGAGAACTAATTGAAAGAGCGAGGGAATATGAACTTCCATTGTGCATGGCTTTTATCGATTATGAAAAAGCCTTTGATTCGGTGAAACCATCAGCAGTTGCAATGGCTCTGAAATCCTGCGGTATTGAAGATGCATACATTAATATTATTAATAACATCTATGAAAATGCAAGTGCAAGGATTCTGCTATTTGAAAATACAACACACATAAAAATTGGAAAAGGAGTGAGACAAGGTGACACCATATCTCCGAAGCTCTTTAATGCCACATTGGAAAATGTCTTTCAATCACTGAACTGGGAAAACAAAGGCGTAAAGATTAATGGAGATTATCTAACCCACCTTCGTTTTGCTGATGACATAGTCATTTTTGCAACTACCCCATCAGAGCTACAGAGTATGATGCAGGAACTTGCTGACAAGAGTAAAGAAGTGGGATTAAAAATGCACTTTCAGAAGACAAAAGTGATGTTCAATGCTTTTACAAGAAATGAAGATTTATCGATTGATGGAGAAAAGCTGGAGATAACAGACACGTACGTTTATCTTGGACAGCAGATATCAAGTGAGGGTCACATTGGTGAAGAAAAAAATCGGCGTACAAAACTTGCCTGGAGAGCTTTTGGAAGAAGCAGCATAAATTTTCAAGAGCAATATGCCATTATGTCTTAAAAGAAAAGTGTTTGATCAATGCATCCTTCCAGTGCTTACGTATGGTGCAGAGACGTGGACCTTAGCTAAAAGATACACACAAAGTCTGCAGACAACTCAAAGAAGCATGGAGAGGTGCATGCTTGTTGTAACCAGGAGAGATAAGAAGAGGAACTCGTGGATCCGAAAAATGACAAGAGTGGAAGACATCATGATCAGAGTTAAATCCTTGAAATGGCAAAGGGCTGTACATACTGCCAGAAGAACAGACCATCGATGGACAGCCGAAATTTTAGATTGGATTCCAAGGGACAGGAAAAGACCCAGAAAAAGACCACATGGATGATGGGTGGATGAAATTCGAAAGTATGCGGGAGTGACATGGAGGAGACTGGCACAAGACAGACCGTTGTGGAGGAAACTTGGGGAGACCTTCGTCCAGCAGTGGATTAATAATGGTTGACAATGCTGATGATGATGACTAATCAAAGATTTAATGGTGCTCTCCTCGTAACTCAGTGAAAACGAATGTATGCGATATATGGTTACTCCCAACATTGGGATCTACCCTTGGACCGTTTCGTGCTCTCTTGCTACTGATCCGAAAGATGATTCACTGCATGAGGCGAGAATGCCCTGACTATTTCGTGATATTGTTTGCACGCGTGGAAGGCGTTTGTTATTATCCAAAGCATTAAGGGCTTTAATTCGTCCAGTATGTTCCTAACATAAGGGCACTGGTTTTGAAGATTAGGGTACTCCGCAATCTGTAATCCCTATTTTGTTCCCATTAGATTGCTTCCCCAATCGCTTTAATTAACATTCCCCCAAATAAAAGCGCCTTTATGAATAGGTGTAAGTTGCAGTTCATACTTTTTTGTGTTACTATTGACAGAAGACATGTGCAACGTGTGTAAGACGAAGAAGCGGAGAAAAGTGTTACGGCTCCCAGATAGGAATTCCCAATACAGTTGAAGAAAGGAGGTCTAGAAGATAGGCGATAAAAAATGATGTCCTTCTTTCTAAGAGGAAATCTTTACCTGGATTCTTTTTGGAGATCATAGTGGACTCCCAAATTAAATATGAGTTGGTTTCCATACCTAAATATACCATTTATCCACCAACACATGATCAATTCTTTGCTATTATTGTTTATTTACGCCAAACATATGAAAACAATTCTTGACAACCAATTCACGGAAATTATATACGTAACAAAATGAGTAAAAAATGTAATCGTGCTAGTAGACATATTCGAATCAGAAATACAAAGCATAATATTTCTCTGAGAGTCGTATTGTTGTCAAAATTCTGCAGTTATTTTTTTTGAAAGCAGAAGTACTTCAACTTGGATAGAATTTTTTCGTTGGCCCTAACAATGAAAGCAGGAAAAGTGCATGTAAAGCGTTGCAAAAGTTCTTTGAAACGAAATATCATATGAACTTACCTATGTGCATTTCAGAATTCTTCATTTCTGATACGTTAAATTAAAACATTTTTTGCCTGCTATGAAAACAAAAGAAAACAAAGGAACATTTTGCGACGTTGCTTTCAAGAAAAAGGCAGCCCTCGCTAAACTATGAAATGTAGTCATACGAAACCTCTAAAAGATATACGCATTCCAGGGTAGCCGAAGTGAGCAGATTAATCGTTATTACACGCGAAAGTTCTTCATCTATTGTACCACAAGTGTGAAGTTTTCCGACAGTCTCAGTGGGAAAAACCAAAACCTCATAGAAAAAGAAATGATAACATAAAACTAATATAAACAAAACATGGATCACGCTTAGTACCCTCATCATCAACCATAGCAAAACTCAAAAAGAAAGAAGGCAGCATTAAGCATAGTTAAGACTGTTAAGCACTCTATTTCCGAATCTCGGAATATCTTACTAAGCGTTTTTTTTATTTTTGATTGGAGGTTAAACGATTACTTTGAGTTACTCGATGGGCTATAAGCAGTCGTCCGTCCCTAATTAGGGACACTGGTTCCAGGGAAGAGATAGAGCCAGTATCGTAAGATCTATACCTCACTGGATTTAGAACCCGGACCGAACTCGGAAGAAGTATTCACAAGATATCGCTTACACCACTGCGCCACCGGGACGCCTGAGCTCTTTGTCAAACGCTATGATTACATTTTTTGTTACCAGTTTAAACCGAACTGAAGTTTCGAAATAAATATGTACATATAACTAATATTTTTTACAAAAAAATGGTGATATTTGCAAGTACAAAAACTTTCAATTTTCTCTATTTGTAATACCCCAGATATTGAAAAAAAAAGGTAAATAATCATAAATATTTTAGAACACAATTTGTTTTCAATTACCCTTATTTCCCATTAACAATACTTGCTTTTACTGCAAGATTTCTTTACTAATCCGAAAACTGATGTTGAACAATAGAATAATGAATCTCAGTTAATGTTTAGAATATACACTGCCGGAAAGTGAAAAAAGAACACCAAGAAGGAGACGTCTGATACCAACAAATTTATACAGCATAATAACGGAATACAGAGGATAACGTGATCAAAACATTATAGCAAAATACAGCTGTATTTGCTGGTGAACTGAAAAATAACATTTTTGTGTAACATGGTTAGTACGAGGTTGAACCACCATGAACTGCGTCACACTGTGCAATTCTGGCATGGAGTCTGTCGTACAGTTGTTGGATGTAAGTTTCGGGTATTGAGTTCCAAGCATCCTCAACCTGGACGCGTAAATCAGGGATGGTCGTGGCTGGCCGTGGAGACCCAATAAGTCGTTGTCCCATAAAATACCACACGTGCTCAATGGGGGACAAATCCGGTGAACGTGCAGGCCTTGGAAGTTGTCTCACACCCTGAAGTGCATGTTGCGGTCCACGTGCCGTGTGTGGGCGTGCGATATTTTGCTGGAAAACACCATGGACTGACTTTACAAATCACACAATAACGGGCTGAATGATGTTGTTGATGTAGGAGGTGCTGTTTAACGTACCCGGTACAAACACTAGTTGTGTACGGGAGTGATAGCTGATCGCTCCCCACACCAGGAGACCACGTGTAGGCCATGTTTGTCGCTGGCGGATGCAAGATAGGTGGAGACGCTCCACTGTGCGTCTGCGAACACGCATACGGCCATCGGAGGCTCCCAAGCAGAATATGCTTTCATCGCTGAACACGACATATTGCCATTTAGTTCTCCAGTGCAGACGTTGGCGACCCACTGTAGCCGTTCCTGAGGGTGGGCTATAGTCAGAGGTACACATGCCAGAGTCACACGTGCACCTAGTCCTTGACCCAGTAGACGGTTGCGGAATGTTTGCACAGTCACCTCATGTGCAACAGCAGCTCGGATTTGCGTCGCAGTGGATGTTCTGCTTGACGGCCCTGCTCTTCTTATGCGTCGATCGGTCAGCTCATTAGTCCGTCTGTGTCTCCCGGTCCCCCGTCTTCTCGTGCGGGAATGATCCTCGGACCATCTACGCCACCATCGTACCACCACCGATACTTCCCGTCCAATTCGCTCCGCAATACGACGATACGACCACCCGGCCTCGCGGAGTCGGACTAGAGGACTTCGCCCAAAGTCCGATAACTGCTGAAATCGTACACTTCTTCCATGTCCAGGCATTGCAGCTTCTTCAGGGTCTTTGCACGTGTCCGTACGCCGACGACTGATTACATTCACTTCGCCGTAATCCTTAAATACCACCGACGATAATTTGCATATTATGCCGTGCTGTGGCGTAAGCGCTCACCGGTTGGTCCCGAAATTAACATCACACCTACGAAAATTCGACCCCATTAACATATGTGAATTTATGATCGTCCGCCAATTCTTTCTTGGTGTTCTTTTTTCACTTTCCGCCAGTGTATTTTAAACTTAAAAGAACAAATCAGCAATTCTATGCATCAGGTTTTTACATATTAGCTGTAATAACTACTGAAATCGGCTAATATTTCTTATGCCCAACAACCTGGTTTGCTAATCTTAAGGTAGGAGAATGGCTTCATAATTCAGTAAAACATTCAAAGTACAGGAGCTGATAAATCACTTCTCAGAGTGAATTCTAAGTTCTAAGTAAGAGGGAAACCCCGCCATGGGATTATTCCAAATAATGAAAATTAGAACATATTATTTTCTACATTTCCCCTTATGAATTCAGTGGTGGATATTACTGGATACCTCAGGTATTGTCAAACCGTGTCTCATTACAATGAGATCTCCCTCTTTTGAAAAACGAGAGCTATATAAAGAACGACTTATAATGTTTAGGTAAAGTAACTTTGTATTGTTTTTCAATTTTCCAATTTGCATTCAAAGTAGGGAAACAATTTGCATGTCAGTAGAACTTGAAATTTAATGTACAAAATTACTTCTGACTTGTATACGGAAAGCGTTTTGTTCAAATTCAAATATATGATTTTGTTAAGCGTTTTTTTTTATCTTTAGAAAAATGAAAGTCAGTCGAAATGTTTATTTCAGTAGTGACTTTCCACTAACTCGTCGTACAATGCTATTGAGATTGGAAGTATAAATCTAATCATTTAGGAACGAAATGGATATGTAATGCTTGACTTCTTACCTAATTTTTTTGAAAATCATAAATCACAGTAGCGCAATCAACTAGACATGTACTTGATCAAACGTGCCGAAAACAGAACAAAATGCTTGCCCATTTTTTGTAACTTTCATAGAATAAGAACGTGTCGGTGTCATACTCTGAATATCTGCCGCAATAATAGTTTTAAAGCCTTTCACATAACCATGAGAGATCAACGACTCACATTAAGAAGATTTGAATAAGCATTACTCTAAGTCATGATTGTATTATTTTTTTCATTTCCCTTACCTCTTAAATGACCAACTATCATTAATACCTTATTAATTCTTGTGAAATGTGCATTTGAATATTGACTTTCCTTTTTAAGTAAACCAGAAAATTTTAAAAAAAGAAATTGTCAAACTACCATTACTTCCAACTGAACATATGCTCCAAGTGTATTTTACTGTCTACTTCTTTACTTTGTTTGAAATTTTGGCAACCACCACAAGACACTTCGCCAGAAAAAATTGCCTACTGTCTTAATTTTTGAACCACTGATCTAGAGCTGAAAGACAAGATCATCATCTAAGGCTCACTCAGGATTCGAACACTGACTCACATCGGACTATGGCTACCTAAAGAAACTTGATGATGATAATAACTTGGCTAGAAATTCTTGTCATTCAGTCAAAAAGTAATAGTGTTTCATTAGAAACGCTTAAAGAGGAATTTACCACAATTTCGATAAATTCCTTTCAAAATCCCCCTGAAATTTTGAAAAATAACACACAGTAAATTTAAAAATAATTTACTGTGTTTTATGTATTATTATTTGACTTCGCTTAGTTCCTTATTGGAGAAGTTTACCGTATTTCATTTGATAAGATTGTTTCAAGTAAATATATGTAAACTTTTGCGCCCACTGCAAAGTTCTGAAAACCATGTATAAATATCATTGATCCAACTTAATTGCAAGGTAAATACAGAGGTATCATCCGATATGCTGCATTAACTGAAGACTTCGCGTTTATTAAAAACTTTGTGAAATCATCGATTTTTGAAAGTTCTGTTGCAGATAAAATAAAGTTCGCACCGCCACATTACTTAGAGCTGTAAAGTGTTATTCCTATTTCGGGTATTCTTCTAACACTGGCCCGCTCTGCTTGATATAGATATTAGAGATGATCCACAGATGGCAGCCAACCAGATCCCGCGATTGCGTCTTGTTATGTTCTGGAAGTACGTTGGAAGTCTCCCAACTCTCAAACTTTATTAAGCTTCTAACTCTCAAACTTTTATTCTAACGGAAATCCAATTCTGATATATGTAATCGAAAAGGAACATTTTATTTCCTCATCAATTGGAACCTCTCTGTCTAATAGAATCAATCAAGTTCAATGATTGCCTTTCAAGGAAAAACATTCTGATAATGCGAATCAATATATTGAAGTAGTGTTCAGAGAAAAGACAGCTTTTGCGTTCAGAATGTGCTATGCCCAAATAAATGTTCATATTGCTTTCTTTTAGTTTACATTGCGACAATTGCTGTTCTCCTCATGACGATATAAAGAGGGATATGAGGATTGTGGCACCAAGTCCCAAGTGTTCAGGAAAAACATATCTAAAAATTACCTGAAACGTGCTTCTTTCGACAACTTAATTGTCGCAGAACAGTAAGACAAATCCACTAGGAAAGTCACTTGGAGACCTTCAGGACATATCCTTGTTGATACAAGGTAGCCGTAACATTGATAACACGAAATGCATCTCTCTCTCTCTCCCTCTCTCTATCCCCCTCTCTCTCTACCCTTCCCTCTCTCTCTCTCCCTCTCTCTACCCTTCCCCCCCTCTCTCTCTCTCTCTCTCTCTCTCTCCAGCAGTTTTATTTAAAAACATCTTCCATCTCTACATCTCTCAGCAAAAAGAAAACAAACATCCACGGTCTGGGTGACACATGGCTTTGAAATAACTCTTAAGAACTGCTGTTAAAAAACTTAGTCTCTACAAACACAGAGGAGATAACACGTATGAGGGAACAATAACGTGCTGCCATTCATCGGTCGAGTTGTAATCACTGTATTGCTCAGTAAGGGGCCAGCTTTCGAAGTATGTCCATATTTCATGGTAGAATAAAATTTTCTGCTCATGAAATGTGACAAAGTATATACCTTGGCGCATAGGCTTACTAAATCTATAAGAGAAGTTGTGCCAGTCTAATCAGTTGGCAAACAAAATAGTAGGCTTTCCAGTAAACTCTGAATGTGCATTTCTGTGGATATTAATACACAAGATTTTAGACAAGAAACTGGAAAGTGTAATAAAAGGCCAATCAGAATGAGTGATAATTGGCGCACATAAATAAACTTACTAGTGAAAGTATGTAAGCTCAAGGATCGACTTACTAACAATTCCCTCAGCTGGTTTTATAGACACCCTAGAACTATGGCAACGGATGCGGTTAACCATGAAGCGACCACTGTTCTGGGACTTCATATGACCAAGTCTTTGTACAGGGTAACGCTCCGGGAGAAAAACAAATGACTGGATGTAATACCGATCGGCAGATTGAGAGTGCTTTCTCTTCCTCTTTCTGAACTACAGACTGTATAGTAGACACGCCAGGTTAGAGTACGTGGTATTAAACACCAGCAAAAAATTTTTTGTTGAAATATTTTAGATGACATTCCATGTTACATAAGAATCCGAGGTACTCTTACCGCTCACTACCTTTCTCGTTCCTCTCATGCGGACCTTGTTTGATAGTAGATATTGAATGGATGATATTTGCGAGTATTTACATGACTACGTGTGATCAGCTATTCTTGTTTTCTTCCGGCTCACAGTTAATAACTATATGAAAAATGTATGCATTTCTAATTCATTTATGCCGTTCTTATGTATTCCTCGCTTAAACCACACAAACTCAAGGAGCAATCTAGAGTGCGTAATTGGTGTGGCTTTACGTAGAAAGCCCTGGACGATCGTTTACAGCGGCATCTGGCGCGCAAAGTAGTATCCGTCCGTAAACAACACTGTCTCAAATCACAATACAAAATGAGTAGGTGTATTAGCAGGAAATCCAGAGCTATTGTAGGTAACATAGTCATTTGCGCATCTTTTAGAAACATCAGTAAACTCTTAATAATACTTCTATATGCGTAGTTGTTCTCTGACTGCGATCTTTCCAATACTTCTAAATGCGGTTTTACTTTTTGATGGTACAGAAGATCTTTCCGGCAAGCCGGAAAGATCTTCCGTGTCGTTAATACAACTAATAATTTTTATTAGCTAAGTCAGATAGTAACATTGTGAATATTAATATAAATTATGCTATGTACAGCATCCCCATAAAATACAATAACTCATTGAGCAGCATGTACAGCATCCCCCTAAAATACAATTACATATTGAGCAGTGACAAGATTTATATAGGTTCGACACTTCGCTCTATTTGTGTCCTCGTGGCTGGACACCAATACGATATCAGGTCTAGAGCTACTACCACTGCCCTTGATAGACTTGTAACAGGGAGTCGCCATACTTCTGTTTTAAAAGAGGCAAAGATACTTGCTCCTTCTTTAAGTAAGTTTACTGTTTTATTCAAGGAAAGTATCTACATTTGTATTTTTTCAAACATCTGCTGCTATAACGATTCGAAATATATTTTCCCACTGTCATGGAGGTACTATGTTAAAAACTTGAATAATCCTGACAAAACGGAACCCGCAGTTAGCAGCGAAGAATCTACACATGTACGTAGTGCAATCAAAAAGTTCCGAGACTAGTTACGTAACACGTGAACAGAGGGCAGTACGCGGATGCGCGAGCAGCGGTCGAGGGCAGGTACCTTCATGAATAATTGTGCCGAGTGGCGTCATTCTGTGAACATAGGGAGCTGTACAACACGATATTTGGTGACCACGTGCAGAAAACAGCTGTGATTTCATTATGGACTGCAAACTAGAGCAGCGAGCAAACATCAAACTCTGCCTCAAACTCGGCAAATGTGGAACAGGGACGTATGAAATGTTGCGGCAGGATTATGGCAATGAAGTAATGAGTCATGTGAGGTGTTTTGAGTCTTACTCTCTCTTCACGAGCGGCAGAATGGCATTGGAATGCGACGAGATATAAGGGCGACCGTCCACAAGCCAAACTGTCGAGAATATAGCCAAAATTAGGGAGCTGATGCATGAGGATCATCGGAGAACCACTCAAAACATTGCTACCATCATCATTGTGTTTAACGAACAGTGCAAAAAATTATTACGTCGGTTTTGAACATGCACTGCATTGCGACAAATTTTGTGCTCAATATTCTGTACCCCCGAACAGAAGGCGTCAAGATCTTCGTCAGCAGGTGGTGAATGATCCATCGTTCCTGTCGCGGGTCATCACTGGGGACGAGACTTAGGTTTACGGTTACGACCCGGAGACTAAATAACAGTCGTCGCAGTGGAAGCGCGCGGCATCTCCACGGCAGAAGAAAGCACGATAAGTCCTGAGCGCAAACAAACGCATGCTCATCGTGTTCTTCGATATTCATGGTGTTGTGCACCTTCAATTCGTCCCGTTGGACCAGACCGTCACTGCCCTTTTTTACTGTGATGATCTGCGGCATCACAGGGAGGATATTCGCCGCAAACGACTTGAAATTTGGCGCAGGGGCGATTTCCTGCTCCATCACGACAATGCAGCAGCTCACAGAGTGTAGGTAAAACGCCAGTTGTGCTGCCGCAACAGCATGACTAACATTCCTCACCCGCCTTACTCGCCGATTGTGGCCCCGAAGACTTCTTTCTGTTCCTGAAGATGAAGCTGAAGCTCAAAAGTCGCTGTTTTGAAACGGTGGACGAGATCCAGCGCGAATCGCAAACGGTGCTTGACATGATTCGCGAACAGGACTTCCAGCGAGCGTTCCAACAGTGGCAAAAACGTTGGCAGCAGTATATCGCTGCCCAAGGAGACTACTTTGAAGGAGATCATAGCCAGACTTAAGTAACATAAGTATTTTCTTATATATCGGCTTAGTCTTGGAAATTTTTGTTGGGACCTCGTGTAATGTGATTCCTGAATTCCGCATATTACATAATAAGTGTATAATGTTGTCTACATACAACGTAACGCCTGTATAATGATGTATGCATACGTAATGTGATTTCTGAACTCCGCATATTACATAATAACTGTAAAATGTTGTCTACATATTACGTAACACCTGTAAAATGATGATGTATGCATGCGTAATGCGATTCCTGAAATTAGCTTATTAAACGGCTGATGCATATTGGGAGCTCGTCTCGCTTGTGTATAATTGGTTTGTCAGCGCAGCACTGTGGCACTTTTTCTGAGAATCGGCTTGAGGCAAACCGGAAAGATCTTGCGTGTGTCATATATTTTATTTTAAAGTTAGCTAGTGATTTTAATTGTATATAAAATTAATCTTTCAATTTGCAATTAAATCTTTATAGCTCATTGATCATCGTGCATAGGTAGCTTTAACTTGTCTTCAATGTTCAGAAATTTGTGGTTGTGCTGAAAGAAAGGCATTTTAATAATTCGACATCACCAATTTTTTATTATTTCTGGAAGCAGTGACAACCGATGGACAGTTAAATAAATAGGCTGGATGCCGAGGTAGAGAAATACCATCTAGGATGAGAGTGGATGTAATTTGAGAAAATGCTGAGATGGTATGGAAAAGACTGGCTGTAGATAAAGAATGCAACAGACTTGATGCTGCCTTTTAACCTAGTTGTCAATTGAAAACGATTGATCTTATTGAGGGTAATGCCACCGTAGGGTCTAATATTTATTTGCTAAATATTTAAAATGTGTACATTTAAATATTTAGCAAATAAGTTTCTCCCTGTTATGGCATGTGTAAAGACAGCTTAAATAACATTGAAATTGTTGATATTTTCTTGTTTTTCTTTATAACAAAAATGGGATACAAATAAATTTACTTTAGTGCATATCTTATCTTTTTCCGCTAATTTAAAACATGTCCATGTTATTCGATTCTTTTAGCTGAGAAATATAACTCTGTGAACTTTGTTTTTGCAACAGTTATCGGTTTTTAATTTAGATAGTAAATAACTTTAATAATTAATTGTGGGAATTTGAAAAACAAAAACTAACTTCCTTTGTTTAGGTGGAAATCTATCTTGCAGGAGGAACAGTCCTTCTGAAAAAGCGAAAGCGAGTCAGAGCTTTATAATTTAATTTGATTTAGTAATGTGTAACGTATACTCTCGATTCACTTTCCTTTTGATTTTACTATCTCTGGTTATTTTATTTTTCTATGTAAATTATCTTCTTACTGAACGAGATGTTATTTCACCCGCTGAATGAGATCTGGCAATGAGTGTAAGTCATGACGTGGTGGTAGCCAGTATAAATAGGCGCGTTCAACGATGCAAAGGGAGAGCGTTGTTGTTGTACGGAGAGCGTTTGTTGTTGTACGGAGAGCGTTGTTGTTGTACGGAGAGCGTTTGTTGTTGTACGGGAAGAGCGTTGTTGTTGTACGGAGAGCGTTTGTTGTTGTACGGGAAGAGCGTTTATTGTTCTATAGGGAGAGCGTTTGTTGTATAGAGAGAGCATTTGTTAGAGCTTCGTTCATGTGCAAGAAGCTACGTGTTATTTGAGTAGCTATGTGTGATGATACCAGTAGAAGTTCATAATAAAAGGTTTTAAGTAAGTACGTCTTTCTCAGTTCATAGTACTGTCAGACCTCTGTCTGGCTGTTAGGTTTATTTCATTAAGTGTTATTAGTAACAACCAGAATAAGACTTTATTCATCTTAATTACTACTACAACATTACTACCAGTTATAAGTTGGTTCATTACTATTACTACACTACTAGCAGGAGACTTTATTCATGATCTTAATTAAATAGTAACAACAACCATTTGAATTCACTATTAGAAGCTTAGTACAAGCATTGAATTCATTATAGTATTAGTGAAAGCTATATTTACTACGATTAGCTTGGTAGAAAAGCGATATTCATTATAATTGGCGCCCGAACATTTCTCGAACACGAGGTCTTGACAATTATTACCCATGTCTTCACTACCTGAGACAACTTCAATATTTCACCCTAAGACAAGTTTCGGTGGTGATGGGATTAATCTCGACCATCTGCAAGAAGCCTGTGGGGCTCACTTTCATATGAATGATCTACACGTACCCAGGCATTCTTCACAATTTCGTAATTCACCAGCTTCCTATTACTCTGAGTCGCGGGTCGTACCCGAGGGAGTTCAATCCTCTCAGCGAAGCAGAATGCTTGCCCATTTCGTGCCGCATGCAGGAACAATTAATTTCAATGGTTTGGAGGGATCCTTAAAGTTCCTCGAAGATTTGGAAGATCATTTTGATCTATACAATATTCCTGAAGGCTGCAAAATACAAATCGCAGGCACTTGCTTGAGGGATACCGCTAAGACCTGGTATCGGCAGTGGAGAGTGTCTAACCCGGATTCTCATTATGAGAATTTCCGAGCAGAATTTTTGGAGGTCTTTCCTTTCGGCCTCAGTCGAGCTAGCCTTGCACAACAACTTTTTTCTCGTCAGCAAGGACCCAACGATAGCCCTGTTGCATTTGCGTTGGACACAACACGCTTATATAACTTATGGGATCCACATGCCAGTCATGTCGATATGTTGGATACCCTATTGCAGCAGCTCGACCCATTTTTACAAGATTTTCTTGAGGTTCGACACGCTGCCGCAATTCATGAATGCCTTCGCCTCATACGAACGTATGAAGAGCGACATGGCAAACATGGTTCAACTCACCATGCTCGGGCACCCCGCGAGGCTTATTACGAAAACCCTCAGCGGCATAATAGGCATAATAACTTTCAGCGCGAGCATGCACAAGTGCACACCCAGCTTCATACGTTCCACCACACAGAAGAGTGGCAAACCAACAGCGAGTTTCTGAACAATCTTCGGGATATCGTACAAATGCACAGTATGCTCGACCCCGTTCCAATCCGCAGCATTCGGAACGTTTTCATGCTCAGGGCAATAATAACTTTTCTGCCCATGCTGAGGGAAGAAGTAATAGATATGACAATGTCAACAGACACGCGGAGTTCCCGACGCAGGTTTCACGCAGTTTTCCTCATCGTGAAAATTTTCCCGATACCCGGCAGGGTCAAGGTTTCAGACCGCATGATAATCCAACCAGGAATCCTTTAAACTTCCAAAGGAAGTAGACCAAGGGTCGGTCCTGCTTCCTGATACCAAACATTCTGACCCTAAAACAGTATTAGTGACTGTTCAAACTCCTCAGTTGCCTGATGTATTCTTGACAATTGAAGATATTATTGTCGAGACAAAGTTCGACACTGGTTCTGAAATATCAGCCCTAAATACGAAGTTTTGCACTGACAATTTTCCTGCAATACTCGTTCAGCCTGCGACGCAGTATTTGCGAGGTGCAAATAACGAAATCTTCAGTATCACAGGAACTGTCACATTATCTCTAGGGCTGGGAAAAGCTCGTTTTACGCATTCTTTCCTGCTTATAGACGAACTACCTGTGAAATGTCTAATGGGAATGGATTTTATTAACACGTTTCAAATAACTCTGAATTTCGTACAACATGTGATTTCCTTTCCGGAACCTGTCGAAATGATTCCTATGGTTCCTATGGATATAACGAGTTTGTTATTGACTAACCAATTGAATGAGAGGCAACGAAACCAGCTTTCTCTACTTTTGCAGGAAAGCCCTGATTTATTTTCTGATCAACCTGGTTTCACACAGGTGGTTTATCATGTCATTGACACTGATGGTTCGAAACCGATAGCGACGAAACCTTACCCTTGTGCTCCACATAAGAAACAGGAAATGCAACATCAAATTTCTGAAATGATTAAACAGGGCATAATAAGAGAATCAACAAGCGCCTGGGCTGCTCCTGCCTTTTTGGTTAGAAAGAAACAACCCAATGAATTTCGTTTTGTGACAGATTTCCGCAAGCTCAACCAAGTCACAAAAACGATCAATTATCCACTACCTGTCATGTCACATATTTTGCATGACCTGTCGTCAACCAAATGGATGTCAACTTTGGATTTGGCGAGTGGATATTGGCAGGTAGCAGTACATCCGGACTCCGTCGATAAAACAGGCTTTGTGACTCTTTTTGGGGCTTATGAATACCTACGTATGCCCTTTGGATTAGCTTCTGCACCTGCTACTTTCCAAAAGCTTATGGATACGGTTCTCAGACCTGTTCTGGGTCCCCATGTGCATGTATATTTGGATGACATTATTATTACATCCGAGACTTTTGACGAGCACCTTTCTCTGCTCAAACAGGTGTTCCAACTCATATACAATGCTGGCTTGACGTTAAAACCTAGTAAATGCCAGATAGCGAGAGACGAGATTGTATATCTGGGGTTGAAAATCACTCCCCACGGCTTATTTACGGATAATGAAAAAATTAGGCCTATTGTTGACTTTCCTCGGCCTAAAACAGCAAAAGAACTATCACGCTTTCTGGGAATGACCGGATGGTATCAGCAGTTCGTCCCCGCTTATGCTACAATCTGTGAGCCATTGTATGCTTTGAAACGTAAATACAAGAAGTTTGTTTGGACACCTGAGGCTAACGCTGCGTTTGAAACACTGAAGTCTGCGTTGACTCAGTTTCCGGTGTTGGCTTTCCCGGATCATACTAAGGAATTTGATATTTATACTGACGCATCCGGAGTTGGTCTTGGTTGCGTTTTGTCACAAGCTGGGCATCCAATAGCTTTTGCGTCTCGTACTTTAGCCAAAGCTGAACGCAATTATTCAGCTACGGAACGTGAATGTCTTGCTGTTGTGTATGCTCTTGATAAATGTCAATGTTATCTTAACGAATTGACAGTTAACATAATTACGGATCATTCTGCCCTTCAGTACTTGAGCTCTGCTAAGCACCTATCTCAAAGACTTATGAAGTGGGCTCTGAAGTTACAAGAGAGCAATATCAAAATTTCGTATCAGCCAGGTCATAAGAATCAATTACCGGACGCATTGTCTCGCGTTCCGATTAGTGGGATCCCCTCAGAAACTACTCCTGGATGTCAGCCTTCACTTCTAATAGCTGATATAACATCCAGAGAGCAGATAATGGCAGAATTAATAAATGATCCAGATTTCGGGGATATATATAATTTTTTGCTTGCGGGTTCGCCCCTACAAAGTGATCCTTCTCTGGCTGGAAGGTCACAACATTTTGAAGTCATAGAGGGTCTTCTTTACTATACGAAATCTAGGACTACTAGGGCAGAGTTTCGCCCATGTATTCCGCGAACCCTTAGAATGGCTCTTTTAAACGAATTTCATGACAAACCTCTTGCAGGCCATTTAGGTATTCGCAAGACCCGTTGTAAATTGCGGGATGTTGCCTATTGGCCTGGCATGTACCAAAGTGTGCTCGCATACGTTCAATCATGTCACTTGTGTCAGATTAATAATTACCATAATGTAAGACCGGCCGGTCACTTGAAATCTAGTTCAAGTTCTCATGTTTTTGACACTATTTCAATAGATTTATTGGGATCTTATCCTTTATCTGTTAAAAACAAAGCTCGTTACGTTTTAGTACTAACTGATAATTTTTCTAAATGGGTTGAAGTTTTTCCCATTAAAGCCGCTACGGCAGAAGTTATTTGTAATGTATTAATTAATGAAGTATTCTCTAGATATGGTGCACCTAATAAAGTAGTTTCGGATAATGGTCCTCAATTTATTTCTGACATATTTGAAAGAATGTGTGCGAGACTACACATTAAGCATAAATTCATTTCCCCATATCATCCCCAGAGTAATCCTGCGGAACGTGTAAACCGCACGCTAGTGAAAATGATTGCTACTTTTGTCATGGATCATCAGGAACGATGGGATGACCATCTTGAGCTTTTTCGTTCGCCCTCCGCTCGTCTGTTCACGAATCTACTGAAATTACTCCTGCAGAACTTTTTCTGGGTCGCAAAATTAAAATATTCAGCAGCTTACCTGGACGTTGCAAAGTAGAAAATGCCGCCCCGGTGGCGCAGTGTTCTAAGAGCTGGCTATTGATCATTCGTCCGAGATGGGTCCGATTTCAATCCTGGTGAGGTATGGATGTTGTGTTTGTCTTACGGCACTAGATCTCTCCCTTTGCTGGAGTCAGTGGCCCTAAATTAGGGACGGGCAACTTCTTATAGCCCATTCAGTTGCTCACGGTGGTCGTTAAACCTCAAATAAAAAAAATCAAAGTAGAAGAAAATAAAACAGCGAAAGATAAATGTTAAAAAACATCTGAACAGGTGTTTTACGAGCAAGCAAGAGATAACTCCGTGTGAAATTGTGGTAATATCTCAATGAAGTAGTGGTCTTAGAAAAGTTACTCGTCCCCATTTGAAAAAATATCATTAGTATACACGTACACTAAACGGTCAGACCGTGATTGTATGCGGATTTTACACTCTGCTGTTCTTAAAATAAAGTCAAGCTCAAAATGAAAGTGTACCTTTCAGTCAGATAGAGACAATGTCAAAAGCGTTCTTCTTGTTGTTTGTACTGGAAATTTAAAATTGCGTCAAGTATTCAAACAGTTATTTATTGAAAGTAAGCAATTAGTAATAATGCGTAAAAGTAAAATACCTTTCGAGCAGCATTACTTTTCTTTTGGTAAGGAAACGGTCAACGTAAAGCGTAGCCTTTGTGGGAAGAACTGCAAAATGCGAGGCTATACGACAAATAAGGATCATTTAAAACGACAGCATCCAGCAGCTGATGTTGAAAATGCTCTCAGAGAAAAAAGCTGAGCAGCCGCCCAAGTCACAACTTTGTATATTCAGTACCTGAGGAATTATTACCACAATAGTGTCAAACACTATAAAATTTTGCCTACAAAACTGCAGAGTTCTTTTCTTTAGATTTTGTGAACAGAAACAAACCAAAAGAATTACACAAGACAAATAGAAAACGAAAATTAAGCAGTTACGAATTAACTGGTTCTTCATACGAAACATAATTTTCGTGATTTCTACTCACTCACTCACTCACTCACTTCGCAATAATATCGTAAAGACGTTAGATTCGCCCCTCTGGTGGTGCAGTGTTCTAAGCGCTGGCTTCTGACTATTCATCCGAAATGTGTCCGGATTCCAATCTCGTGAGGCGACGATTATGTTGTTGTGTTTGCCTTGAAACACAAGGCTTCTCCCTTATCTGAAACCAGTGCCCCTAATTCAGGAACAGGCGACTGTACAGCCCATCGAGTTGCTCAAGGTGGTCGCTAAACCTCCAAAAAAGTTAGCTTCAGAGTTTATCGGAGCTTAGCCTTTTGGCAATGGGAAAAGATAAGAAAAATTACTGTCAAAAATAATTTTTCATCCTGGAAAACAAACTTTCTCCTGAGCAATTTTATTTATTGTAGGTTTAACAACCACCGTGAGCAACTCTGCGGGCTATAAGCAGTCGACCCTGGCTATATTATTATCTCTAGTTCCAGAGAAGAAAGAGATTCAGCGCCGTAAGACAAACACAATATCCATGCCTCACCCAAAGAATATCAAACTAAGAAGTTAGGGCACGGCAAGCCGTAACTAGTGCCACCATATCTTAAGAGTTAAAATGCAAAGCACATAAGCCAACATATAGGCTGATGACGGAGCAGACGGCGCATGCGTATTTCTGCTGATTTCAATTATTTGTGTACAGAACAGTTAGGCGAGCTATTCACAGCACGTAATTATTACCTTCTCGCTAGCATAATCACTTCACTAATCGGATATTTTAGTTTTGTTACGCCAATCGGGTTAGTTAAGGCTTTTGTTTGTTCTTCCGTTTTTCCGAAACCTTTTCAGTATTACCAAATCCTGCGGAACGTCTGTATTTTGTACAGATCCTTAGGCCTAACTATAATATTGGCTAAAATTTAATTTAAATAGTAGTACTGATTTTGAAGATGACAATCCGATTTTTGGTGTAAATGTGAAAAGAATGGAAAGTCAGATAATATCCGAAAACTTGAAAATTTTCATCGTCCTGGAGCGGGACTCGAACCCGCGTCTCCCAGATAGCGTCCGGGTATGCTAACGAATACACCACCCAGAACGACTAATTCTCAAGTTTCCGATTAATTTGTATTGTATGGTGTAATCTCGTATTTCTTTCATGATTTATCTACTCCTCCGGGCAATCACGGTATAGGATTCTTAACCTCCAGATTCGCTAAACATGAATGCTGGTTGTTTCGACTAGCTAATCATGTGATGGTTATATTCCAATTAATCGGAAACTTGAAACTTGGTCGTTCTGGGTGGCATAGTGTACCCGGGCGCTATCTGGGAGATGCGGCTTCGAGTGCCGCTCCAGTACGATGAAAATTTTCATGTTTTCGGATATTATCTGACTTACCATTCTTGTCACATTTACACCAAAAATCGGATTGGCATATTCAAAATTTATATTATATGGTGTAATCCCGTATTTCTTTCCTGAGTAATACTGATGTTATTGCATATTTTTCTGACCAAAATAAGGGATGGGCGGGATATCAGAAAACAGCAACAACCAAAAAATTGCTGGGTGGCATAGTGGTTAGCATACTACTAAATGTGCAATTTGCAAATAGTCATCAGATGGAAGAAAACTATCGTGAATCCAACACAAGCTTTACTGCCGTAGTCCCGCCAACGTGTTTGGCTCCTGAATGTTTACTTTCCCGCAGAACATATTACCTCTTCAGATGTGGTAGCACTGATGTCGCCTGTTTTACGTTATCTCTATGAGAGTTGGCGTTCTTCAAGCTTTATATTCTTTGCTTAACCGGGATTCAAACCCATCACGGAGGAAGGGTCAGAAGCCATCGCTTAGACCACTGCGCCAGCCGGGGCAGCACGAGCAACTTTCCCAACACACTACCGACAGTTATTTTGTGACTATCGATAATTCTCAACATCTGTCTTCAAGTTTGCCGCAAACCAGACTCGGCGGTTTGGGCGTGTGAAATTTACAATGACAAAGAAGATGCGTGTTTTCTAAGCTAATTTTTAAAAATATATGTATTTATTTTATATTTGCAATAATATACTTCTTGAAATTTCCAAATGTGCAATTCTCAATAAGTAGATAGGTTGGTCATTTTACCTTTTTATTTAAGTAAAATGAGACAAATCACGAACATCTTAAATTTACACGTTTTTGTTGAATTCATAAAAACTGTATTGATTCCGTTAGCGCAAAAAAGGATTTGTTCTGCGATGGATAATATGTTCTGATATAAATTTGAATTGTTAAAAGATCGTAATTGATTTTGAGCTACATGAAGTTGTATACTTATCAGATTTTTTCCAGTGAAGCTTTTCACGTGTGACATAGTAGCATTACTTATGTCATGAGTGATCTCGAAATTCTGTTTCAATATCCGTGTCTCGCAATGTTAGGTTTTACTTTCTGTCAGTTATATCTGCAAATATGTCTGTTCCGTACGTAGGAAACCACAGATATACTTAATAACTAGTTGTATGATCGTACTATGCACTGAGAAATTCCTTTCAGAATAGGGTTTTCAACGGAGTGTAATATGCCACAGGAAAACCACTTCATGTATTAATTGGTTATTAACATCTTAGCGAATTCCTTCAAACAACCGCGTACGTGAGTTGCATTAGGACGTAGATATTTTACATTCCAGTCTCACATTCGTACAGCCAATGGCATTTGATGTCGTTTTAAATTGTCATTCCCATGGCACGATCACATGGCATGTTTTGTTGGATATCCTTGCAGTTATTTTTTTCACAAAGAGCAAACATATTTACAGGGCTAAAGTTTGATTTAGAATACAGTATTATTTTAAAACAATAATGGAATTCAAATTTCTTCAAGAAAGCAAATATCTGGAGTTGGCAAAGTACGAACACAGGATGTGACTTAATTTGAAGTGATAGAAATAAGTGAATATTGGAATTTATACTACATTCAGACCTGCGAAAATTAACAAAAATACAAATGTGAACAGTTTCTTGAAGTTGAGGTTTCCAAAGATCGAATGAGCATCCCCATTCAATAGATTTAAACAGAATCATATTCAATTCTCACTACAGAACAATATGATCAGATTATGTGAAATTACATAAGGTACAATAAGGTGTAGTCCTTCAAAAAGAGAAATCACATGCAAAACTTATGAATAGGCAGTATCAATAGAACATAGTAAATAAAAACTGGTTCAATAATGGTCCTAAACTATTCTTACTACTGTTCAAAACAAGAATGATGGCACCAATCTTTCGGCTGTAATAAGCACGTCTTTTGAATAATTTTTCATGCGAAGGAAACTTATGAAAGCTATTCAACATCAGTGAAACACGTAAGGAAATCGTTCAGAAGGTTTCTACAATCGAGAAAACATTCAGAAATAGAAATATCTGCTAGTTTAACCAGGGGCTGAAAAGCATGTTACGAAAATTAACAAATGGAGCAGAAGATTTTTCACATAGTACAAGGAAGGTATGAGAGACAAAATATTTTCATATCCAACGGTTAAAAGAAAGAATATACGAGAGAATGAAACTTTATACAGTAAAGCACCGTTTATGCGTTTCTCAGTTTTACGTCTTTTATATTTATACGTCTTTTCAAGTCGGTCCCGATTAATTCCTATTTATTTGAATAGCAAAACATTTCGTTTATACGATGCGTAACTTTGATTATACGTCGTCGTTTTCCCTAATTCGTCAGTTGAAGTTCGCTACTGAGATCTAATATTTCTTATCTGAGTCATTCTCTTTGACACCCTTTTCGAACGCAGACTCGAGGCCTCTTTCTTCAGCAGAGACAGAAGTACCGTCCGTTGACCAGTGGGGGCTAAGAAAACTGGGGATATATGCGAAGGTGCGGGGACTCCCTTATTCCGTCAGAAGAACCTGAATCAAGGGGATCATATTGCTTCCCACCAGGAGCCGAAAGCGTAGTCTCCTTCTTTGAAGTTATAACCCTTCGACGTCCCGGGGTCCTTAAAAAAAGGAATGGAGCGGTTTATTGAAAAGACATCCTCCATACAACACATCTATTTCTGGTGTTTTTGGGTAATTGCCTTTCTACATTGCTTGTTGGTGCCTTTACGATTGTTGGTAAAAAATGTCAAGAAAACGAAAGGCACTTTCCTTGACATGTAAAGTTAAAATTTTGAAAGAATTTGACAAGAATACTGGACTGAATAAAATAGAGTTTGCAAAAATGCTAAATGTACCTGTGTCAACGCTGAAAACAATAGTGTACGCCAGAGAGAAAATAAAAGGCAAAGCTGCAGCTGTTGGAAAATCTGCTTCCAAAGAAGTTGCGTGTCCAAGATGGGAAATTCCCAGATATCGAAAACATTTTGTTGCAATTTTTTAATCAATGCCGTGCCTCGAATATCCCCGTCAGTGGGACAATGCTGATGGAGCAGGCAAGCGAAATTGCGCTTAAACTGAATGTGAAGAACGCGTGCTTTTCTACGTGACACATTCAAGTTGCGTTTGACACATTCAAGTTGCGTCGTGGAACGTCATCTCAAGTTGTAAATGGTGAGTCAAAAGATGTTCCATCAGAGTCTGTAGAAGATTGGTTCCAGGATTTATGCAGAAAAATAAATGGGTAAAAATTGCAATCCATTTTTAACGTTGACGAGACAAGGTTATTCTTTCATCTGATGCTTACAAAAACTTTAGCATTTAAGGGAGACCAATGTAAAGGAGGGAAAAAAATAAAGATCGACTAACGTTTTTTACTTTGCGCGAATGCTGATGGAACTGAAAAACTGATTCCGTTATTTATAGGCAAGTTACAGAATCTACGGTGTTTTACGAATAAGAAAAGCTTGCCATTATCGTATCAAGCAAACAAAAAACCGTGGATGACGAATATCCTTTCACTGAGTAGCCCAAGAACATAGACAAAACGATGAAACGTCAAAACCGAAAGATTTTAATGTTTATGGACCAATGCACCGCCCATCTTCAAGTAAACGAATTCTTGCAAAACGTGAAATTCATTTTTTCCCCCAAATTGCACCAGTCGATTACAGCCCTTAGATCTCAGAATTATCCAGAACTTTAAAGGGCACTACAGAAAGAATTTAGTTCAACTTGCAATTCAAATGATAAATGCAGGTCGTGTTCATCAAAAGATAAGCACACTTGATGCAATGAAAATGATATTTCTGGCATGGGCTCAAGTAAACTCAGAAATAATTAAAAATTGTTTTGTCAAAGGAGGTTTTCCAAACTCGGAAGGAAACAATAGCGCCGGCGGTTACCAAAGCGATGAAGAAATTGTGATTATGGATGATGAGGATTGGAAACTCCTGGGAGTAGACATAACCGTCGAGGATTATGTAAGTTGTGATGCTGATATGATCACTTCAAAACTATGCACAGGAAAAGAATTAATAGACGCCAATTTGGTGAATGAACATTCCAGCAGCAGTGATGAAGAAAGTGAAGAACCAGTTCAACCGTCCTTTCGAGATGCAATGCGTAGTATTAATACCCTGAGAAATTTCTTTGTTTTTCATGCCAACACCAGTGAGAAAACGTTTGTAGAACTCAATTCTAACCAGAGTACTCTCCTTTGAACACAAAATCGACGATCTACGCCAACGTCACTAAAATAATTTTTCAAATAATTTGAAAGTGCTTGTTAACGGTCGATCTGATCCAGCATTTTTTTGTTCGAAAGAGATTTAACATATTTAATCAACATGTAATACTGAAATACATGTATACATTTTTCTTTGTTGTATGTTACATATATGTAATTTGAGTACAATTTATTTTTAAAAAATTAAAACATTCTTCAAATTATTGTATAAATTACGTAGTAAGTGTGAATATTTATACATAATAAATTATATATTCATTATACGTAACAGGTACTACAACAGTTCAGTACATATCATACGTATGTTATAAAGAAATTCGCTGCGCATTTTTGGCTTTCATTTCAGTTATACGTCTTTCTCGGTTATACGTCTACACTGAGAACGGTCCCTTGAAATACGTATAAACGGTGCTTTACTCTATTTCGATCCATTCAATCTGCCATCAACAATGTGCAGACGGCCAACACCACTGCCTGAAATACAGGACTATAGCATCACCGAATATGGGTAGTTGTTTGTGCTGGGTGCAGCATGCCTTATATCTTTCAGCAGTCCGACGACGTACATAAGTATTTCATTTATTAACCGAAATAATAACAGTTGTTTCATCACTGAAAATAGCATTTTTATATTCATCACAGTTCACTTCTTGCGTTCCTTGGCCGAAGAAATTCTCTTCAGCAGTTGTTGCTCAGTAATGTGAGATTTTCTTGTAGCCTACGACGAACTGCAAGTGCAGATGCAATAATTCGTACTACATTCTCCTACTCATTCCTTAAATCAGTGGCTGTTTTAAGCTTTGATTTTAAGGAACGACGAATCAACATGCGATCATCACGTTCAGTACACACCCTTGGTCGACCTGTTCTTTTTCTGTTTCTATCCCATCCAGTTTCTGCAACTCTTTTAATGGTGCACAAGACAGAGGTATGGTCACAGCCACATTTAACAGCAAATTTGGCACCTTGTCATCACCAATGGACAACTAGAGAAGCTCATTAGTTTAATGCCAAGGAAGTGCAGTTTGTTACTAAGAAACCGTGGTTATACAAGTAAACATCAAAGCGTATTTTGGTTGTTAGTAAGTTATTTTAGGTGTCATGCAAGTTTCAATAATGTAGTGTACAATAATTTTTTTTAATGCATTGTACAGTAATTTCACAAATTCAACTATTTTTTGCTTTTTATAACTAGACGTTGTACTTTTGCTTGTAACTTCACTTGTATTCATGAAAGAAATACGGGATTACGCCATATAATACAAATTTTGAAGATGACAATCCGATTTTTGACGTAAATGTGACAAGGATGATAAGTCAGATAATATCCCAAAACTTGAATATTTTCATCGTCCTGGAGCGGGACTCGAACCCGCGTCTCCCAGAAAACGCCCGGGTATGCTTGTCACATTTACGCCAAAAATCAGATTGTCATCTTCAAAATGTGCAATATATGGCGTAATCCCGTATTTCTTTCATGATTTATCTGCTTCTCCGGGCGAACACGGGATAAGATTCTTAACCTCCAGATTCGCTAAACATGAATGCCGGTTGCTTCGACTAGCGAATCTTGTGATGGTTAAATTCAAATTGATCGGAAACTTGAAATTTGGTCGTTCTGGGTGGTGTAGTGGGTAGCATACCCGGGCGTTTTCTGGGAGACGCGGGTTCGAGTCCCACTCCAGGACGATGAAAATTTTCAAATTTTCGAAAATTGTCTGACTTACAATCCTTGTCACATTTACGCCAAAAATCGGATTGTCATCTTCAAAATTTGTATTTCACTTTTATTACTGGGAATAACATTACGTAAAAATATTTGAACCGTGATACAATTTCCTTTAAAATGCTGTATAATAACATGTATTCCTGACTTTACCATTACGCTGTATAAGTTGACTCCAAACACAAAATTTGACTTTCGGTCTACTGGTGCAGGACTTTTGGCCGCGACTTTAGTTTCTTCAAAATGGGCCAAAGTTACGGTGAATTTCCTTTGTGCAGCATTACGTTTGTATGCTTGTAGTTACGGGGATTTCGCTTTTTTCAAGCGTTATCAGAACTGTTTAAACACCAAGGGTAATCGCCAAAAAACTGTTAGATCCATTATTTATATTTTTGTTTTCCGAAGAAATACTACAAATTAAAAGAAATTATTATTTATTTTTTTAAAAAACGAATATAAAGCAACTCTCACAAACGGCAAATAAATATTGTGCCATTTAGATATTTCTTATTAGGAAAAACTCTAAACACTGTACCAAACGTGGTAAGATATAATAAGTTGCTTTTCCTCCCTCTAAGGTAAGCTTCCATCTCTGGCCCATTGTTCACCATTGAGGATTTAGTGCTGACATACTGCCATCTCTCGGCCTATGTTAAAGGTAAAACACGTAAATTCTGAAAGTGTAACGTTTACTTTATTATTTTGTCTGGCCTTTGAAATAAATTTACGAACTTTAATTACGTCCCTACTTCAAAATATTTGTACTGAATTAAAAAAATGTTTCCTCATGAATCATAAAGATACTATCCAGTAGAATAAATCAAGTTTAGCTCATTTCTCAACCTTGGATATATTTTCCAACACGTTGTAGTTTTATGTGGACTCATGTGGTGAACATACTGCTACAAGATCTGACCACAGGGCACAACTGGAATTGTATGTTATCGGTTTCGGGACCACAATATTAAAACGTTTTGCCCCTCAGAGTACCACGCCCGATAATGGCCTTTGATTGCTTCCGAATTTCATTCCTATCCTTTGTCAAGTTAACAAAAAAGGATTAGTGCTGGGTCACCACTCCAAACTTCCGATCACCAGGCTTGATTTGTAGGACGTTTTCCTACGCCTATGAGTACATTCTTCTAACATAGGTGATGATTGTGAGACCAAATAAAAAATTCTGAAAACTGCGAGACAAATGTAACCTGTATGCTGAGTTCACTTAGGGAAAAAACTGATTATTTTGGATCACATGTAACACTTATAAAACATTTTTCTATACATATTCTAACTTGCATATTCTGTGGAGAAATTAGTTGCTCTGAAATAAGTAAAGCAATCACGTATTTAAAATCAAAGAGCTTAAAATCAAATTTTGTTTACATTTTACATTTTACACAGAATAAAATCCGAAACCAACTCACCTATAAAAGTAGAGGCTGATGACAACTAAAAATTATCCTTTTCTGCGAAAACACATAAATTCTGTCTATTTTTTCCATCTAACATCAGCACAATCACTCTTTGTTTTACACCTTTCATTTTTACAATATTCTGAAATCTCTACAAATGTTTAATCTTAAAATATTCTTTGTCTTTTCATTTTTTGCGGTCCCACATTTTTCAACAGTGCTACTAGGTTTTTTAATACTACTTTACATATCCTTCTTGTAATTGTCCTAACGATTTACCATATTTTGATCCAATTGTACTCCCTCTGTATGATAGTCCCTCGCAATCATGATCTGCGAATATTTGTCGATAAGCGCATTGGTTCTAGGTTACGAAATTAAAAGTTTGGATTTTTTTTACTTCTGCAAACCTGTTTATCCTGTAAAAGCTACTAATTCCTTTATTTTAAATTAAAAGTCTGAGAATAATTTTAACAGATACAAAACATACGGACATCTCATTTTCTCTGGAATTTCCGGGTTTAATCGGCAAGAAAATCCGGAATTCCGGATAACATTGGAACCGAAACCACCCCTGATCTAGCGAGAGCATAAGACCGACGAGAGAGGCAGCACCTGGAAAATCGTTTTCACCCTTATCCCTTTTCTTTTTCTTTCTTTTGAAAAATATGCTCTCAAGCTGTGTATTTTGATTTAGCAAATATGAAAGATTGCTTACGACAGATTTTCTGCCATAAACTCCGCTTTTAGGACAGCGGAAGACACCGCAGTTTATTTGAAATAAATATTAGTGTTTTATGGTGTTTCTGAGGCTGAAATTCACTATTTTTCTGCTAAATGAGCTTTACTTCTCGTTGCACGAAAAATATTTTATGACGTCCGATATTTTTTGCTGCAATATCTACAGAACATATGTGCGCATATTCGCATATTGTGTGTGTAATCGGTTAGTATCAGGCTCTACGGGTAAATTAACGTATGCCCAACAATGAGCCAACGGCTTCTATTTCTAAAAGAAAATGGCTCAGTGTTGGGCCTACGTTAGGCTGCAGGGCTGTGTTACCAAGAACGTATTCCCGTGTCCACAAACTTAGGTGTCCAGAAAAATGTAATTTGTAAATTTATTTGTTCCACGAACCTTCAAATGTCCAGGAAAACGTAACTTGTAAATTTATTTGTTCTACGAACGCTTAAGTGTCCAGAAAAATGTTCCAAATAATGTTTCCAGTGCCTACAGTCTTTCAATGTGTTTATATAAATTATTTTTACTGGCTTAACGTATTTTACCCACAGATCTCAATTTCCTTGCGTACAATTTCATTAATTTTGTTTTGCTATGAGAAATAAAATGAGAAAGTCCTTTTTCTTTGCTCTGATGAAACTGCTTGGCACTAGTTGATCAATGGCTTCGTACTGTGAATTAATTTGTGTGAGTAAAAAAGTATTTCACTTATTTCTCGTCTAGGTACTCCTTTTCTCATTCCAGACATTCTGAGTAAATATTAATGCAAAATATCGGAAGCAAATGAACCACGTGTCAAATAAGCAAGCGTTTTACCGAGCGATGTAAGAAGGCTGAATTATATTGACCTGGGACAAACCAAGTCCTGGTTCACTTCGTTGTTTAGCTACCACAAAGACGACTGAGGATGATTTCTGAAAATCCTCAGACGATGTGCAAATTGAAAAAACACGAAGGGGGGAGGTGTACAAAATCACAATTACGGTATCGATCGGGCGACCTGGGCGCTTGCGGCAGTCTGAAATTTCAGGCGCTCCTGGCGTTGTGGTAGCGAAATGATTAAAAAGGCATTTAGGAAAGTTAACACAATCACTTGTTGCCTCCAGTTTTCTTGTTTTCCGTGTGTATTCTTACAGGATTCCGTAAAGCGTTTTGACGCCTTTATTTACTCAGTTTATATGTGTCTTTTTGCTCAAATGTGTGGAACTGCATGAGGTTGTTCGATGAAATTGGTAGGAAGGAGGATATCTCCATTTCGTTGCATGCACGACTGGCATAGTTCGTGACGTCAATGTGACCCGAGCGTCGCCCAATGTCTCTGCGAGTGGATATATCTCAATGTTGTGAATATTTCCAGGGTCGAAATAACCACGTTGCAAAGGATTATCTTTGTTCCTGTACATTTGGGACGTGGCTCAATAATCTTCCTATTATGGAACCAATGGTGTATATGTCTCAACGATTTGAACATCTTCACGGTCGGAAGAAGCACGTTTAAAAGAAGGAAGAAGGATTATATGTGTTACCGTGCACTTGTGGCGTGGGAACTAGTGGTGTATATGTCTCAATGTATTGAACATTTCCAGTTTCTGAAGAAGCACGTTACTAAGAACAGTTGGGACATGGTTCCATAATCCTCATATTATATAAACAATAAGCGTCCGCTCAAACGTAAGCTAAATGAAGGACTTAAATAATCTTTGGTAGACGACATTCTACAAATTTTATTTTCTTACAAAAGAATTGTCTTAACTCGAAACACAACTTTGAGGTGTTGATTCACATCACCAGATGGTTCTTCCGCGGCAGGTATAATCTGTGTACTTGATTTATTCTTCTAAATAGTCAGATTACAATTCATGAGCAAACATATATTTCCTTCAGAATAAATTTCTCGGAGGAGGGATGCAATTAACATTTCCATGTCCTTCCATAGACCAACAAATAAAATACACTGACGGAAAAAAATCCCAACACCAAGAAGGGGTTATGTTAGATAAACGACAGTTGGTAGGCGGTGAGAGTACATCTGTAAAATTACGTCTATGCAAATTTCGCGCTCGGCGCATACGTGTGGCACTAATAGCGCCCCTTGGAACATGCAAAGCAGGTTTGCTGCAAATACGCGCTGTAACGTTCGTGAGCGTTAGTTATCGTTGAGATTCGACGTAGTGTATTGATATTAGTCAAGAATACCTTTAAGAAGACGAAGAAGCCATTATCATCAGCTCACGATGTTTGAACGAGGTCGTGTAATAGGGCTACGAGAAGGTGGATTTTCTTTCCGCAATATTGCAGAACGACTTGGCAGGAATGTAGCCACTGTACATGATTGTTGGCAGCGGTGGTCAAGGGAAGGTACTGCCTCAAGAAGACCGGGTTATGGCCGGCCATGTAGCTCTAATGAGAGGGAAGACCGCCGTGTACGGCGTATGGCCGAGGTGCATCGTACTGCGTCTGCGGAAACAATTCGACCTGCGGTTGCCACCACAGTGACTGAACGAACTGTTACAAATCGGTTACTTGAAGAACAGCTCCGAGCCAGACGCCCCGTAGCGTGCATTCCACTTACTCCAAAACCACTGCCCTTTGCGACGTCAGTCGTGTCAAGCTAGGGCTCATTGGAGGACGGAGTGGAGATCTGTTGTGTTTTCTGATGAAAGCCGGTTCTGCCTGGGTGCCAGTGATGGCCGTGTGTTGGTAGAAGGAAGCCAGGTGAGCGCCTGCAACCAACCTGTCTGCGGCCGAGACACACTGGTCTTACACCTGGAGTTATGGTCTGGGGAGCAATTTCCTAGGTCTGGGGAGCAATTTCCGAGACACACTGGTCTTACACCTGGAGTTATGGTCTGGGGATTCCAATTTCCTATATTCCTGGGGAGCAATTTCCTATCTCGTGGTTATCCCACGCACCCTGACGGCACAGTTGTACGTCGGTCTGGTGATTTAACCTGTTGTGCTGCCATTCATGAACAGCATTCCAGGGAGTGTTTTCCAACAGGATAACGCTCGCCCGCATACCGCTGTTGTAACCCAACATGCTCTACAGAGTGTCGACATGTTGCCGTGGCCTGCTAGATCACCAGATCTTTCTCCAATCGAGCTCGTATGGGACATCATATGGACGACAACTCCAGCGTCACCCCCAACCAGCATTAACCGACCCTGTATTGACCGACCAAGTGCAACAGACATGGAACTCCATCCCACAAACTGACATCCAGCACCTGTACGACATAATGCATGAACGTTTGCATGCTTGCATTCAACATTCTGGCGGTTACACCGATTATTAATGTACCAGCATTTCACATTTAAAATGGCTCTACTCCCGCTTACAGTAAGCTGTGATCTTGAAACCTTAATCGATTACATATGTTACCTATACAAATGTATTGCCGCCATTTCATTCCTCTACAACTATTTTTTCGTGGTGTTGGGATTATTTTTACCGTCAGTGTAGTAACGAAACGCGATCCATACAGACCTTAGGAGCTTTTAGTATTCACATTGACTGAGAGATAGCTCCATGTTCTTCCGAACTTCTCTATGGAGCACAGCGGTCCAGGTTTGGTAATTTTAACCAGAATTTCATTATACATAAACGAAGGTATGGAGAAGCAATCTTCTCGGTTTACAACCACAAAAGTTTACAAAATAATTAATGGCAACCTACATATATCTGTCAATAAAATTTGACGTAGCAACTGCGACATTACATACATTCCACAGTATCGCATTTGATTTCTGGCATAACGAACGAGACTGATATGCCAGAGGAACAGAGGTTCAGGTTGCGTTCAGCATTTTTTATTGCCTATTTATCATGAAATATTTTTGGTATTGCAACAACTAAAATAGATCTTCAGCTTTTCACACGCATACACGCATTACTCGAATACTGTTGTGTAATAACGGCCTCAGATTTTCAGGAAATAACGTGGAATGATCAATATCTTTTAAGCGTTTTGTTTCTTTCAATTTTGAAAAATGTGTTGTTTACTTTTATGAAATTACCGATGTGGAATATCCTTTATTCTGCAGCTCCACAGCTCTACATTTCCTCACTCCTTTATCTGCGAAGAAGTTCTTTTTAAATCGGGCATGTTATAAGTTATAAATAAATTATGGCAGGTGGCTTATGATTTACCGCGATATATCAAATAGAAACGCATTCAATTTATATATATCTACCAATTTTCAGACCAACCTTTACAATATGACCTAAAGAAGATTTTGATCTTTTGGAAAATGTGTACATTAGGGTTCTAAATTATTTGGCTAAAATGTCTGAAAATTTAGGAAAAAAAGGTTGTACATGTTTTAAAAACATGTAATTTGGCGTAAAATGGAAAACCATTTCTGTACAATGCATTTTAAAGATTTTTACCATAGAATTTACTTGCAAGTACTGGGATGTAAACACACGCTGCGGCGAGCTTACTCGCAGCAGCGCCGCGTTGCCAAAATCGTTTTCGACTTGACGTGCGGCGGCGATTTCATGGGCGGGAAACAACGAAACAGGGCAAGCCTTTGTATTTAACAGCAGCCTGCTTTGCTCGGGAAAATGGTTTTAAAATTTACCGTTATTGACTGTAGAAAGCACGTTACTCAGTTTTTAAGAGGATTACAAGGGCAGAAAAATAATATAAAGATATCGTTTGGGTAGATCCACCAAATCACAAATTGGCTGCAGCAACACGATTATCTTAATGAATAGTTTTCAGGAGGCCATTCATTCTTCATCGCTCAGCTGGAGTACCGGGTGACGTTCCGGCGGTGTTTGAAAATAAGCTCGCAGCAGCGCGCGTTTACATTTCCGAACTTGCTGGTAACTTTTAAATGTTGTAAAGCTGAAATTTTTTCGTTTTTGCGTATCAAATAACATACTTTAAAATTTGTACATATTTTCTTAAAACTTCTTGATTTAACATGTAATGATCTTATGGACAATATCTTTATTTATAGCTATAAATTCACGCTTTAAAATGCGAGATAATATTAAACGATTGAAAAAGAGCAAGAATCCATTGTTTGCTGTTTTTAGTCAAAAAATAAAAATATATATATTAAACATTGCAAGCAATTGCTATTTTCATTATTACAAGATTAAATATATTCGGCACTTGCCTTTTAAGGAGAGTGTTATAAGATTTAAGCACGTTACCGAGAGGGAAGTGTCATTAAACATATGGCTCCTGAAAGGACGTCTTTAGGCGCGAGATGACAAAAAATGTCTTCCTTCATTCCTATAGCAAATGCCTTAGTATCTCGAAACGTGTTATCTGTAAGTAAAATGCCAATTTAGTTTTGATATTGGAAACAAGATCTAGTAGAGTTAAAAACTGGTATAATTTACAAGATGGAACACTACAAGAGAAACAAAGTATTTTCTGAAAAGGCTCCGTTTTGTTCGGGATCATAATCGTGGCGATTCAATGGGGTGAAAATGAATTATTTTCCCCCTTATAATGATTTCTTTTTAAATGTCTTCCAAAATGTGTATTTAAGAAGTAGAAATCTCCAATTTATAAGAATTTTTCCCTAGTATTACATTGGTGAAGGTCAGAAGTTTTCAACTTTTCGGGTTACCTAATTTGTCAGAATTTCCCCTCGATATTTATAAAACAAATGTTGTACTACGATTAGTGCCCTAAATCCTAATGCAAAACATCGTTGCTGCAGTTTATAATAGTGCTGTGGCAGACATGCGTGGATGACTGAACGAAACTATATACCTTTAATATCAGTTGCTATCCTTCTCTGCAATATTTCTCATACATTTTCAGCAATTTTACTTCAGCGACTGCCTGAAAATGATGCTTAGGACTTTTTCCAGCGATGTTATACATTACCTGTTTACTTGTGTTTCATAGACTGGAACTAGTGTTTCAATTATCTAACACAAAGCACGATTGTTAATAAAAGTCGCGTGGATCTTTTTTTGTCCATAAGAACTTTTTTCAATGAGAAAATTAATTAACATTCGTTTTCCTCGATTTCTATATTTCGGCATCATATTTCTCTAAACGTTGTTCAAGCTATTCAAGCAACCGGAGTATGACTTATTCTAACATAAAATAGCTTCATGTGGGTAAAATAGCTTCATGTGGGTTACTTTCATCTTTAATATGTATAACAGCAAGTTTAACGTTGCGATCAGTAGTTTTTTCACCATTTATTATTATTTGAAGAAAGAAATTTTAGAAAGTATATACATTTCTATTCTTTTTATGGTTAATAATTTCGTATGAGTCGCCATTTGCAGTATCGAGATGTAAACATCTTACACTGCTTGAGTTCTATGCAGCGTAATATCAAATTCCTGTGTAGTAAATTACGTAAGTAGATGATACTAGGGGCGTGTTCAGATTTGTTAAATTAAAGCATATTTATCTAATTTAAATAGCAGTTTAAAAACTTAAAAAGTGAAACACTACCAATACAGGGCCGTTTTGAACGCGCGATGCACAGCGGTGTACGGCTGTTATAGGCCCATTTGCTCTATCTCTTTGTAATGTGTAGCTTTATTTTTTACAGTGAGCTTCAAAATATTTCAAAATGACATTTTTTAGGGCGAAGATTTTTTTCAGCTCATGAAAATCTAAGCAGTTGCGTAGTGGGATCTTACCCGTACCCATTTCCAGGGAACATATCTTCCATAGCAGGGTTGTTCAAAATGCGGCGCGCGGTCCATAGTCCGGCCCGCCTGCTATTGTGCGAAATTAAAAAAATTCCAGGATTTAAAAAAGAAAAGCAAAAATTGTAGAAAACTAAATGCTTCAGAAATAAGGAAAAACAGCGGGAACAGTTTTAAACCCCTTTCCTGCGGCAGTCCTTTTCACACGGGAAGCCTTTTTCCTATCACAAATGGGCAAACAAATAGCCCAGAGAAAAGTTGATGGGAGAGAGAAGGTCCGCACAGTCACTGGAACCGTTGTTTTCTCAAGCCAATCACGTGTCAAATATCCACCTGTTCCACGCAGAGCTGAGCTTCACGTGACTATTTTATCCGTAGCTTTTCATTAGGAAATCGTTTTTTAAATTGCAAGTTTTCCTCACAGAAGTAACTGTACTAGCTAAACATTAGCGTGTTTATTAGTTAAATATATAGCGAATTTCTTGTTAAAATACATCGCAACAAACATGGCGGCTCACACGCAAGGAAATGTTAATCGATTCTGAACGTAGAGCTTTAAAGGGTGCTTTGATAATGATTTTGTTTGTTACGGAGCATAACGGGGGCATATTGTTTCTGGTACAATAGATACAATATGCCACAACAAATGACAAGAGTGCCACAACAAATGACATATTATGTGTGGTACCAGACACAATATGCCACAACAAATGACAAGAGTGGAAGAGATATCATGATCAAAGTAAAATCTCTGAAATGGTAGTGGACTGTAATATTTCCTGAAGAACGGACCACACATGGGTACGTTTTAGACTGGACACCAGTGTCAAAAAAGAAAAGACCGAGAAGACAACCAAATGTGAAATGGGTAGATAAAAATCGAAAGCCTGCCCCAGTAATATGGGGGAAATCGGCGCAAAACAGACCTCTGTGGAAGAAAATTGGGATGACCGTGATCCAGCAGTAGATTTATAATTGTTGACCTAGATGTGTGGGTTATTTGTTAAGTGATTTGTCATGAAAATTTGAGTTCTTTTCCCGAGGTGAAGAACAACTCTTTGAAAGAGATATTTATATGACTCTAATTATGCGAATATTAATTTTTGAAATATCTAAACCTTTTACGTTTACAAATATTTATGTTTTTGTCTTATCTGCGATTTCCGCGATATACGTGATATAGCTGCTGAATGAAGAAATATAAACTTCTTCTTTAGAAATCTAAAAGCTGGAGAGCCAGACATTTGAACCACAATTATTCACAAGAATACTCTCATTACACATATAATAATGCATAACGCTATAGCTGATCGTCCGAGCTGGCAAACGTCTAGCTTGCTGTCTTCACTATCCGCTTTTTCACGAACATATATCCCAATATCGAGTAACATGCGGTGTTCTAGTGCATGGTCAAACAGTTTTCCCCTTTAGGACCTTGTGAAACTAAATGAGCGATCGGCTAGTCTTAGGGTTAGATGCCAACTGAGATTTATATTATAACAAAAAATGGCTCAAGGAAGCAGCTTTTCACGATGACCATAATCGTAAATTGTCCTTTGCCATAATTAATATATAATTCTAATATAAGCCATGAACAAAATTACTATTTGCATAAGAAAAAGAAATACCAGGAGCTAAGACTATGTTCCTAACATCTACAAATCTACACTACTGATCGTTTTTAAAACATTGTGGTTATTCAATCCTGTTAGTTTTCAAAGCATTGTGGTTCATCGGCAATGATTCAACTTCTTCAACAATTCCGAACAATTTATTCATAATTTCGGTTCTCGTCTGAGAACTCAATGGGTTACAGCGTTATTCACATTCGTTCTTCTGTAATTTTGATTAAAAACGTCAAAACGAATACCATTCTGATTAATATTTCTCGAAAGTTTTACTGAAAACATTCTAGACAATACAAATTTATTTAGACTTTCTGATTTCTGTATAGATTGGCATCAAATATTTCTTCATCTCTGTTTGACTCGTATCACCTAACGGAAAACTGAATTAGCATTTAAATTGTGGCATGAAAAAAACGACCGCTTAATAAATCGAACCGTAATTAACAATTTTATGATTTTCCAAAGAATGTCACTTATACACTGACTGTGAATACCACTGTCAAAGTATCAAAGTTTTAAGGGAAATTGAGAAGACATTTGCGAAAAACCAATTACAGGAAATAAGATGTGGTAACATTTACTTCTGATGTGGTTATACATATATACGTAACTTTGACAGCTGTCCATGGTTGTAACTGCTTTTTTACTTGCATGGTAGTCCGATTAGGGAAAGCCCGAAGAAAGCATCGCATGTCAGCTTAATGGAAAAGTACGTTCACAAATAAGTACAAATTTTATGTTTTCGAACTTAACAAGTGGAAAATGTTCATAATGAAAACATAATAGAAATAAAATATTCAGGGTAAAGCAATGCTTTAATTAATTATTTCTATGGCAATACATCATTTAACGCACAAGAACAACTATTTTAAGCAACAGATTTAAAAAAAGTCTTAAATGCCAAACGCGGGAAATCCCAAATACGGGCAAAGAATCAGTGTTAGCTCTTAACAAACAAAAGAAAATAAAAATCAAATATTTAGGGAAAACGTGAATCTACGAAATCGGACTCGATAAATATCAAACACTCTTTTTTAATGGTTGATCTTAGCATATACTAAGTACAGATTTTGCGCAGTGTTATTATTCTCCGAAATTCAAAACAAAAGAAGTGTAGTCATTATATCTCATTACATATGTGTCATACATGCCTGCCCGATTCAAGTTTTTAAAAAAAATTTTAAGCTATTCTTAATCAGCAAGAAAAGGTAAGAACCAGTTAATCAGTTGTTGTAAAGTCTTCAAAATTTGAGCGTATGTTCTTCTTTTCAAGAACTTTCCAAAAGCTAAAGTGTGATGAGGCAAACTTTATTCAGGGAGTCGAACAGAATGGCATTTTATATGCTTTTTTTCAATAATATTTCCAAAAGCTAAGTATATAACGAAACAAACCGTACTTAGAGATTCGGACACAGTAGCATTTTATGTTTTTCTTTACAAGAATATTTCCAAACGTTAAGGATGTGACGGGGCAAACCGTATTTAGGATGTCCAGCACAATGATATTTTATTTGCTTCCTTTCAAGAATATTTCCAAAAGCTAAGGATATGACGAGGCAAATTGTATTTAGGTAGGGAGTAGAACACAATAGCATTTTATGTGCTTGTTCGAGGAGGGATAACATGATAAGCAACCTATTCTTCAAATTCGCGGCACCTTCTTAGCTATTTCAATTTCGAAACTTCCCTTTATACGGAGATAATGAATATTAATCGGTTAACGTGTGCATTGCGTTCCAAAATCCAAGGGATTGAAAACGTTTGAAAACGTATACTACTTATTTTAATAATGAAAATGTATAATAACACAGTCATTTTTAAAGTCATTTACGAAAATTCTCTTTTGTATTGTACTCATGGCGCGATGGTGCCCGGTAGAGCAACTAAAACGACTCCCGGCAGTTTGTGCTTGAGGATGCAGCTGAACAATTAGACTCAGCGCTCACGTCAGCGGTTACAGCTCAGAAAATTTCTGCTATACGCACAGCGAAAGCATTTGGTTTTCCCTGTCGCATTTCGCCAGCGATAAGTCAACGTACTATCGCAGATAAGGTGAATCTATGGCAGGTCTATACTATTTCGCGTTACGAAAAAACAGTAGGAAGTTTTAAAATCAGCATGGATTTTGTGAAAATTTGATTGTTAGACTAACGCAAATGTATGCTAGGAAAGTATATGTCTCTGCACGTCGCTTGTTGGATGTATTTGTAACACCATTATTTCTATGACAGGTAATTATGTGAGTTGTTATGTCTGACTCTCGAAATAAACTATATGAGAATGCAGTTCCATTTGCGAAATTCCGTTTCCTACGGAATTTTTGACAGCAAGAACGATAATATGCACATGTAGACCGGTTTCTCCAAAATGACATGTCCGGAAGACGGAGTAAACACGCGTGGTACCGGCCTCATATTTACATCACTGCATAATTTTGCTTGTAAAACATTCATTGGAAACATTCCTTTTCCGTTAGTTTTAATGCACACCAAAGATGCGTTTGCGTCATGTGTCTGTTTCGAGCTTTTACCGGTTTGTTCAGTACCCAGAATACAAACGTTACCCCAAACATTTAGGCAGACCAAGTAGTAAAGCTGCTTACATAAGCCCTAGCATCTTACTTTGTATTTTAGGAATTTTGTGGGATACAAACAAACAAAGTGGCTGCACTATATAGTCAATGGTTTACCCAGAAAATCTCAGAGGAAAAAAACAACATACGTAACGGTTAGAAAGTCTGACAGGAGGAAGACCATGGTGTAACATTGGAACCAGTGACTTAATTACCTGACATAAGAATTACGACCGTCTAACTCTTAAGCACGAAAAGCTCGTCCGATGAGGTAGTGTCGAGTAACGACAAGCCACATTTAGTCTTTGTAGGTATCATTACCTTCATGTCAGAGAAGGAGCTCGATATGCGTAAATATTCTAAATATTTTACTGGTTTCTGTGCTATCTCTATTGCATCCCATTTGAAGATTTTGGTTGTGGAGCTTAGCAGTTACAGTTTAATAAGCTACATTTTTGATTTTCATTTGACATAGAAATTTACACTGAAAAATTTATACGAGATTGCTAAAAACCTTAAAATTTATTCGTACTTACTTTTCAGAAAGAATGAAGTATTAGTATTTGAAGCGGAAGTTTTTATAATATCACGCTATTTATTTGAACAAACTAATGTAAGTCACAAACAGTTATTTAAAACATACTAAGATTTGAATTTAAAGTACATTTCCCCTTATTTCTCAACATAATTTCCTCCAATATTGATAAACGTATCCCATCGCTCTGCCATTGCATCTATACCTTTAGCATAGAAAGCTGAGGTCTGCGGTTTCAGCAGACACCAGGGTTCACATTTGCACTTCATGTTCAAATTCTTCGTCGTCCGTGAAACGTTTGCCGCCAGAATGAGCAAAAACTTACCTAACCAAATAAGTAAAACTGCTCTGAGCTAAATGGAGGCCGTAAGGACTACGTTGAAGATGTCCTCAGCCTAGTTTTTTAATTTTCTGCTGTGTTAGTCGAGCCGCATGAGGTCTGGCATTATCATGATGAAGCAGTACTTCTGTAGTTAGTAGGCCGGGACGTGTTATTTTTTTCGAAGCATAAACAGAATTCAATACATGATGCATCATTCACATTTTCTCTCGCTTCCGGAAGTGGGCAACCATCACTTCTTGAGAATCACAAAAACACTGTAAGCATAACCATCACTGCTGATAACGAAATTTGGAATTTCTTCGATGAAGGTGAACGGGGACGCTTTCATTGCATAGCAGCACTCTTGGATTCGGGTTGGTAGAGATACACCCATGATTCGTCCTCAGTAACAATTCTGTTAAGTATGTCTTCTTCACATGCGCACAGAGATAGATGTGGGAAAGCAGGCCAATTCGATTAATTTGTTTCCCTAAATCAGTTATTTGGGCTTCCACCATGCGCTCACTTTCCAGATATTTAAACGATCATGGATTATGCAATAGTCCAATCCATAAGAACACCCTGTTAAAGTTGCCATACTGTCGATCGTTACTTGCTTTGCCAGATTGAATCAACACCTCTATCCTTCTCACATTTGCTTCTTTCGCAGTCTGAACAGGACGACCAGGTCAGTAAATTTCAGGAACTTTAGAACATCTTTTAGAGACGGAAATGACCCGGTTTCGTACCGATTAACTCGACAAATATTTCTCACCGTGAAAAACGAACATTTTTATATGAATATCCTTCGGAGGAAATCATTTTTTCCCCCAAAAATGAACAATAGCAAACTGCTCTTTGGCCGTACACTCCTCATGCACTGTCGACATTTACAGTCCGAACAGTAAATGCGCATGCGATACACACTGTCTGCTACGATGAACTACGAGTAAACTGAATTGTGCTGCCAACTAATGAAATCTTCAAAAAGTAATAATTACCATTACCAGCTATCTCATACTTGTTCGTACTGATTTGCTGGCTTCCCCACGTATATATTATTATGGTGGTAAATTGTTTTGGGCAGAAAATCGTCTTTTACGTCCGTCACGGAGAATCACTTATGCCATTAAAACTTATTTTTATTGAGCGATTCATATTTTAATGTCCGCCAATCACTTTCAACTTCCCGGATACTCATGCGTGTACCTCGAAATTTATTCACTGCCAGATGACCTGAGTTTATCAGGAGGTAATGTGTGCCCGAGAGGAAACGTTCGGCTATACATCGCTGCTTCGTATAACTAGCAACTCTTAGGCAAGCGTAACAAAATTTGAAGCACAACTTTCTCTTTTTCCGCAAAATCATATTTTCTTGAATATTTTCAGAAGGATACAAGTATTTGTAATACATAAACGCCATAAGAAAACAAATGTATTTTCATATCAGCAAACAGATTGAAAAGAAAAATATTTAATCCATTGGAAATTATTTTAATTAAGCATTATTTCATGTAATTACCTCTACTGTATTGTAACAAGACTATAACTATCAACAGAGAACCTGAGCGTTTTCAGGCATCAAGGATTTATAAAATATTCCCAAGATTTCTGAAAAAACTGAAACTGATGGTAATATCCCATTATTTCATGAATCACGATCATTTTGTGTACGGAATCTGTTTTATAAAATATCTAAAATTTTTCAGTGAGATTTTGTCCGATTAGCAGTATTTTAGGACATCGTCCATTCCATTTCGCAGAAATAGTCCCAAATCGTTTGAGTTCTGAACCCAATACTGCAGGAAAGGAAAAACGGTTATTCATTTAACAGAAGCTACTCGTGTTGTTGTGTTAAATCACTTTACAGCAAAAACGTTTTATTATAAATTTACTAAGGAATTGTTTTAGTCGAAGATCACAAATGTGTGCGTTGTCATCGAAAGCATTTTCTTCGATGACCACAAATGTGTTCGTACAGGATTGCTAAATATACTCAACTCCTTAATTCCAATAGGACGCATTATTGCACCTTAAATAAAGGTTTGATATCAAGGTTTACTAGGCATCTTATAAATTGTCTAAATTGAAAACAAATGCCTCACAAAACTTGGAGGAAATTGTAAAAATTATCATTAACTCATGGTTGCAACAAATTTTAAGTTTCAATACACTCTTTTTTTAAAGTTTGAAGAATACACATTTTGGTATCACAATAGGCACCTACAAATTGCATTTCAAAATTAGGTGTACGTTGGCAAGACCCTGACGTGTATTCAAGTTTAATATTGAGAATATATGACTCTTGTTATTTTTTTACTAATTCCTAACGGAACGCTACCAAAAAACAGTTCATGAGGTAAGATTATTGAAGAAAAGAATGAGTTTTAAATTTTAAAATTTATTTACTGAATATAAAAGTGAAACTTCTTTGAAACAGTTTTCATTTATTTCAATGTCTACACATGGTTTCGACATCCTTCATTCAATAACAGCTCTTCATGAAATTAACAACAAAACATTTTATATACTAATGAGAAGCAGCTTACTTAACTTGCGGTCGTCAGAATCAGCATATTCATTTTTAAGCAAGTTCAATTTGGATATATTGCACTGCTTCTCCATTTTAAAACCCACATAAAAAGCTTAATTTGTATCCCTTTTTCTAACGCGAAGTTTTAAGTGAGCTCAAAAGAAACTTGCTTGTTATCCTTAATATCTTATGTTCAGATACTGAAATACTGAAGTTTCATCAGGAAAACCAAACAAGGAATTAGTGGTTATTTTCAAAAATTGATTTAAAGCTATATTTGTCAAATGTTCACCAGCTCAGTACTCGCAAAAAATATCCAAGTAATTAATAACACACATAGGCACAACAACAAAAAACAGATAACTTGTCTCCATCTGGACCGTGCTCACCTTGAATGATCAAAGCGATGCCCCCCCCCAAAAAAAAACAAGAAATTATTGGGTGTTTTCAGCAGTTTATGCAAAGGTATGTCTCTACGATGTTCATGTGCAGCGCTTGCAAAAGATACCCACGAAATTAATCACACAAAAAAACGTAAAGAACAATAGCTAAAGGGCGTCCCTATGCACCATTCCCACTTTGAATGAACAAAGGGATGCCCTCGCCCATGGCAACTGCATAAAACCAGATTGTTCAACACCCAGTTTCTTTTAAATAAGATCAAGAATCAAAGATTGAAAATCGTGGAGCCCGCACTCCAAAATTTCGGTAGCATCCTCTTAATCTTGGGATCCTTAAAGTTCTAATCGCCAACATGCAAGCTTAACCTACCCATGGAAGAAGAAAAATGACGTGCCGCTAGGTCCAACCGACTTAAAAGAAGGAATGAACAGTTGTTCACATATGATATTTAAAAAGTCAAAATCATTAAGAAATACTCTCATTGTCATAAAAATCCGAGCACCAAGAAAAAACCGCGTGATTAACACGAAACTCCGCAAATAGCTACGGGGAGGGCAAACATACAAATTATTAGTTTCGTGCGATTCCACACGTTTGCGCGTCCATGACTGGCGCTGCAATCGCAATCTCTGGAGTTTATACGGCGCAGAGCAGTGGGCTACACATTCTTGCCGAAGTACACGGTAGAAGTCGGGTGATATCCCTGAGTGATAAACATCCCGTGTAGCCGCCTCGGATGTGCCTACGGGCAGCCGACGAAGTTTGAAAGTAGCCGTATCATCGGGATGAGAAAGGCACGTCGTGGCCGGCGAACCGAATCGGCCGCCATTTGGGTCCATCGGAGAGATCGGTGCGATCGGGTTGGGAGCAATGGACATGGGAAGGCACCCAGACAGAGCGCATTAGCTCTGTACGACACAGACACACCACCAGCAGAGAGGACCGTTTGATCGAGCGAGCGGCACGCACAGAAGGAACGATGTCCTTGTCCAATATCCGGATATACTCTGACGGAAAAAAATCCTAACACCACGAAAAAATAGTTGTAGAGGAATGAAATGGCGGCAATACATTTGTATAGGTAACATATTTAATCGATTAAGGTTTCAAGATAACAACTTAATGTAAGCACGAGAAGAGCCATTTTAAATGGGAAATGCTTTTACATTAATAACCGGTATAACCGCCAGAATGTTGAATGCGAGCACGCAAACGTTCATGCATTGTGTCGTACAGGTGCTGGATGTCAGTTTGTGGGATGGAGTTCCATGCCTGTAGCACGTGGTCGGTCAATACAGGGACGGTTAATGCTGGTTGGGGGTGACGCTGGAATTGTCGTCCAATGATGTCCCATACGTGATCGATTGGTGAAATATCTGGTGATCTAGCAGGCCACGGAAACATGTCGGCACTCTGAAGAGCATGTTGGGTTACAACAGCGGTATGCGGGCGAGCGTTATCCTGTTAGAAAATAACCCCTGGAATGCTGTTCATGAATGGCAGCACAACAGGTTGAATCACCAGACCGACGTACAACTGTGGCGTCACTGTGCGTGGTATAACCACGAGAGTGCTCTTGCTGTCATAGGAAATTGCTCCCCAGACCATAACTCCAGGTGTAGGTCCAGTGTGTCTCGGCCGCAGACAGGTTGGTTGCAGGCGCTCACCTGGCCTCCTTCTAACCAACACACGGCCATCACTGGCACCCAGGCAGAACCGGCTTTCATCAGAAAACACAACAAATCTCCACTCAGTCCTCCAATGAGCTCTAGCTTGCCACCACTGACGTCGCAAACGGCAGTGGTTTGGAGTAAGGGGAATGCACGCTACAGGGCGTCTGGCTCGGAGCTGTCCTTCAAGTAACCGATTTGCAACAGTTCGTTATGTCACTGTGGTGGCAACTGCAGCTCGAATTGCTGCCGCAGACGCGGTACGATGCGCCACGGCCATACGCCGTACACGGCGGTCTTAACTCTCAGTAGTGCCACATGGCCGGCCGGAACCCGGACTTCTTGAGGCAGTACCTTCCCTTGACCACCGCTGCCAACAATCATGCACAGTGGCTACATTCCTGCCAAGTCGTTCTGCAATATTACGGAAAGAAAATCCACCATCTTGTAGCCCTATTACACGACCTCGTTCAAACTCCGTGAGCTGTGGATAATGGCTTCTTCGTCTTCTTAAAGGCATTCTTGACTAACATCAACACACTACGTCGATTCTCAACGATAACTAACGCTCACGAACGTTACAGCGCATATTTAAAGCAAACCTGATTTGCATGTTCCGAGGGGCGCTACTAGCGCCACACGTATGCGCCGAGCGCGAAATTTACATAGACGTCATCTTACAGATGTACTCTCACCGCCTAAAAACTTGTCGTTTATCTAACACAACACCTTCTTGGTGTTGGGATTTTTTTCCGTCAGTGTATTTGTCCGCCAGAACAATTTCCAGCCGCCTAACAGTGGCTAATATGCACTATCGACAGCCCTTACATTTTCTGCAAATAACACTTGACCATCGTCGGGTTCGATTGCAGTAGTGTCAGCGAGCAACGAGGAATGTTACGGACTGGTGACGTATAGCGATCAGTGAAGAATCCCGCTTCTGTATGGGAAATAACGACCCCCGTGTCATTGTGTGGAGGACCACAGGTGAGCGCTACTACCCGAACTTCACTGTACAGTAGCACACGTCCAGGATTCCAGGCGTGATTATCTGGGGAGCCATCGTGTATGTCAGCCGGACTTCTCTTTGCGGTGATCCAAGGAACGTTGACAGCGCAGCGCTATGTACTGGAGATCCTGCGGCCCCATGTGCTGCCTTTCTTTGCGGTGAGGCCCGGAGCCATTTTCCAGCAAGATAACGCCCGTACGCACACGGGTCGGGTTTCCCAGGTTTGTCTACCTCATGCTTCGACGCTACCGTGGTTTACCTGATCTCTTGCCCATCGAGCACGTGTGGGACCAGATGGTATGCCAGCTTTCTCCACGTCTCAGTGTTCGTGATGTAAAGCGTCAGTTGCCAGAAGTGTGCGCCATTCTGTCCGACGGTAACAACCGGGTCTCTTTGGCTCCATGCCGGACTGTATCACCGCACGTATAAGAGCATGAGGCGGTCCTACGCGGTACTAACGCTGACCGGAATGTGTTCACTATGTCCGCGGGAAAAAGTCCTGCTGCTATGATTTTGTAGTCACTTTTGTGCTTGAATGTACCATCTCACTACTAAAATCTCATTTTAATCCGATGCCTTCTTCTTGGTGCGCGGATTTTTATGACAGTGTGTGTATTGGTTTTTAGAAAATATTCGTTGTCTTAGGCTAAATTCTAAATATAATGAAAATACAAGTACCTTACTCTGAACTGTATGATTTCTATTAGATTAAATAAAATTAAATTAATTTTATTTGATTTGATTTGAATTAATTTATTGCAGGCAGGCAATATTTAGTTAATTAATGAGACGTGACGAGGCTTGATTTTATAAATAACATTATTATCGAAACCTGTACCTCTGTCGTACGCGGATACATACACGGCGATCATTTTGGACGAAACAAAAATCGGGTTTGTCCGAGAACATGTTATTTTGCCATTCGTCAGGTCACTCCCTTTCTTCGACGCACCATTGCAGCCTTGTAGTCCGTTGCTTAGTATGAAAAGATGTTTCAGGAAGTGCCGACGAGCCTGCAGTCTAAACTGCAATAACCGGCGAAGTACTGTTACCGCTGACATGGAAGAGTGCGTCACATTTGGGCATTACTTCGCCAACGTCGTTGATGATGCATAACGATCACTAAAAGATATCCTAATAAAATGAGGTTTGTCCCTCGGCGTTGTCGGTCTACAATGTCCAGAAATTTCTCTTCGTATCATGCGCCCTTCCTCGTTCCGTTCCCTGCACACACTATCTAGGACGCACATATTGCTCCCCACAAGACGGACGATCTCCGGGAGGGAAACATCATATACCCTCTTACCGGCAATGCCACTACTATCGAGCTTGCTGGTGAGACTGTACGACTGTCTTACACGACGACGAGGTGTTGTTACCCACTGCTGAGCAAGCACTGCATGCCGACCGTGCCACGCGACTCTTATCGCACAAAACGGCAGGTTTCAGGTCTGTGACGTTGTGCTATCTGATTTGTCTAGCTGCTGTACGCATAGAGCTATGACGTCGAAATGCGAATAATTTGTGCGATATAGTCTGATTAGCATATCATACAAAAATTAAATACAGCCCCGGTCGCGCAGTGGTCTAAACCATCGCTTCTGATCATTCGCCCGAAAAGGTTCCGCATTGGAATCCCGGTGAAGCATGGATGTTTTGTTTGTCCTACGGCACTAGCTCCCTCCCTTCGCTGGAACCAGTTGACATAAATTAGGGACAGATGACTGCTTATAGCCCATTCAGTTGCTAACGGTGGTCGTTAAACATCCGATAAGAAAAAAACGTATTTGCTTGAATACTTTCACGTTATTTGTCTTTTTTATGAACATGCTTATACATCTTGCAAATATTGTCAAATGCCATGCTTTGTGGGTTGATCAAATGAATTTTATGAATTGTGAATAACAACAACCATAAAATATTACCTAACCGCCCCAATGGCCTAAGCTATGAATTTTGACAATTCTCGTTTGAGGCATGGATTTTGTTTTTCTACGGCACTGGCTCTCTCCGTTCTCTGGAATCAGATGCCCTAAATTAACGGTGGGCGAATGCCTACAACCCATCGAGATGTCCACGGTGGTCGTTAAACCTCCACACAAAAGAGGTATTACCCCGACAGATGTAATTGACAAACTGTTTTACCATAATATCATAAGTTTGGTCAAACGTCGACTTGCACAAAGGTACAAATGATCGATCTTCTGGATATGTGTGCATTTGCACGTGAGATTATGTTTACCCGTTAATGAATAAATATAAGCCCGCTAGTAGCAAGGCTAGTCAGTTCTGCCCCTCCAAGTATGCAGTCACTGCCATTAACTATCCTGATATTTAAGCCGGAATTATGAATATTATGAACTCGCCCAAGAAAGATCAGAATGACATATAAGTGGACTAAACTTCAGTTTCTGTCCTATTCCCATCTTTCTGCTAGCAAGCATTTTGAAAAGAAACCCTCATTATGATTTCATCGGCTGCACGAAGGAGAGAAAGCATTTCAAAATGTTTTTCCTTTTATGTTGAACTGCTTTTGTCCATGAACATTTCGGTTTGGAACGTAGACGGGTGGCACTAACTTTTAGTATCAATCTTATGCTTGAGACACCTCTACAGATCAAAATCAAATCGATAAAATTTAGAGCAGATACATGCTTTTCAATGTGAGATTGACGGAATGACTGATACATAATTCTAAAATAAAGTCATTCTTTTTGTTCTAAGCGAAGCTAAATATGGAAGGAACATTTTAAATCGCTCGATACCTGGAAATTGCGTTTTTTTAATATTTTAAGGCACGTCTTGGATTCCTCTGTTGTTAAATGGAAAGAAAGCTTTGAATTCCTGAAATCTTTCAATGAATAGTTAAAAAAGTTTACTTTGCAACAAGAAGTTAAAAAATAAAATATATATCTTTAAAAAAATTGAACTCAATGTGAAGAATTTAAAAATGTTTTTAAAAACGGTTTAAGTTTTGACATCAACGGGAGTCAAGTGTATTGTACTGTGTGATCAGGGCTAAGGTTCTGTATAAAGCAATGCAGTATTGAGGGCATATTTGGATGACTCGAGGATGAATAGTTAAGGAGAGAAAACATTTGCTTTGATAGTGTATTTGACCTCAATCTACTTTAGCGTTATTGACCGGTTCTATTTGGTGCAGAAATCTCACTCACCAGGTTTCAGTGTATTTTTCTGTCGTGAATTTACAAAAATCGTGCTCCTGGATACCATACTGAAGTGGCATTGAACTAGAGATGGCATCGATATTGAAAATGAATTTCTACTAATCGACCATTATCACGCATGCATGGCCGAAAGTGTTCCAAAAACATCAACTCCCCACAGCTTCCCCAGTAGTGACCGATTTCATTCATGGTGGGTTACAAGCGTGATTTGAATGCTTTTGTCAAACAGCAGATCGTAGGTGCTCATAGAATAAGTCGCCCCGTCTCGGAAGTCGCCAACACACTAGGGATTTCGCTTATTAGTGCGGTCTTATTGTTTGCAGAATACGAAACGTGAGGCAAGAAAAAGTTCCTTATGAATTGCAGATGTGAACTGACCAGCCACATCTCGTGTTGTACGTCATTTGGGCAGCTTTGGGTGTGTTTGAGCTGAAAGGCGCAAGATAATAACACAAATGATCACCGACTTGAAGGAGCTTCGGTCTCCCAAGAGTTCCACAATTGAAAGCACGACACCAGATTCAACGCCTTGCCTATGCAAAAACACACAACACTGGACCACAGAGGACTAGAAGGGAATGCCCCGAATCACTCCGGAGTATTAATCCAGATTTATACTGTATCGAGCCCTAGGGATATTTCGAATCCGACGTAAAATATTTACGTGAAACCATGAATCCTTCTTGTCAATTTGGAATAGTACTGGTTGCTGGTAACTCATTTTTGTCCCGGGATGTCTTTAGTAGATTTTGGGTGTCCTGAATATGTGGACACCGCAGCCAACCATGTATCCAGATACAAACTAGAATAAATTGTACCAAGTATGAGGAGAAACATGTATGTCATAAAAATTTATGCCAGTATTCGTGAAAGAATTGCATGAATTTGGAGAAATATACAATTTTAGGAACTGAACTTAGATATGGAACTGAACTCAGACATCTAAACTGCCTCTGTTCTTGACACAGAGCTAAAATCTTGAAGTTTGGTAAATGTAGCATGTGGCTAACAGTTGTGCGGTCAGGAACATTTGTAAAAAGGAAGAATCATAAAATCATTTGCTGAATTCTAAAACAAATAGTTTTTACTTTTTCTTTTTTAAAGTCATAATGCTGTTAATAATAAAACGAATGCGTGAAATTAAACTAATTGTATGAATTGCTTAAGATTAACGAGGATTTAGAGATAAGTCCCGGCGCCTTTTATTTCCAGCTGCTAAATGCCAAACTAAGCTTATTTTCAGGAAAGCAGCAAAAACAGTTCAACTAGTCTTTATTTCCAGCTGCTAAATGCCAAACTAAGCATGTTTTCAGGAAAACAGCAAAGGCAATTTTCTTCAATTTCTTACTTTCCAAAGCAAGTGCTTGCACTTTCGCCTTACTAGAAATTTTATTTTTAGGAAACTGCGGGGCATTTACATTCCTCTTAAAGTGGCTAATACATTTTCCTTTGTACATGTCCCAGATCGCAAATTTTATTACACGTTCTAGTTTCATATCACTATAATGTTACCAGATTATAACATCTTACGGAATCCACTTTTTCTTCGGAAAATAGACTTGCCCAAGGGAAACCGTAACGAACGGGGTGTAAGAGTTTTACGATGGCATCTTGAGTTCAAGGAAGAATCAGTTGAATCCTGGTGAGCTTGCTATCAGCCACTCAAATAGATTACTATTATATTATATTCGTAATGCATGCACTATTTTGAGCACTTTTTAAAAGAAAATTAATTCCCATAATAATCCATAATTGTTTTGCTTATAGATATACATAACTTTATTTTTATGTGTAGCCATAGTACCTATTTAACATTTACAGGTTCAGTGACTCAGTGTATTTTAAACAAATATAGTTTCACTCGATTATTTCAATGTGTTTTCATCATGAATTAACTGAAGTATTAAACCGAAACAGAACAACTGTCAGTCCGTCTTCATCCATTGTTACGCAGCAAACTGTTTCAAATCATTTACATGCCTTAAGAATTGATTTTTAAATAGTAAATTTCCACTGATTTACGAAAACTTTGTGCAAAACACCAAATAAAAATGTGTAATCTTTTCTTTTCTATGGTAAACGGTACACATAATGTCTGGTTTCGGATATACCCGTTAATTCTCATAGGCTTTCCGACTATAAAACGCGAAATCTTGAAGCTCATATTTGTATTATAGTAATTCTTTTCGTTGTTGCTTTTCTGTAAAGGAATAAATTCAGAAATATCGCAACACCCGCAATAAACGATTGAACTTCATTTAGTCACACACCCGAAGCATAAACGGAGCAACACAAATACCCAACTTTATTAAAACACATATTCTGCGCTCTGGTTTTAGAAATTAAGTGGTAGATTGCATTACGCAAGTCCACTAGCAAGAAAATGTTTCATTACTTGGTTTTCTGGAATCCTGTAGGACAGTCATAACGTGTTTTTCTTCAAAAAATTAAGGAATTACCCTTTTGAAAAATAGTCACAGCATAAGTTTAGAGATTTAAAATATATGGTCATATTATATAAATTTTTATTTTCAGGTAAAATACTGAAAATAAACATCCAATTTATTATAATGGAATGAGAGCACAGTTAAAGACATTCAGACCTAATTTATACGCTATCAGTGTTCTTTTTCTTTCAGATTTATTGAATTGGCAAGCCCTCTTTATATTAAAACGAATATTGGGTATTTCAAAATATCTGCAAATGTCAAATATGTCGATGCAGCCTCTCCCTTTCTATTTGTTGATCTGTCGTTTTAGAACTAGTGCCAATAATTTTTTACCACGTTAATCTTGGCATTTGACAATACAACATGGATGGGTATTAGACTAAATGACTGAGTCATAGTATCGGTTTTCCAAAGCAGCAAAATCGAACAGATACGACTGTCCTTTAATGAACATATATTTATGTTAAATATTCCATGGAAACTTTATCAGTATGCGGTGGAGGTTAGTAGACAGTGTTATAGACTGGTCATACAAAGTTAGATTTATTGAAGTTTCGAAGGGAATTCTGGGTGATATACAAATTTAGCGACTACTAGAGATCGGTTATCCGCGTATTTAAATGGGTTATATGTAAAATATCATCATCACAACGCAGCACGTGACGTGCGAGCTCCGGTGAAACCACACTGCGAAAAGTTTAAGAAGGGTCGTTGCACCGCTAGGTGTATACGTTTGTTGAACGAATTGCTTTCAGTGTGGGAATAATATGAAATTTTGCCCAGAAGACGTTTAAGCATTGAAAAGAGAAATAGGACTGTTGGCATGTTACAGGCTTATGTACGGCACATCGAGGCTAATGCTGCTTTAGGAGTTTTGGAAAGTCTAGCAATTCGGCTACGCTCAATATTTTTAAGGCATGTAAATGCTGCAGGTTGACCCCGGAGTGGTTGCCTGAGGATATCCACCTGGAGGGAAGATGGGTACCTGAGATAAAGTGCTCGGAGAAGGCGGCCAAGTGCCACCAATAGGCAATTCTGGGATTCACTTCGAGCTACTTGAGGTGTTACAGTACGTACTCAAACGGTACGAACCGGTCTTCAGAAGAAAGGACTCAGAGCATGGAAGCAGCTGAGATGTATAGCATTGTTCTCAGCTTGCCGTCGTGAAAGATGTACCATTGATTTTTCAGAGTCGTGTCATGTTTCGCGTTTTAACCTGATACTCGGTTATGATTTCTGTGGAAGGGACTCAGCATACGAATGCAACACAATATGTGAATTCCATCCACCCTTATCTGCGGCAGACAGTTCGGGTCTGGGCGAGAATGTATTTTGATGGCCGTACTTCATTGTATGTTTATCCATTTGTAGCATTACTTTCATTACAGTTTTTCAAGAAAAAAATACGTTAAATATTTTCTCCAAGACTCAAATTTTCCATGATACTTTTGTTTCTTTGTTTGAATATGAATTGAACAATAAAGTCCATATATGCTTCTGAAAATTGCAGAAAAATACGACAAAAATACGTGAAGTTACGACATTTGAGATTTTGGAAAACGAGGAAAAAATTTCGAATACTAACTTTACAAAGGAGAAAGTGCTAAAATAAGAAACATACGGAATCTTCCGTTGTAATGAGTATGTCTTTTGAGTCCTTTCCTTCGTGAATAAATCCTATGAAAGTTATGCAACATCAATGAAACCGATTAAAAATAAAAAAAACAGATTTCAACAGTCGATAAAACCTCATGAAATAGAAACAGCTACTTGCTTAAACCAACGGTTAAGAAGTATATAAGGAACATTTACAAAAGACGCAAAAAATTTTTTCTCCTAGCAGAAGAAAGTATCAGATGCAAAAAGTTTGGTAAATCGAAAAGTCAAAAGAAAAAATATAGAAGGAAACATCATATGATTCTACACCTTGTAGCCGAAGAATTCGGAATAGTGGAAAAGTTGAAAATCAGCGAAAAATAATCTTCATAAAAAAAAGGTTGCAAAGGTACAATAATTTTTCAAATATGTATCCTGGAAGCAGATGTAGCAAGAAAAGTTCATGACTTTAGCGCTCCCTAGCGGGAAATCTGTGAATTATTTAAAGTGGAGAATGTTTCACATCTCTAATGTTGAGAAGGCATACAATAAAGAATGAATTTCTCAATACTGTTTTTAGAAGCGGTGATCCAGCTGTAAACAAATACTACCTAGTGGCAGAACTGTAACTGTAAAACTACTCAAATATAAATTTAAATTGTTCTACAAATTAAATGTCATTTAGCGTTGAAATAAATTTTTAAATCGCACATGTAAAAACAGTGTTTTTTAGAAAAAACATGTTTAACCGTGGGCCCCTAAGCGGCGAATCGTGCATTATTTGGGAAGTTCGCAGGTATTACTGTAAACAAAAGAGGTGTTCTTAATATCTCTACTGGCACACTTGCGAATTAAGAAATATATTTTAATTTATTTTAGACGCATTTATTCTTGAAAAAAGCATTTCCCGTCAGGAGTTGTATCCAATAAGGGAAGAAGTTTTCACATTGGAGCTTTTAAAGCACAGGTATCGGTTCCCTGATATTCACCTTTACATCCGTAGCAGAAAATCTATGCATTACTTGAAAAACAGAATGTACCGATTATAGCCTTCGACATAAATGCATGGGAAGGAGAAATAACATTTTCAATCGGATATTTAAAAGCAAACGTATGGATTAAAATGTTCGACATCATCTGCTCTTGCGCTTTCAAGCCGCGTAGTTGTTCATCGAAAAAGAAACGGAATGCAAGGTTAATCATTCCAGTGCATGAAACTTTCCAAAGCAAAAGAAAATTTTAAAATCGGACTAATACACTGCAGTAACAAATTGCTAAGGACGGATCATAAACGGCTATATAGCGCATAAAAAAGTAAGTGTGGTTGGATGCCAAGTGAAATAAAATAATGTCAGAATGCCAGAACATTACAAGAAAGACAACTTATTGTGCTCTGAAATCCAGAAGGCTTTGGAACGTGTTCAAGGGACAAACAGACCTATTTGTGCAGAATACGTAAACGTGAAAAAAATGCAATAACCGTCCGCAGGCGTTCCTGCGTAAGATGTCTATACGGGATATGGCCATCATGGAGGGCGATGCAAGATTCCACACGTCGTGTCATGCTTTGCACAACATTGTCAAGCAGCTGTTATGGTAATTTATCCCATTCCTCTGTCAGTGCACGGATGAGGGAGTCTTTGTTTATTGGAGGGCATTGGCGACCAGCAAGTCTCCTCCCCAAAGCATACCACACGTTTTCAATGGGATTCAGATCTGTGAAACGTGCTGGCCATACGAGGCGTTGGATATCCTCGCTCTCAAGACACTCCTGGACAGCGACTGTTCGATGACATGTTGAGTTGTCGTCCATGAAATTGAATCTATCACCGACAGCACCACGGAACATGCAAACATGAGGTAGCAGAACATCATTAATGTATCGTTGGCCAGTCATAGTCCCAGTTGGAAGCACATAGAGGGACGTACGGCCATTGATCATGATGCCAGCCCATACCATGACACTACATGTTGGATACAGGTCCCTTTCCTGTATGTTTGCTGGACAATATGCAGTACCACTATCACGCCAGATCAGTTGTCGTTGACAATCAGACGATAGACTGTATCTACTCTCATCTGAGGAGAGGACAGCAGACCAGTGGTTATCAGTCCAACTGCGATGTTGATGGCACCATTGCAAACGGGCGGTACGGTGGCGTCTGGACAATGGGATGCACACAACAGGACGGCGGACGTATAGTCCTCCTTCGTGCAAACGTCGGGCGACAGTTTTTCGGGAGATCCGCTGGCCAGTAGCAGCCATAAACTGATTTGCTACCTCACTAGCTGTGCTGCGCCGGGGTCTTTTTGTTGATAGCACTATGTACCGATCTTCTGCAGGTGTCGTACTGCGAACACGACCTCCCCCGTGACGTTTGCTACACTTTCCTTTATGCAAACGTCTGGCGACAGTTTTACGGGAGATCCGCTTGCCAGTAGCAGCCATAAACTGATTTTCTACCTCACTAGCTGTGCTGCGCCGGTGTCTTTTTGTTGATAGCACTATGTACCGATCTTCTGCAGGTGTCGTACTGCGAACACGACCTCCCCCGTGACGTTTGCTACACTCTCCATTTGTTTGAAATGATTTTCAAAGCCTTGAAACAACACTGTGGCTTACGTCGAACTCCCTGGTAACATCTGTTATTTTTCGCCCTTCTTCAATCTTGCCAATAATACGGCCCCGCGTAAAATCATCTAGGTGATGTCGGGAAGACATACTGAAAATTGCAAATTCGTCAATTGATTCTTTCCCTTTCAACTTTGCGTTTGAACAACAACGGTCAATACGCGTCAAATCCTTCATATCTCTTATCAGCGCTATGACGTCACGAACAAGTTCGGCAATCCAAAATTTGCATACGCACAACACGTCTTACTGTATCCCGCACTTATGCTAATTTCCACATTTTCCTGCCTTCCATTTTATGGTTCCTATCGTTGCTATTGTCATCCGTCCTTAGCAATTGTCTGGCAGTGTATTTGCAGACATATATTGTCCACAGAGAAAGGGACATACTTAAGAAGTGATAAATAAGAACCACCTTTTTTTACAAAGGACGTGCTAAAAATTAGCATAAAATATTAGGAACTACTATATGCACTGATAATCGGAAGTCTAGGCAAATTAATAATCCGTGATCTGAATCGTAACAAACCCGCCGGCATTTGCCGTGGGAAAATTAGTACTGTAATGTTTATTTCGCATAATGAGTGTCGTCCGCAAATCCACGATCTCAAACGTAAAGAAATGTATTGAAGGAAGCTAAGCAGTTGTACAAATATGAATTCAAAAATACTTCACTGAAAAGTAAATATCAGCATTACAACTATCATTAATAAATACACGGAGTGATAATTAAATTAGGGAAACCAATATAAAAAGTGAATGCGGCCCGTTGACCAAGTGAATAGCACGAGTACGCGATTAATCGACCGTCGTAACGTATATAAGGTAAGGGTGGAGCAGTAGATAGTAAAATTCGGAGCGTGATGCGTAAAAGGCAGGATTTACCGTGCTTTGAAAAAGGGCAAATTGTATGAGCTCGGGCAGTAGGTGACTCAATTTTCCAAACGGCTGAACTGGTTGGTTATACGCGAGCCATCGTAGTCAAAGTGAATTACGTCTTGCGTGAAAATCGTCAAACAACTACCCAGAAATGAAACAGCACAGGACATTGAAAAGCAGGTCTGAAGGGTGAGTGCCATTTCCGAACACTCGTACAGGACAAAGCAAGCAGCACTGTTCAGCAGTTGACTACCCAACACAAGAGGGGTCAAACTGGAAATGTCCCAGTCATGACTACGTGTCACACTGTCACGCGTATGGATCATAACAGCAGACGACCCCGACAACATCCTCTCTTAACCACGGTTTATCGGCGCAAAAGACTCTCTTGGTCCAAAAATCATACAAGTTAGAAGTCAGATGACTGCAAAAAAAAAAAAAAGGTGTGGTTGCCGGACGCGTCGCGTGTTTTACACCACTCCGTGGATGGTGGTGTACGTATTTGTTATAAATATAATGAGGCACTCAATTCATTCTTCATGGTCTGCACAGTGTAAGTGATATTATGTGAGCCATGTATACCTGGCAGGAAATTGGACCCGTGTTTCATACGAGACAAGGTATGACTGGGGCCGACTATCGCGAATTGTTTGCTGACACTTTGAACATAGCAGTGTTTGCCTGAAACCGAAAGCTGACGTGCCTCCTGAGATGACAATGCCTCAAGCCACTGGTCAAATGTTGTGCAGGAATGATTTGAGGAAAACATTTCAAACATCCAGCATACCGATTGACCACAGAATTACAAGTTTTCAATCACATAGGGCATTTATGGGATACTATGGAACGGCATACCTGGCGTCTGGGTACACTAATCACATCCATACCTGCATTGAAGGCCGCATTATACACAGCATGGTTGCTATACCTCGCAACTGCTTCAGACGTATTTTTAAACCAATGATAAGTCGGATAGATGGTGTACTAAGAGCGAAAGGAGAATCTACAAAGTATTAAGTACGTGGTCATAAATCAATGTTCACTCAGTTTATGACACAAAAGGTAATTGCAGTGAAGTAAATAGGTAGCCTGCGTTCCCAAACCAATAGAGGGAGCATATTGAGAAAAATAAAAATTATTTTGGCTAGAGATTGCCTTTCGTTGTTAACGTCTGCTGTTACAGCTCGTTGCTGTTGCCAACTAACGTTGTAGTTGACGTTTTTTGCTTGTGTCGTCTGCTGTGCTGTGTCGACTTGGCTGCCCGTGTCGTCTGCATTGCTGAGTTGCTGTGCTGTCTTGTTGCTTGTTCTGCTTGTACACAGAAAATCAGAAATATCATGTCTTCGTTGAAGTGCTCCGCTTGTTCTGACAGATTGCTTAAAGATGACTGTGTACATTGCTATGGAAGATGCGGTAGAAGATTCCATTTCGACTGCTGTTCGATTGGCGAGGCTTCCTATCGAAAAATGAGCAAGGAAAGAAAATTGAAATGGCAATGTAATAGTTGTCGGCGGGGCGTTTCTCCCGGGGATGTGAGAACCCAGGGTGGATCTGATGGCAGTGGGGGACCGATGAAGTCCTCCGTGGGTAAAGCTATACGGGATATAAGTGTTTCTGAATAATTTGTGGAACGTTTAAATGAGAAGTTGGATATGATCGTGAGCTTGAAAACAGAGATATCTGATTTGCGTAAGTCAGTAGAGTTTTTTTCATTAAAATATGAAGATGTCATGGACAAAATTGGACAATCGCATGCATTACTGCAGGAATCATGTAAGAAAATTGCTTGTTTGGAGGAGAGAGTTCAAACTCAGGCTGCTGATATAAATACATTAAAGGAAAGCTTGAATAGTTTGGATCAATATGTCAGAAATAAAAACTTGGAGATCCACGGAATCAAGGAGGTGCAGGGAGAGGGAGTTGATGATCTCAAGGACTTGGTACATCGCATTGCGCGTAAGTTGAATATTGATGGATTTTCAGTGACTGACATTGAGGTAATTCACAGGCTGCGTGGAAGAGAGTCCCGGAAAGTGTCGCCAATTATTGTTCAGTTTAAAGGTAGAGAAATGAGGAACGAATTTCTTGCGAGGGGTAGGACTGATCTGAGAGTGATGGATGTTGTTAAAAATTGTACGGACGGCAACAGGGTGTGTATTAATGAAAATTTAACTGTTCATAATAGACAGCTCTTTTGGCAGGCACGTGACTTTTCAAAAACCAACAATGTTAAATTCTGTTGGTACAGAAACGGAAAAATCTTCTGCTGGTTGGCGGAGGGTTCGAACCCAGTTCATATAAAGAGTAGGCTGGATTTGAATTTAGAGCGGTTTCAGCGTTCTGGATTGGTATCTATATTTCTGTTGTTGACTGTATTTCTTTTGATTGTATATTTTGTGTTTGATGGCGAATTGTTTACCGGACTATGTAACAGTTGCACAATTGCAGGGTTTGATTTCATCGAATACTTACAGTTTGAAATTTTTGCACTTGAATGCCCGAAGTCTATATAGTAAGTTAGATACTTTGGTTTGCTTGCTGCATGATATAAATTACCAATTAGATTTTATATGTGTCTCAGAGACCTGGTATGATGCTGACGCTGGTTCTGTATGTAATATACCTGGTTACCAGGTTTTCGTGGCTTCCCGTTCTGGGTCCCAGGGGATTGGGGTTGCGATATATGTTAAGCGTTCCATTACCGCATTATTACTTGATAAATAAGACACATGTACTTGGAGTGCCACTTTTCCGAAATAAGAAATCAACGCTGCCAAAGTTTTGTACTAGACTTGTACAGTTTTGTACACCCAAAAGAAAATTTTGTACACCACCGGAAGTGGTACTTTTCGGCTCTCTAAAAGTGGCACTCCAAGTACATGCTGGAGTGCCACTTTTTCAAAATCGAAAATAAATACTGCCAAAGTTTTGTACTAGTTTTGTACAGTTTTGTACACCCAAAATAAAATTTTGTACACCACCGGAAGTGGTACTTTTCGGCTCTCTAAAAGTGGCACTCCAAGTACATGCTGGAGTGCCACTTTTTCAAAATCGAAACTAAATACTGCCAAAGTTTTGTACTAGTTTTGTACAGTTTTGTACACCCAAAAGAAAATTTTGTACACCACCGGAAGTGGTGCTTTTTGACTCTCTTTTGTGGCCCTCGAGCATGTACTTGGAGTGCCACTTTACCAAAAGCGAAAATAAACACTACCAGACTGTTGTCCTAATTTTGTACAGTTTTGTACACACAAAAAATTTTTTGTACACCACCGGAAGTGGTACTTTTTGACTCTCCTTTGTGGCCCCCGAGTATGTACTTATTTAGTGCAACTTTTCCCAAAACGATCATAAACACTGCCAGAGTGTTGCCCTAGTTTTGTACATTTTTGTACACCCAAAAGAACACTTTGTACACCACAGAAAGTGGTACTTTTTGATTCTCCCTTGTGGTCCTTGAGCATGTACTTGGAGTGCCACTTTTCCAAAACCGAAAATATACACTACCAGAGTGCTGTCCTAGTGTTGTATAGCTTTGAACACCCAAAAGAAAATTTTGTACACCACAGAAAGTGGTTTTTGTTGGCTCACCAGCACGTACTCAGAGTTCCACTTTTTTTAAAATCGAAAGTAAGCACTGCCAGGGTGTGTGTGCATCCTAAAGAAAATTTGTACTCTACCGGAAGAGGTTCTTTTCACCTCTCCTTAGTGGCTCTCCGGCATGCGCTCTTGTACTGTCCTTTTTCTAAAATCGAAAATGAACACTGCCAGGGTGTTGTACGAGTTCTGTACGGTTTTGTACACAAGGTTCTGTACACCACCGAAAGGGAACCAGTCACTTACTACGCCGAAGCAAACTAGCCTTTGTTTTCCTAGAAAGCCATCGTAGAAAAGTTTCTCCAAAAATGAAAATAGACACCACTAACATTCTTTATTATGTTCTACCGTAAAATTTAAAATTATTTTCCTGAACAGAACAGTAGTAGAATTTTCCTACTTGGTGTACCGCTAAACATGTACTTGCAGTCCAAAATACAAAAGGTCGTCGTATTTTATGTTTTTTCAGCTCGAAAATATTTTTTTTATTTTACTGGATGTGGTACTTTTCTTCCGTCTTAGTTCAGTACCAGACATACATTTCTTGTACCTTTCCACAAATCCGAAATATTCACACACGTTTTCTACTAGTTTTGTAAGTACGAGAAACGTGCTCTATTTTGAAATGTAAGAAATCATTTTATAAGATTCCTCAATGGTAAAATTTGACGATCTCGGAGCGTATGTAAGCAGATTATAGTTCTTAATTTCCAATTTTTGTCTTAATAAAGCTATTTGCACCTGACTTTTTTTTTAATTGCAGATTTGTACATTTTGGGATTGTATAACGCTATCCTCAGTTGTGGATACCTGCATGACTGCATTAATAAATAACTTGTAGAATTTTTTATTTTCGAAGCAGTAGTTTAAATGGTTAACTAATTTGATTAATATTCCTAGTTTGTTGCATATAAAACACGCTTCTGTAATAACCCAGAAGCCGAACGGACAAGTTGAAAGAATCAGCAAAAGAATTTATGTTTAAAATCTCCTTTCTCTTAATTTTCCACTCAATAAAAGTTCGAAGATCATCTATATAAAAAATCGTCACATTGTGATTCATCATTTGACACCAAATAGCTCTTAGATCAACAATAGCAACAATACGTATTCGTTTAAATCTCTTTCTTTATATCAGTTCCCCACAATTACTTGCAATCTTTCTCTCTCTACAATACTCCCCTCATTATTTACAATCAAGGTTGGCTCTATAAATTCTGCTATGACTCACTGTCAGTGTCGCTAAAATGTACAAGCTGTTTAGAGAAGTAACGAACTCTTCAGTGGGAAAACGTTTAGTTTAGAAGCAACTCGAAAATAGGGTTAAGTTTGTCACGTAGTTATTTTGTCAACTACATTTTGTCATGTAGTTTATACGTCACAGACTGAAATTCAAACAATCTGAATTTCTTCGCAATGTTTTTTTCGATCTAGTGGTTTTCAGTTTAAACAAAATTTTTAAATGTAAGCATTGCTTTGTAGAAATAAAAAGATATTCAGTGAAAGTTCGGCTATGCATATTCCAGTTATATTTTTTGACATTTATACGTAATTCTGCATTAGTCCCGATATTTTACTGTAGTTTCTAAGGTTTTCCAATTCGAATATAACTAATTAATTCATTTATACGCTTTTTTCGATGTACATAAATTTTGTAATTTCAGATTATCACAAACTCACAGTTCTTTGATACGTTTACGTATACGTAAGTTATATCACAAGTTTGAGAGAATCGAAACAGCGTTACTGAGATGCAGCCAAAGTTGAACCTTCATCCCATCAGAGAAGGGTATGCTGTTTACTTTTGGTCAGCGTTGTTGTGTTCCTTATTGGTGCAAAGTTGAACCTTGATCTCATCAGAGAAAGATATGTTGTTTAGTTTCGGTTTGGATGAAACATTTATTTCGCAATTTTTGCTCTGAATAAAACGTGCACTTAAGCAAGCTACAACTTTTGGCATGGTGCGGACGTTTTTTTTGTTGTTGTAGTTCAGCCATGAAATAGATGATGCAAAACCTCATAACGTTCACAGTTATGTTTTTTCTCTGACTTTGACAAATTTTAAACAAGCAAAGATTAGAGAATATTTTACTCAATACTATTGAGAAATCAACTTGTAAACAATTTGCTTTGAAAAGAGTGATGCTAATAAAGAAGGAGTAATAGGGGTATGGATATAAAATAAAATAACATTCGGATTTACTGCAAAGTTTTTAAAAAGTAAAGATTTTTTTTTCATGTACTGAATATGCAAAATTGTACAAAATCATTTTGTTATGTAGTTTATAAAATAATTGGCCAAACTTTGTGAACTTGTTTTACCGCCATTTTGGTGATAAAAAAATCATATCAAGGGCCTGAAACTTTTTCCCGCAGCGATATCCACCATGAGCATGGGCGTCCGCTGCAACTTTTCCGGGTGAGGAGGCAAACCGGTATACTCCCACTATCCCAATTATTGCTTAATTTTCTTTTTCACATGCAGAGGATTTTAGGAAGGGAGTGTCTGACCCCAGGTCTTAAACAACCCTTAGAAATAGGAAGCTAGAGGATTTGGGCTAGAGTGCCCGCTAGGAAAGTGCCATGGAAGGGAGGAAGACGCCCTTATTTATTACTTGGGAAGGGAAGTACCCGGGGCCCGACGGCTTAACGTGCCATCCGACGCACGGCGGATATTTGGTGGATCGAACCTGAGGTCCTTTACGCGGCAGTCACGAACGTTGCCCACTGGGCTACCCGCGGGCAACGTTCGTGACTGCCGCGGAAAGGACCTCAGATACCCCTGCTTTTTTATATGGCACAGAATGTTAAATTTCCTTAATAACATTTTACTGGTTTAAGAGGTTGTTCTTAAAAATAGCTGATAACACCATTATGATATTAGATATTCTCTTTACACAACAAAAACAACAACATTACATTATTTTATAGCTTAGCTCAAGAAATAAAAAAATTATGACAGGAGTTCCCCATGCTCACCATTACTTGACCACAAATACAATACCTGACATCAAGATAGTGACAACTTTCCCATATCCAGCTAGCCTCGAAAAATCATAGAAATATATGTACGTTTAACATGTACTGCTCCACTGCAAAAAAATTTTTAAAGTAACCGCACCTAATATTAAAAAAAATGCCAAGCAAAACTATTTACTTTAGCACAGAATTGCACAAAGTTGAGCTTTAACAAAATACTACTGTCAGAGACAAAAATTTGAGCCCTTCCTGATTTGGGCTCCCGGGAAGAACTTTTTTTTCTTAAGAACTCATACCTGAGAGACTAATAAAATTTTGAACCAATACGACAACGCAGCCACAACCAGAGGCAAACATTTTTTTTATGCTCAGCTCGAAGATTAAGTACTTGCTTGGGAGCTTATGTATTAACACAAAAAAGATATGAACTAAAACATTACCTTTGAGCTAGTGTCCTTTTTAAAACTCAAACCCCCAGAGTTCACTGCCCAGGAACAACCAAATTCTCTGCATGTCCCTGTTGTTGTTTTTTTCGCTATGGACTTCTGACCTGGAGCGGGTGTATGGGATATCATCCTTATTCCTGCTGACACAGTGTGCTTGGCTAAACCCCAGGAAGCTGAACAGCACTTTGGATTTCCCTGCTGGTGATGGTGGACCAGACAAGACGACCATGATGACGACTCCAGTGATCTCGGATTCAAAACGTACTTCTCGAAGCTGTTTTTCCTTCTCCATGTCTCAGTCGTTCAATTTTATATGATGTGCAGAGCGGCGAAAGCATTTAGGTCGGCAGATCCCCTCAACGTGCAGGTGGGCATGAAAAAACCCTTCGATTTTGGCCCCTGTTGTCATACCTCTCAATACTGCAGTCGTCCACAAGGAATGAATCAGTGGCAGCTAATGGCCCACTTGGAATAAGACGTCTTCTCGTTGAACTCTCACGAAAAAACTTAAATTCTCCAGAGCTGACACCACCCCCGGAAACACACTCACACATTTTGACCTTTGAACGAAATTCGTAACCTTTTTTACCCTGTTACAGTTGTCTGATCCGGGGAGGGGGTCAAGTGAACCGTTTGCCCTCTTCCCCCAGCGGACGCCCATGCCCATGAGGTCTGGAAACTTGACGTGGTGTGGGGGCCCCGCTGCGAAATCCAGATCACTCTTGTACGGATGAGTAGTAGATTATTTGCATGAAGCAAGTAATACTTTACTGCGTTACCCCCGTGTAATGTTTTCGTTGCTGGTGGAATTTTATTTCGCCATCCTTGGAGAACGAGCCAAATCCTCTGGAATTTGTGTTTTGTGTCTGTGATACCCTGTGGTTAGCTGGTCTTCGCACCGCCTTGGATCTACGCAAAAAGGTGTGCGCATTTCGTAAATTGGTCGTCTTCATGATCTAACGGTAATTATGAATTCATTATCTATACTACTTGCGTAGGGCTGCCTTCTAGAGAGTAAGAGACCAAGCAAATAGTTATTTTACTATTCTCTTCTGCATTTTCCTAAAATTCTACATTTCTTTTCTGCTTGTAAGGGCTGCCTTTAAGTGTACGATACCACATCAAACACTTCCAATTGTATTGTAAAGGGTTGTTATATTATGCGTAAGATACCCAAGCAATAGCAATACCTATTCAGTCTATTCCAGTATGACATGAGGAAAATAAGAGCAGCTACATGTGAAAAAATCAGAAAAAATAAAAGGCACTTTTCAGGGCTCATTTCATTTGTTTAAAAATGGATACCAATCTTACCAAACATAGCACCAGTTGACCCAACATTATTTTAACTTTATTTAACATATCCAAATTTAACATTAATTATTCTAAATGATTTTGCAGATCCATTTACAAGAGTGAATAAAAGAAAATATTCTCTGTGTAAAACACTAGTTATTCACACTGTGAAAAACACAACGAACATCTTTACAGCCAAATTTTTAAGCACATATTCCACACAATATCTTAAAACAATACATACACAGCAACATTAGCAAATAAAGTAAAACAACGCTTTCACATTCAATTTCAAAAATCACAATAACATTGTAACCTTACAACTATTCACACATGGGAAGAATACGCTAGTCACTCAGATAACAAATTGAAGGTACTCACACATGTGAAAAATAACATAACAATGATAATCAGCTTACCATTTCTTTCTTCAGCAACTCAATCAAATTATCAACAATTATATCAGTGAAATGATATTACAGATCGTATTACGAGTGTTAATAAAAGAAAGTATTGACTGCGTAAAAAACAATTTTTTATACTGTGAATATAAATAATCAGCATTATGCAGGAACAACAACATGTAAATATTTCAGCAAACAATAACATCACTGCTAAACACCATAAGATTCTATACGAAATAATCAACTTATTCTCAGTAAGAAGTAATTATACACTAGCGTACATTATACTAATTTTTAATTAACTAAGTTTGCAACTGGTGTTCATGAGCAACAATAAATAGCATTACACCAAACATATTACAGCATTACAATCATACGCAATCATGATATTTCACCAATTACAAGTATGAATAAGAATAAATTATTCACTGTGCAAAAACTAGTTCTTCACACTGTGAATATAAATAAACAGCATAATGCAAGAACAATCTGCAAACATTACACTATACAATAACATTACTGTTAACAAACCATAGTATACAAACAGTGCAGTATACCAATTAAATTGATTGGCCCTTAAAGGTGTAATGAACCTCCAATAAATAAAAAAATAAGACAAAGACTAAAAATTTAATATATAACCTGACAGTTGAAACATGACTATTTTATAACTATAGTAAGACCATAATAAATTAATTAATAATACAAATCAATGAAAAAAATAATTACCGATACCTGGTTGAAACAATAACAAAAAAACCTAACTAAATCCTCCACAAAAGCAAATCAAATGAAATAAAACTACAGAACACTTCACTTTAATCTATGCCACGGGACATTAAATATATTATAATTTAAATGACTTAATAAACATCTTATGAAATGACTCAGTTTATTTTATTACTGAGCATCATGCCCTTGAGGCGATGCTAATATTCTACCATTGTAATCTTTCCTATGGAACACCAGTTTCTTTCTAATTTTAAAGACATTTGGACCTACGGCATCACGTCTTTATCGTCTGACAGCGCTGTGATGAGCGATCGTTCAGGCGACTAAACCTTGTTAAGGGCAAGAAATCTGAAGTTACTGTTTGAACGATAAGGTTGACTCAATGTTTAAACTTTCGATTCTTGTGTATCGATTGGTCTCACAGAGATATACAAGGTGGATGTAATAAATTGCTCAACAGCCGAACGGAGGCTCGTAATGAAGTGGAACCATTGGTATTGATGTAAGTGACAAAAAGCTGATCCTATCAGCTCGACTTCAGCACCCCTAGCGGCGAATTCGCATACCCAGCTCACCGAACTCTGACTATATGATAGAGTAAAAATGTCAAATGCAAAGTTGGAGAGTATCTTTTGCTTGCTACGAATCGGTCAGAAAATGTGGGAGTCAACGGGAAAATTTGCAACGTGAATAAATTTCTATATCGTATAGAAGAGCACGTGGAAGGTCTCTTCCTTCAGGGGATTGGCCTTGTACATTTTTTGATGAAGGTCATCATACACCTCCCATTCATTGTTTTGACGTAAGCAATACGCCCTATAGTGACCTACACTGGAAACATTACATCCTCCAGTGTAGCTAACTGCCCCTCTCAAATAGTATTGCCGCTCACCAAAGGCAAGCATTCGAGGCAGTTGCGCTGGTTCCGTTTTCAGACTTATCACGTTTTCATCATTATTGTCAATTACTTCTACAAAAATGTGATACATTGACGGTTTCCCCCGTATCGTTTTAATTCCATTACACAAGGGATGTTTCTTTGAGTTTTCCCAATCAATGCATGCGTCCTTATCTGTGCGATCTATGTCTTCCAACGCTGATCGACAAATACCCCTCCGTTCTGCTGTCAAGTTCTTGTTAACCATTTCTGGAATAATACTGAGATTTCCGTTTATAGTTCCCACTGTCACTACGGCAACAGGAAGAATAACATTACTCCTAGAACATACAGAAGGAGTGCATTCTTGAAACTCCTGTGCCGTACACATATCTTCTCATGATCTTAGTATCATCTGTGCTATTGGTAGTGCAGCGTCTAAAGACACCAAACCACATAATTTCTTCGCGTTTTTAATAATGCATTTAAGCGCTACAGCCCGCAATCTGTAAACTTTAGCTGTCTGACCAGTCGTTATCATTTTCGATCAAATGTTAGCCATTGCATTCTTTTGGGCATGTTGGTCTATCGCCTCCCTGTATTTCTCACTATCGCAATAACCAACGCAAGCTAACTGAACGAGTGAGTCGTATGCGCAAGTGTTTTTTACTGTAATTTGCTCTTCACCTATCTGAATTGGATGTAGACCAATACAATTTCCATTTTTCAGAAGACCAATTGGAACACATGTGTTTGGTGACCTGAAGTCTATAGCAAGCATTTCTGCACTTGGTTCAAGATACGATTTCTTTGGTCGTTTATGTTCACTTTCTTCCGCAAGCCCTTTCCAGTTCTCGAAAGCTTTGCTTTCTGAATTCCTTTCTAATTCGATGATCTCTCTGCGCCTAACAAAATATGTTTTTATGTCTGATGGGTTTTTCTCCTTCTGTTTGTCTTTATTCGAATGCATCGTTTTCTTCATGCAGTTATCTTCTGAAGCTAACCCGACTTTTTTTTCTGTGGGTTCTTTTTATAGTGCACCCACGTCTCCACTGGGTTCAAATAGTATTCCAGTAAGTTTGCCATCACTTACTTCTGTATCGGCTAATCCTGTTGCTACTACATTTCTTCTGAGAGAAAATGTCAGTATATCTGCTTCTGATTTATTGCGTTCCCTTTGATAAAGATTATGAATTTCGTCCAAACCAATTTCTTGTTTTTCTTCGTGTTCTCCGCTAGCACTTTCACTCGGAGCTGGAAGGCAGCTGGAATTATTGTCTGCGCCTGGAGGTACGGAGGCGGAAGCTAATTTCATCATTCCACTGAGATTTTTTATATGCGTAAGCAAAAAATCAACAATTCGGGCAGGTAATTTCAGGTTTTGACATACTCTCTTCTTTAAGTCATTAAAATTGATTTTAACAGAGGCACTCGAAGCAGTTCTGGCTCCATATCCAAAATGAATGACCATTACAGCTGTCCATAAAGGAATTAGGTGACACACCTTTAGAATGCCATCTACTATTCCTGGAGCATACTGCTGATTTCCACGATCACCATGTGGATTAATACATTTCCTAGCATTCTGTTCCACGCTAATGGCCCATGTACGAAAGACATTTCTCTGCCCTTTCTCTTTCAGAATTTCCATAGTGTCATCGAGAAAAGACTCTTCAATAACTGTGTCATCCGTTGCTACGGCGCTGTAGATAGCATTTACTGTTCTCGCAGAGAGGTATATTCGCTGGAAAATTCGTCGTTACCTTCGATTTCATTCAGAGCTACAATAAAAATGTGAGTTAACAAAGTCCTTACGTCATTCATGTCTTTTGACTGAACAACTGCGCACAAAGATCTTAAATAAAATTGCCGTGTCCTTCGCAGTTTCCCTTTCAAGCTCGGAAATTCGGAAATTTAGCAAATAAGTTGACCACATGAGCAACGTCTGATCTAATGAAACAATTTGGAAGATCGAACCTGTCTCCTTCTTCGATGCCAAGAACATTTGCACACTTTTCTAGGTATGACGCAAGTGAGGGCAGATGTGTAAACGATTGTACACAAGCTGACATGAGGGCTGCTGACATGTCTATTACAACCTCCATTGGCATGATCTTACATTCCTGAAGAAATCTACTTAACCAATGCCGAATTGTTTCCGTATCATGTCTTTCACTTAGCATGTTGAACACAAAATACTGTTCCTTTTCTTCTGAGTGCGCTACAGTAGCCCCATATAGGAAAATGTGTCCCGATTTGCTGTGTTCCGTTCTTTTGATCTTTTTCACCTAACCACCAGTAGCATCTATGCATATTCTTGATACCTTTGAAGCTCTGAAACTCGCCTCAGTAATGTGTACCTGCTCCGTGGACCAGTAATGAATCACTAACTTATCATATGTTACATCTTTGAGGTAAGAGTTATATGGGCTTATATATTTACACTTAGCTATGGCCAACACTGGATCTTCGTGCATCCTTCCTCGTTGCATCTCACGGGACTTGGCTAGTCGAAGAGCGTTTAGTGCTGACACATGACTGGGCTCACGGTCACCAAACACCATGATGCGCTCAGCCTCCAAGCGCCTTAATGCACTAGCTGAAGTGGATTCCCGCGTTAATCTGTGTACTGCTCTCTCTCTGAGAGATCCCGACAGGTTTCTTTTGTAATTTTTTGGATGGTCTTGACGACATTTTCCTTTGAATTTGCATTTCATATGCACAAAATCTCTCTTTTTCGGTTCATTTTCAATAATCCCTTTCAAAATAGAGCCACAGTACGTACACACACCGCGAATAGACACATAGGGAACATTTTCCTTTGTGTTAACCTTTCCACCTTTGTAAATCATTTTACAGGGTCTTCGTGTGTGTTCGAAAAAAAGAGCATGGATAATATGTGTCCATACATTTCGCTTCAACACTGCATAAGTCCTCCACATCGGTTTCGTGTGCTGTAAACACTTCCGAGTGTACGTTACTCTCTCTGGTCCCATTTCGGACCACTCCTTAGCACTGAATGATATTGTGAATTCCTCCTGATATTCTATTAGGTCACCAGTTTGTTCTGCTTCGTTGACAGGAAAATGTACTACTCGATGAACAGAATCGTCATCCTCCCATTCTAAACTGCAGACTTCTTCAACTTCTGAAGATGTGGAAGAACTGTTCCTTTCATTTGGCCTTGTGTCACTCTCTAACGGAAGTTGTGCAACACAAATGCCCAGTAAAGAATGTATACCATGCCTATTTATGCGCACATTTTGGTACAAGGCTTGCGGTGTTGTTCTGTATTCATCTTTCATGGCATCACAGAGGCGCTTCCATACAATGTCATTTCTGGGAGCTATTCTCCCATTGCCCTTGTTAATAGCAGATTCTTCCGAAAGAAAAAAATGCTTGAGTTTTTCTATTGGGATCGACGCAGGCCTCGGCATCGTAGTTGCTCGAAAATCACAGTAACATTAACAAGGGTTTTTTTTTGCAATCAAGCGGAAAACAAGTGATGAATGCACCCGACAACGAAAGCTTGAGAATACGTAAACCTTTCACGACGCTACTTCATAAAATTATCAAAGTCCATCGAGATAAAGCTTGCCTACTAGTAATACAGTACCTAGCGTTCAACAAGGAAGTGATGATACGAACCTAGTGTCATTACACGGAACTAAGTGTGACGCCAGAAAATGTAGCAGGTCTCTTCTGAGCAACCGCATTCTGAGTACGCAATACTATTTCTGCAGCTGCAGGAGGGGGAGGCAGGTAATATAGAAGTTAAAGCAGCTGCCAGGAGTTTTAAGTTCACTTTGGAAGCACTGATATCCTAAGTGAAAATCCCCCAAATATGTGGCGTCAGTTGAATAAACAAATACATCCCTCTTTCCACGTATTACCAACACACAGCATAACAATTTTTCGATTGCTGGATGTCCTACACATTGAAACCATTCAGCCCTTTGGCTCCGAGTTGTAATATGATCGGTCTGCAATCGCCTTATCGGTGCACTGTGAAGGGAAGTGCGAGACCACATGGAGATTCCTCGTGTAGAATGTGGATCCTACAATTGTCGGTGGTTGTACTAAATAGAATTATAGCCTTGATGATTTTCTTAACACTCACGGCTACCCGTCATAATAGCATCTGTACAGAGATCGTTTTCCAAATTAAAATTTGTAAAAATTATTTGAGAAGCATCATGTCACAAAATAAGCTGCAGGAATTGTCACTGCATAGAAAGGCAGTTTTCCAAAAGATTGGACCTCAATGCTTAATAATTTCGCCAAAATGAAAGATAGAAAGAAAGACTTTGTGCTAAAAACATGAAAATTTCCCTTATCGCATAAAAAAATGGTTTCCACTTGTATTTTAATCATAAAATTGTAATTTATATCATATCTATATTATGTAGTTATATGGTACACTCAGTGCTCGAAGTGGCACAGAGCTACTGCCGGTATGGTGTAGACCATAGATCCACATAGTATAAATAGGAGGTTTCGAAAGAAATACATACCATTCCATATAATTTTTTATTTTTTTTTTTGGTATTGAAAAATTATTGTATATAATGTTAAAAAAATTAATATAAAAAGTTAAAAAAAAATGTCATTTGCCGATTTTTGCGTTAAAATTTGTGCTGTCATCCTAATTTCTTTACGTAGTTTGTGAAGGGTTTATAATTTATTACATACCGGGATGGTAAATAATGTTTTTTTAACTACCGGTATGCTCTCTTCCATTTTTGTTAACTACCGGTATGCCATACCGGCAAACTTCGAACACTGAGTATAGTACTCGTATATTTCCAAACATCACATACCTGCACATTGTATTTCCACACGCACTCTTTTTCTCCTGGCCTGCATTGAAGTTTTGTTGTACATGCAAATTATTATCTGCAGCTACGAAATTCATATTGCATTCTTGCAGTGTATAATACTGAATTCCCTGTTTGTATACAACCATATCCAATAACGATCACTAAAGTCTCGTAGTTGTTAACCTGAAACATTTAAATATATTTTACCGAATTCGTTTCAATGCAATAAAACGTATATTCATGATTATGCATCTGAAAGCTCACAGTGTTAAATCTGACTGGCTGATTGATAACCTTGCACTATGTACTTCTGTTCCAAAATGTATTTTAAAAGTTAAAACTACAGGGCTCAATAGGTAGTTCCTTTATTTTTCCAGACAGTCTCCCTAACTTCCTAACACCCCCTCCCCCCCATTTTCCCAAAACAAACACCGTGAAAAACACATCCTCCCTAGTGTCCGAAATTCTGAAAAAATTATTGTGCTTAGGGTTGCTGAAATAAATTTTCTAGGGTGGCAGAAGTTGTGCTAGTTAAGCCACTGCAAATGCGCCGAGGTGTTTTGCAACTTCCGCCTCCCCCAACCTAGCTCGGCATGGCTGCTAGACTGGAAGCGTTGATCCGCGCTGATTTGAATTCCTCTTCCTCGCGTTTTTGAAATGTTTTTGCTGAAAGCATTGCTTAACAAAGCAACAAAAAACTGTTTCTTTTCTTCCTTTACTATAAAAATGATGGCTCCGGCAATTTCTTAGTTTATACAAGACAATCGCACGGAAATTTGCGACCTTGAACAAATAAAAGTTTCGTATAATGAACACGAAAACAGCTGGTTGTGTATAATGAACAAGAGTAAAAGTATGTAATGAACTGGAAAAAGATAGCACTGTGTTTACTTCCGAATTTCGAAAGATGACACTCTAAGAGCATGATGGACAACCAAAGAGAACCATCGCCGGAGCGGCACAAAACTCTCTTTTGTCTGTACAAAACTAGTACACCATTCTGGCAGTATTTATTTTCGATTTTGGAAATATGGCTCTCCAAGTACATGGTCGAGAGCCACAGAAGGAGAGTCAAAAATTAGCACTTCAGGTGGTGTACAAAATTTTCTTTTGGGTGTAAAAAACTGTACAAAACTAGGACAACACTCTGGCAGTGTTTATTTTCGATTTTGGAAAAGTAGCACTCCAAGTACGCGCTCAAAGGCCACAAAGGAGAGTCAAAAAGTACCACTTCCGTTGGTGCACAAAATTTTATTTTGGGTGTACAAAACTGTGCAAAACTAGGACAAGACTCTGGCAGTGTTTTTTTTTTTTCAATTTTGGAAAAGTGTCACTCCAAGTACATGCTCGGGGGCCACAAAGGAGAGTCGAAAAGTACCACTTCCGGTGGTGTACAGAATTTTTTTTTGTGTACAAAACTGTACAAAACTAGGGCAACACTCTGACAGTGTTTATTTTCGTTTTTGGAAAAGTGGCACTCCAAGTACATGCTCGAGGGCCACAAGGAGAGTAAAAAAAGTACCGCTTCCGGTGGTGTACAAAATTTTCTTTTGTGTGTACAAAACTGTACAAAACTAGTACAAAACTTTGGCAGTTGCTATTTTCGATTTTGAAAAAGTGGCACTCCAGCATGTACTTGGAGTGCCACTTTTAGAGAGCCGAAAAGTACCACTTCCGGTGTTGTACTAAATTTTCTTTTGGGTGTACAAAACTGTACAAAACTAGTACAAAACTTTGGCAGTATTCATTTTCCATTTTGAAAAAGTGGCACTCAGCATGTACTTGGAGTGCCACTTTTAGAGAGCCAAAATTACCACTTCCGGTGTTGTACAAAATTTTATTTTGGGTGTACAAAACTGTACAAAACTAGTACAAAACTTTGGCAGTTGTTATTTTCGATTTTGAAAAAGTGGCGCTGAGCATGTACTTGGAGTGCCACTTTTAGAGAGCCGAAAAGAAAAGTACTACTTCCAGCGGTGTACAAAATTTTCTTTTGGGTGTACAAAACTGTACAAAACTAGTACAAAACTTTGGCAGTATTTATTTTCGATTTTGAAAAAGTGGCACTCCAGCATGTACTTGAGTGCCACTTTTAGAGAGCCAAAAGTACCACTTCCGGTGGTGTACAAAATTTTCTTTTATGTGTACAAAACTGTACAAAACTAGTACAAAACTTTGGCAGTATTTATTTCCATTTTGAAAAAGTGGCACTCCAGCATGTACTTGGAGTGCCACTTTTAGAAAACCGAAAAGTACCACTTCCGGTGTTGTACAAAATTTTCTTTTGGGTGTACAAAACTGAACAAAACTAGTACAAAACTTTGGCAGCATTTATTTTCCATTTTGAAAAAGTGGCACTCAGCATGTACTTGCAGTGCCACTTTTAGAGAGCCAAAGGTACCACTTCCGGTGGTGTAAAAAATTTTCTTTTGGGTGTACAAAACTGTACAAAACTAGTACAAAACTTTGGCAGTATTTATTTTCGATTTTGAAAAAGTGGCACTCCAGCATGTACTTGCAGTGCCACTTTTAGAGAGCCGAAAAGTACCACTTCCGGTGGTGTACAAAATTTTCTTTTCGGTGTACAAAACTGTACAAAACTAGTACAAAACTGTACAAAACTAGTACAAAACTTTGGCAGCCTTGATTTCTTATTTTGGAAAAGTGGCACTCCAAGTACATGTATCTTGATAAATACACTGTCATAACTGAAAATTATGAAATACTTTTAATTGTGTTACAACAATCAATAATAAGTGTTATCTACCGTCCTCCACACGGTAATATTGGATCTTTTTTGAACTTTTATTCTCGTTTGTTGGATGACATAAAGTTCACTGGTAGGACATTGTACTCTTTTGGTGACTTTAATGTGGATATGAATTCCTCTGGAACGGGTGCTGTCTTATTTAGAGATATAATTATTTCTTCTGAAATGTTAAATGTAATAACTATTCCCACCAGAGTTACAGATTCAACTTCTTCTTTATTAGATTTGTGTATAACAAATAACTATAGTACATGCTCGGGGGTTCTCTCATTTCATATCAGTGATCATCTACCGATTTTTCTTTTCGCGGACAGTTCAGTAGTACAGAGATCTAGTTCATGTTCTATGTTAATAAGAAATTATAGTTATGATAATTTACTTCTGTTTCGTGGGGCTTTATCACTAATTGATTGGACTTCTGTACTTCAGTTGGATGATCCAGTTGAGTCATAAAATGAATTCTGGAGAACTTTTGGAATTCTTACGATGTTGCGTTTCCATTTTGTAACTTACGTCGTACGTCGCGCTGCAGGAAGCCTTGGTTTAACCGGAGTTTGTTACGTTGCTTAAATAGAAAAAAATAAATTATTTGCTGTTTTCCTCCGTTCCAGGAACCCAATTCATTTGTCTAATTTTCGTAGGTATAGAAATTGGTATAATTCTAAATTAAGACTGGAAAAAAAAACTATTATTTTCATTATTTCGGTACTACTACTGATGGTAGGAAAATCTGGCGTTCAATTAATGAAGTGTTGGCAACCTCGAGGGATGCCCAATCATCAACTATAATTGAATATAAAGGAATTAGGACGTGTAATTTGGGATAGGTAGTTGATATTTTTTATAAATATTTTTTGGAGTTGCCGGACATTCTGTTGTCTGAAATTCCTCATTATACTAACCATTTCTCTGATTACCTACCTCCTTCATCTGATTCCTCATTCTTTTTTAAACCAGTGGATGATGACCTCTTGAATGTAATCAATGAATTGGACCAGTCCAAAAGTGCGGGGCCTGATAATGTACATCTTAGGGTTATAAAGTTTATTTCAGGGGAGCTACTTGTTCCGTTGACCCATATTTTTAATCGTATTTTGTATACAGGATGTATCCCGTTGCCATTGAAATTAAGTCGTGTTACTGTTATACATAAAAAGGGATCAGTAACAAATGTTTCAAAATATCGACCAGTATCTGTAATTCCTGTGTTTGCTAAAATTATGGAGAGATTAATACTGATACAGTTGTCATCTTATATTGATAAAAAATGTATTAAATAAAAGCCAACATGGGTTTCGTAAGGGGTTTTCCACAGAGACTGCTATTTTGGATGTATTAAACTATTTACATTTTAGTCTTGATAACGGCACTAGTGCGGTGGGGGTCTTTTGTGACCTTTCCCGCGCTTTTGATACCATTTGTCACGACACATTGTTATCTAAGTTAGAAAATATTGGCATCAGGGGAGTTGTTAAGACTTTATTCCAAAATTATTTAACAGGCCGGAAGCAATTTGTACAAATTCAGGGTGTTCGATCTTCTGCTCTTATGGTTCGTCATGGTGTTCCTCAGGGATCGGTCTTGGGCCCGTTATTATTTTTAATTTATGTTAATGATTTATTTACTATTACTTCAAGTGCTACTCCTGTTTTATATGCTGATGACACAAGCCTATTTTTTTCCGGGGACACTATATCTGAGTTGATCCCACGTGTGAATCTGGAACTTCAGGATTACTTTCGTTGGTTTTGCTGTAATTCCTTAACAATAAATTTTTCCAAAACTACTAGTGTACTGTTTTCGCGATGTAGGCGAAGAGTGGATGTTGCAAATGGGATATTATTTGGTGGAGTGCCCCTTGACTTTCAGGCTGTTGTAAAGTTCTTGGGTGTGTATTTACAAGATAATTTGAGATGGGATGCACATGTTAGTGAAATTGCGGTTGGGCTCAGATCACGCATTGGTGTCATTTATAGGATTTCAAGTTTGTTTCCTGCTAGGGTTAAGTTGCTATTGTATTTCTTATTTATTTATCCATTTCTATCTTGCTGTCTCTTGGCTTGGGGTCGCACAACTATTGGGAATATTAATAGAATTTATGTTTTACAAAAAACATTTTTTTCGTTTGGTGAATCCGTCTTTAAAGTACATTATCTTTTTCTCAGTTCACAGATAATGTCATTTCATAAATTATACAGTTTTCGATTATTACTGTTTATGCATGAACGTATATATGCTTAGAAATATTCAGATCTAATCACCTTGCATTTCCGCTCCCATTATCATTACACTCGTGGACATAATAGTTTTTTAATACCTAGAGCGCGTACTAATTTATTATTTAATAATATTAACTTGACCTGCCCTAGGTCCTGGAATGGGTTGCCGCTTCGATTCAAGACGATTACACACTTCTCGGTATTCAAAAAACAACTGAAGACTTTCAAAATTAATAGTTGATTAACGTTTGGTTATACATTACGCATAATTACTTTAATTTACTGCATATTGGTTAAATTGGTTAAATTGTTCTTTGGCTTGACTATTTAGATTATTTTGTGGGGGAGGGGGAGGACTAGGGGCTCGTCAGGCTACTGTTAGCCTTTTCCCCTGGTTCCCTTGCCACAATCACAGTGCACCGCACTGATTTCTTTAAGAACATGTAGTGGTGCTTTAATTTACTTTAACTAAAACTAAAAACAAATTTATTCATGTTATCATAAGTGTTTTTGTAGTTCCTATTACTTCATTTATACTTTTCAATATATGTGTAATATTATTGTATAATATTTGTATTTGCATGTTATTTTTGGCACAGAAGTTGTATTTGTGATTTTTTTTTTTTGATTGGAGGTTTTAACGACCACCGTGAGCAACTCAATGGGCTATAAGCAGTCGCCCCGTCCCTAATTTAGGGTCACTGGTTCCAGGGAAGGGAGAGAGCCAGTGCCGTCAGACAAACACAACATCCATGCCCGACGGGATTCGAACCCGGACCCCTTACGGACGAATGATCAGAGGCCAGCGCCTTAGACCACTGCGCCACCGGGACGGCTATTTGTGATTTCATTGTGTGGTGAATGGTGTAGTGTGGCAAAGAAAATTTAAATAAATAAATAAATAAATAAATAAATAAATAAATAAAATAAATTCGTTTAAGTGTGTTTCCCCAAAGAAGTCCTTCGTTTCGCCCCCATCCAACCTAGAAGGGAACACCCTTAGCTGCGGGGAACGCGGTTTTACTGTTTTTGCAGATAAGCATTTCTCACCATTTATTGTCTCGGGAAGAAAATGCAGAACTCGCTCTTCTGCGAAAACAAAATTGCAGCTGAAAGTTTAAAGCTGGTGTTGTCAGATGTCTGTTCTTACAGAAATGAAACACTGTCCATAGAAATTGTATGTAAATCACGGAGAGGAAGGATTCTTTCATAGGATTAGTTGGTTCATTTTAGGAAAATTCAATGTTTTTCTTTTTAAATGACATTTACTTTCCCAGCGTGTTTTTGTAGTTGATCCATTGCCATAAAAATTTGAAAATTGCCATATATTTTCTTAAGTTGTAATGAAATACTAAGGGATATTCAAAACAGTAAAAACCAAAAGGAAGGATTTTGGTTTACAAGCCAGACTAATGGTTTCTTTATACAGAAGGAATCAAATTAGCAAAGCAAATATAAATAAAGTTACCAATTTAAGAATACTTCGACGTCGAAACAGATCGTAAATGTAATAAACATGGTTAACACACTTTTCCAAATTCGGGAAAGGATAATGCAGTTCAATTAAAATGCTATTGACATTCAGTAAATACTTAACTTAGAATATAAATGGAATTCCATGTAGTTTAAGGGCATGCATACACGACAGAGTAGAAGAACTGATTTTTACTTTCTTTCGGGGGTTGCTTGCTGGCATTTCGCCGAAATCACGTTGTGTAAAACTCTCCTGGGACATTGAATCCTCCCGTCACTATTAATAATGATAAATATATTTTTTTTGATTGAAATCCAATACGTTTTTGCCGAGGGAACATAAGTGTGAAAAAATTGCCTGGTACTTTTACGCACAATGCTGAGAAAATATTTGCACTATAGAAACCGCTGTTCCTAATAGGTTTGGCGATCGCCAGAATTAATGGATGGCAGGGTGTAACGATGAGAAGAACCATATAATAACGGAAACCTATTAATCTACTCACAGGCACGCACGTATATAATTCTCTTTCCTTAGGAACTTTTTAAATCGCGTAGTAGAACACGTCCCAAAGCACATGAACCTTAGCACTTCGATAGGTCAGCTAAAAATATTTATATCCATCAGAAATTAAGGTTGAGAGGACGATTGTGCTTTCGAATTGTTACATATCAGCGAGTTGGTTTATGTTAATTTCGTGACTCTTCCTCTGACATTGCGTATTGTAAACAGCTCCAAAAGGAAATTCAAATGACCGCGTACGTCTTTGTGGTTAGAATAATAAGACGCTTTCGTAAAGGCAATTTTTTCTTCATTTTATTGGAAAGTCTTTAATACCCAGTTGGAAAGACTCTCTAAATTTGCTTGGGTTCACAAGGTGACATAGCGTTAGCCAATAGCCTTTTTCGTTGGATTGGCTTGCAGGGTGTTCTTATGCTTTACTTACAATTTTGGCTTCCTAGTTATATTATCAGATGTATCCGTTCTCACGGGAGAGGAGGCACACAGTTGCGGATATACTTATCTCAAAAGTAACCATCCTACGTTTGAATTGGAAAGCCGACATATCAAATCAAAACAAGATCCCCATCTCACGTTGTGTAGGGATACATGTTTGGTAATCCCGTGTCTGAAATCCCAAGTCTTAAACACAATTTAGAAGTAGAAAGCTATGATATTTGGCTAGAGAGCCCGATAGGAAAATCATATGGGAGCGTTCTAGTAAATTAGTTTTGAGGAAGGCAACCATATTTACAAAGGGGTTTTCTGTAATACCTCGGGGCCGTTGTTACCGTGCTCTCCGAAATGGCATACATTTTGAGGTCAGTATGTCTACCTGCAACTGAACTTTCCAGCATGTGGTTAGAAGCCACCGCAACCCGGAATCAAAGGTTACGTTCCCTATTGTGCTTATGGGGAGAAGGTCCGAAAATTCGAATTACAATAATGGTATCACTTTGAGCGTCGAATTACCTCGATTAAAGCTGCCACGAATTTAGAATTTACGCCCAGCAATTGAGAATAAATAAAAACAATATGTATCGGCTGAACTGTGCGCTTCGTTTTTTCCTAATGATTTAGTTTGCTCATAGCTTTAAATGGTGTAGCTGTATTCCAAAGCATGTTAAGAGCAAAGGTAATCACTGGATCCCGAAGCGCACGCGTAAAATTTGAACTGATCGCAGTGGCGATGCCTTACAGAAAATTAGCTTGCTGACTTGCTTGTTTCCTTAAACTTTTTCGTCGTATAGCGAAAATCTTTTTAATTTTGGTACGGGGTGAAGCAGCCAGACCAGTATGCTAATTTAAATTCGTTAATAATTTTATTTCATACAAGTAAAATAACGTAATTTGAAGATAGTAAACGTTTGTAAACCTTAAATTTTTGCGATACAAGGAAACTCTCGAAACTCTCCTGTCGAAAGCATGTTGACATCTCTTAAGGGACACTTTGTTCCAAGTGTTGTGTTGAACTTTTGTCCTAGCTCATTACCACAGTAAGAGAAGGCATTACAAAGTACCACCTTTTCCTCTGCTGAGGTCCAATATTGTGTCACTTAGCTTTATTGCCAGCTGACATGAAAAGGCTATCATTCTGAAAAACTATAGTGTGTGCCGAATTTGGCAATTTTGCATTCTAGTTTCAGGAATCAACTAAAACAGGGAATAAATGCTACAACAAAAAATGGATTGTTAAGATAAACTATTTTTCAGAGCAGTCATCTAGCTCTGGTAAAACGGTATATGATATTCGTTTTCTGGTTCGGAATCGGTTTGCATGCGGACGCCGCGTTGACTAAGCGACAAGCCATTCGAAGCAAAGAAAACGCTTAGGTTATGCACCATTTGCTCTATCGGATTTTGAAATATTTATGAGATAACGGAGGCCATTGACTTCTCGTAAAAAATCCCTGAATTTTTATTATGTTGCACACGTTAACAACGGCACCCTCCCACCTACCTGACTGTTCAGTGTCCCTAAGTGAAGTGTTGCTCGCATTCAGTCATTTGTGGCATGCAATTGTAATCATCCAAGTGAAATTTTAAAAATAGCGGCAGGAGGAAACGTGTCAATACCAGACAAAAGTTTGTCAACGTGCCACTGTGGTGACGAGGGAATCTGTCTAGCCCTGCAATGTACACTGAGCGGACAGATATCATGCAATACCTACCTAGTAAAGGGTAGTCTCACCTTTCACGCTGATCAGGTCAGTTATACTTCAAAGAATGTAGTCCACTAGGTCACAAAAAAATACACTAGGATCTCCACCCATGATTGCTGCACCACCGTTAATGATGCCTTTGCATTCCTGGGTGGAGGACCAAAGATTCGAACGAACCTTTCCACAGCACCCAAAAGGTTTTCCACTGGGCTCAGCGCACTCCAGGGCGGGAAGCTCAGTATAACTTTTTTTATCCATGTTATAGTCACCACTGTTCTGTGGGGAGTGCATTGTGTTATGAAAGGGAAGAATTCATTGACCTATGGGTGTATCTTTCCAAGAAAGGATACAAACAGTCTATAAAGGTGGAAACGTAATGTGGACCGTTCTGAGATGCATCTAGATTGACGTTTATTTGACACATGTTTGCAGTCGAGATATCAATGCGTGCTAAATGAACGTATCCTAGACCGTAACCGAGCTCCACCATCCTGAACAATTGCTTTTGACATGCCTAGTCCATTGCTTCATGGGCTAACCGCCACCTTCCTGACTGCGCGAAATACCTAGAAATAAGGATAAGAGAAGGGTTTCTTCGTCCGACCAGCGGCATATGGGACTAGGAAACCCGTCTTCAAATATCCAGGGTCCAGTGTGGAGGCAATGTATCAATCACTTAGTGCTTAAAAACAGCCCAGACAGCAGGGCTTTGTTTAGTTACTTTGCATTTACCCAGTTTAGCGCACTGAAAACTGTAGGGTTAAGAATTGGCATTTACAAAATATCTTTCTACGTACAGGCATTTTACTTTGGTGCTCTCTCATATACGTATTTAGCTTATACGGTATTTTTGCTTATGAAGTGGGATTTATTTCCATTAAATATTGTGTACAATGTATAATATTTATTCTATTTAGGACTGTGTTAAATTACTTGCTCTGTAATACGTCAGTCCCTAATTCCTCCTGAAAAAAATTGTGGAAAAATACTTTGCCTTATAGAGTGTTACTGTGTGTAGATGAGCCCTGTGTTTTCTTGAACAATGAGCCTCTTCCACAATGTTTAAACTTGTATTCTCTTAAAACTTGGTAACGTTATGTAATTCAGCAAAAAAAAATTATGCCTGGTTTTATGAATTGCTCAGTTGAAATTCAGATATTTCTTCATGAAATATAAGAAAGGTCTTCATGTTTCTAACATATATAAGAACACATTAATCAACAGCTGTCGTGTTTCGCTATTTTTGTGAAGTGGACATTTCTTCTGCAAGCATCCTCTCCTCATACCTAATAAGTGATTCTTATTAGGCGGTGCTCCCAAATTTTTAATACCACAGGTGTTCACTTGTCAGTCACAAAAGCAAAGAGTTGCCAATCTCAATCAGTGTAGAAATATTGGTAACTACTTTTCTCCTGCCTTAGGAAACCTGAGAACTCTGACCTTTTATTAACTCTGCCAATGTGTTACTAATGGCGCGATTCTGCTACGCCACGGAAAATTCTGATTCTCGCAGCAGCAAATAAGAAAACTGGATGCTGCTTTCAGCTTACATAGTGTAACACCACAATGGAACGCAGGTAGGGATGGGGTTACCATTTCAGTGAGCTTAGAGCCATTCAGAAGCAAAAGCGTATACTTCTGTTTCTTATTAATGTGGTTCAAAATATTTTCACATAAGGGTCTACAGCTATACACTGCCGGACAATTGCTCAGGACGGATGACAATAACAACGATAAAAACCATAAAATGGAAGGCAGGAAAATGTGAAAGTTAGCAAAAGGGCGGGATACAGTAAGACGTATTGTGCGTATGCAAATTTTGGATTGCCGAACTTGTTCGTGACGTCATAGCGCTGATAAGAGATGTAAAGGATTTGACGCGTATTGACCGTTATTGTTCAAACGCAAATTTGAAAGAGAAAGAATCAATTGACGAACTTGCAATTTTCAGTGTGTCTTCCCGACATCACCTAAATGATTTTACGCGTGGCCGTATTATTGGCAAGATTGAAGAAGTGCGAAAAATAACAGATGTTACCAGGGAGTTCTACATCAGCCACAGTGCTGTTTCAGGGCTTTGGAAATCATTTCAAACAAATGGAGAGTGTAGCAAACGTCACGGGGGAGGTCGTGATCGCAGTACGACACCTGCAGTAGATCGGTACATAGTGCTATCAACAAAACGACACCGGGGCAGCACAGTTTGTGAGGTAGCAAATCAGTTTATGGCTGCTACTGGCAAGCGAATCTCCCGTAAAACTGTCGCCAGACGTTTGAATGAAGAAGGACTATACGCCCGCCGTCCTGTTGTGTGCATCCCATTGTCCAGACGTCACCGTAACGACCGTTTGCAATGGTGCCATCAACATCGCAATTGGACTGATAACGACTGGTCTGCTGTCCTCTTCTCAGATGAGAGTAGATACAGTCTATCGTCTGATTGTCGACGACAACTGATCTGGCGTGATAGTGGTACTGCATATTGCCCAGCAAACATACAGGAAAGGGACCGATATTCGACATGTAGTGTCATGGTATGGGCTGGCATCATGATCAATGGCCGTACGTCCCTCTATGTGCTTATAAATGGGACTATGACTGGCCAACGATACATTAATGATGTTCTGCTACCTCATGTTCGCATGTTCCGTGGTGCTGTCGGTGATAGATTCATTTTCATTAACGACAACGCAACATGTCATCGAACAGTCGCTGTCCAGGGAAGTCTTGAGAGCGAGGATATTCAACGCCTCGTATGGCCAGCACGTTCTCCAGATGTGAATCCCATTGAAAATGTGTGTGATGCTTTGGGGAGGAGTCTTGCTGGTCGCTAATGCCCTCCAATAAACAAGGACACCCTCATCCGTGCACTGACAGAGGAATGGGATAAATTACCCCAACAGCTGCTTGATAATGTTGTGCAAAGCATGACAGGACTTGTGGAATTTTGCATCGCCCTCCATGGTGGCCATATCCCGTATTGACATCTTACGCCGGAACGCCTGCGAACGGTAATTGCATTTTTTTCACGTTTACGTATTCTGCACAGTGCACAAAATGGCCTGTTTGTCCCTTGAACACATTCCAAAGCCTTCTGGATTTCAGAGCACAATAAATTGTCTTTCTTGTAATGTCCTGGCATTCTGACATTATTTTATTTCACTTGGCATCCAACCACACTTACTTTTTATGCGCTATATAGCCGTTTATGATCCGTCTTTAGCAATTGTCCAGCAGTGTAGATGGAAGTTAATAAGAAAAATGTTACCATCCTTGGCGTTCGGAATTCATTTGAAATCACCTAATTCTGTAATTTGATGTTTTTTTCTTTGATGTCAGGCATCACATTCAGAGTAATATTCTGCAATGCCCCTACGTATGTGATAATGGAACCAAAGCGGGCCCCTAAAAATTATTTTACTTCAAATCTTAAACATTTAACTTTAACCTTTTGTGAAGTTGCGGACCTCCCCTTTCGACCTTTCCAATTTTGCTAGAATTTCATTTCCCACCTGAAACCATTCTTATCGAGAACACTAGAACATTTTATTTTCAATAAAAGTACGTAAGCAACAGTCTCTACCTGCGTTTTTTTAAAAAAACAGAGGTCATTTATTTAGCTTGAGCCTAGTCAAAGGCGGTTTTAGAAATATTTTCCATTAGGAAAACTGGCACTTATACAACTAGATGCCTAAATATGTGTAATTAATTTTAGGAATATTAAACTGTATGCTCTGATTACAGAATATGAAATAGACATAATTCTACATTTAAATAAAAAACCTTTAATAATGTTCAATAATTACTTTAAAACATTTTTAAAGCTATTTTGAAACGAATACCGCGGAATAAACGATTCAAATCTCGGATGAAAATTTGAAGAATGTGCCTTAACTTCGTGAATATCAATAGTTTTGATTTTGGAATTAGTCAAAAACGGGTCGCAATCGCGAACTACATAAGCACGGGGAGGTTCCTTGTTTCTGATAATTAAAAGTACCTTCCACGTTAAACAATAATGTCATTACTTGACGGTAATGGCTACATAATGAACGTATAAGGTGGATGGAGTTAGGATGACATCCAGAAATGATGTAATGTTGCGAATTTGGATTTTTTGACATTGGAGCGTCAGTATTATGTATGGTTTATTGGGTGATGCAGAGATACTAAGATTAATACTGATTCTGTTAGAGCACATGAATCATTACTCTAGCATTACTCATTTCAAATTGCAGAGACTTGATGGAATGTGGTGGCACCATTATCACAAATTATTTGCTCAAAACGTGATAATGAATATGCTGTGTGAGGACAGTCTGAGGATAATATGTAGATATTCACTAAAAATTTGCTAGGGAACCCATCAAACACATCTGTCTGCGTAGTCTTTTACTTCGACATCTAGGGACATGAGTACTCCTACTCTTCGAACTCTATCACACGGTAAGGGTGCAAAAACATTTATCAAATGATGTAAACCATTGGCAACACTGTTCGCTAATTTTACAGGCATGTAAATTCATTGGCCATTCCACAAAATCTGACATGAAGATCACACAAAATGAAAAAACGTATAGGTACAGAAAATTATATTGATGCTTGTCGGAGCGGTTTGAGTTTGATTCACGCGGTGTGACGTTCTTTAGAATTCGGGATCTAGCATGGTTAGGCGAGAACGAATGTTAGGCAGCCGATAGACAGAAATTTCAATATCAGAGCCTAAAGAAAACAGACAGCAAGAGTTAAACACTCAAACACGGCCAGGAGGCGTTTCATCTCCCCAAAGCATCCCACACATTTTCAATGGGATTCAGATCTGGAGAACGTGCTGGCCATACGAGGCGTTGAATATCCTCGCTCTCAAGACACTCCTGGACAGCGACTGTTCGATGACATGCTGCGTTGTCGTCCATGAAAATGAATCTATCACCGACAGCACCACGGAACATGCAAACATGAGGTAGCAGAACATCATTAATGTATCGTTGGCCAGTCATAGTCCCAGTTGGAAACACATAGAGGGACGTACGGCCATTGATTATGATGCCAGCCCATACCATGACACTACATGTTGGATATCGGTCTCTTTCCTGTATGTTTGCTGGACAATATGCAGTACCACTATCACGCCAGATCAGTTGTCGTCGACAATCAGACGATAGACTGTATCTACTCTCATCTGAGAAGAGGACAGCAGACCAGTCGTCATCAGTCCAATTGCGATGTTGATGGCACCATTGCAAACGGGCGGTACGGTGACGTCTGGACAATGGGATGCACACAACAGGACGGCGGGCTTATAGTCCTCCTTCATGCAAACGTCGGGCAACAGTTTTTCGGGAGATCCGCTGGCCAGTAGCAGCCATAAACTGATTTGCTACCTCACTAGCTGTGCTGCGCCGGGGTCTTTTTGTTGATAGCACTATGTACCGATCTTCTGCAGGTGTCGTACTGCAAACATGACCTCCCCCGTGACGTTTGCTAGACTCTCAATTTGTTTAAAATGATTTCCAAAGCCTTGAAACAACACTGTGGCTGACGTCCAACTCCCTAAAAACATCTGTTATTTTTCTTCCTTCTTCAATCTTGCCAATAATACGGCCCAGCGTAAAATCATCTAGGTGATGTCGGGAAGACATACTGAAAATTGCAAGTTAGTCAATGGATTCTTTCCCTTTCAAATTTGCGTTTGAACAACAACGGTAAATAAGCGTCAAATCCTTTATATCTCTTATCAGCGCTATGACGTCACGAACAAGTTCGGCAATCCAAAATTTGCATACGCACAACACGTCTTACTGTATCCCGCACTTATGCTGATTTCCACATTTTCCTGCCTTCCATTTTATGGTTGCTATCGTTGCTATTGTCACCCGTCCTTAGCAATTGTCCGGCAGTGTATAATTCTCTTGCATATACGGTGTCACACGGAAATAGAAATTCATTTTTGGAAGCTAATTTTAACATCGTAAAAAATAAAATTAGATAAAACGGTAAGAAAATTACAATAATTTCAATTTTGAGTGATATATAATCATATTTAGTTTCCTTACCTTTAAAAATGTTTCTGTTGCGTTCTTACTTCTTTAAAGACGTAATGAAAGTGATATATTATTTATTCGAGTAAGTGAAAGATTTGTTATGCATATACTTGTGAGACAATATTAAATATAATTGTAGTGTATTTGAAAGTATATTGCCAAACAGAGGCGATGAGACAAGGTCATTTATTCTTAACAAAGCTGTTCCGAGCCATCCCTCGAAATGTCGTTTAGATCACGTAAGAGAGTTCTGTTTCCTATCTACACCGATAAGCCATTTCATTATGACCCCCCCCCAGTCTTGAGAAATGAGCGCGCCTGGACACCGAGCGTCAGCGCAGATGAAGCTTACAGTGCGGTATATATGCAACCCGAAGACCGGCTTTCAGTTAGTACAATGTTCGGAGTCAAAATGAGAAAAGCTGCCGGTTTATCGGGGTTTGATGTTAGTATAATGTTTCATGTTAGTATTATTGAACAGTATTCGCGTTGCTGTCTGTTTATCGGGGTTTCATTTTTTCACAGTGCAGCATATATGCAACCCGAGGACCGGCTTTCGGTTAGTAGAGTGTTCGGAGTCAAAATGAGAAAAGCTGCTGGTTTATCGGGGTTTCAGGTTAGTAATAATATTTGATGTTAGTATAATGTTTGATGTTAATACAATGTTTGATGTTTGATGTTAGTATAATGTTTGATATTTGATGTTAGTATTACTGAACAGTATTCGCGTTGCTGTGTGTTTATCGGGGATACATGTTTTTTACAGTGCAGTATATATGCAACCCGAGGACCGGATTTCGGTTAGTAGAGTGTTCGGAGTCAAAATGAGAAATGTGCCGGTTTATCGGGGTTTGATGTTAGTATTATTGTTTGATGTTAGTATTATTGAACAATATTCGTGTTGGTGTCTGTTTATCGGGGTTTCATGTTTTTCACAGTGCCGTATATAGGCAACCCGAGGACCGGCTTTCGGTTAGTAGAGTGTTCGGCGTCAAAATAAGAAAAGCTGCCGCTTTATCGGGGTTTGATGAAAGAGAAATTGTAATGGGATGGTGCCTCAGAACTACGATTGTGGAAACGGAGAAATTGTAATGGGATGGTGCCTCAGAACTACGATCTTGCAAACGGAGAAATTGTAATGGGATGGTGCCTCAGAACTACGATCTTGGAAACGGAGAAATTGTAATGGAATGGTGCCTCAAAACTACGATCTTGGAAACGGAGAAATTGTAATGGGATGGTGCCTCAGAACTACGATCTTGGGAACGGAAAAATTGTAACGGGATGGTGCCTCAGAACTACGATCTTGGAAACAGAGAAGTTGTAATGCGATGGTGCCTGAGAACTACGATCTTGGGAAAGGAGAAATTGTAACGGGATGGTGCCTCAGAACTACGATCTTGGAAACAGAGAAATTGTAATGGGATGGTGCCTCAGAACTACGATCTTGGAAACGGAGAAATTGTAATGGGATGGTGCCTCAGAACTACGATCTTGGAAACGGGGAAATTGTAACGGGATGGTGCGTCAGAACTACGACCTTGGAAACGGAGAAATTCAAACGGGATTGTGCCTCAGAACTACGATCTTGGAAACGGAGAAATTGTAATGGGATGATGCCTCAGAACTACGATCTTGGAAACGTAGAAATTGTAATGGGATGATGCCTCAGAACTACGATCTTGGAAACGGAGAAATTGTAATGGGATGGTGCCTCAGAATTACGATCACGGAAACGGCGCGACGTGTGTGTGTTGTTCATATGCCGCTGTAGTGAGTACGTATCAAAAGTAATGCACATATGGCCAAACAACGAACCGTTGTCCAGCAGTATGTCTTCCGCAGCTCACTGATGCCAAATGGGAGCGGAAATTGTCGGGCATTGTTTAGAGCGACTGCACGTCCACAGTGGGAAAAACAATGGAGCAGCTACAACAGCAGTGACCAACGCAGTGTGCTACAGCACACAGTCCATCGCAGCCTTCTGCGCATGGGCCTCTGTTACCGAAGATATCTTTGGCTTCCCCAAGAACCTCGAAGTTTGAAAGTTATAGGGAAAATGGTTTAAAAACACCCGCTTTCTCCATTTTGTAAATATAAAAAAATACTGTAAAATTCAGCAAACGTGAGTTAATTTCTTAGGCTTCCCCAAAGAGCGCAAATTTTTCATATTTCTTCGAAAAGGGCATAAGCTATGTAAATATGATAGACTTACCTAGTAGTAGTATAACTTGGAGAGTGAGTTTATTTAATTTGGAAATCATACTTTTTTTCAAAACTTGGCATCAACTTCCTATCCAAAAGTTTTGCTCTGATGAATCCATCTCTTGCAAGAACCCCGCACACATGAGCAGAAGAATCTGTTACAATCTTAACAATCCTCTCTACTGCCTGAGAATGGCAGGCTATTTTTGAAAATTCGTGGCAAGAACTTGGATATTTATCCGACTGTAGTAATTCCAGAAACTCATCTTCTTTCCATTTCCGTGTGATGCGAGGCTCAGTCACAGTACACTCTTGCCAGTCGATTAGGTCGATGTAATCACTGCTATGGAAATTCAGCTTATGAATCTGAAACTTCCTAATGGTAGTTGTTTGTCCGGAAGAATTCCTGGCCTCCATGATGCGTCGAACAGCAAGCTCACGGACATACCTTCTGTCTTCAAACAACATTGCAGCGAGCAATTTTTTTGCACGGGCAAAACACACGTTGTCTTAGATGACTATTTTTACAATATCCTTTAAATTATCTGGGAGATACTGTGATCCAGATATAAAAAGCTGCAGTTTTCTTGGATCATCTTTACAGGTACCGTTACATTTGATCGTGAACCACGATGGTGCATATACTTTAATAACGAAGGTGGCTAATAAGACAAGTTGTGGTTTTGGATAACTAGTTCCAACATACAAACGCAGAATACAATTTGCGAGAGTCAGCTAACGGGAATGTGCAAGTGTTTAAGGAACCCGATTTGCCAGATCTTGTGGGTAATCACCTGTATAGGCTGCCTTACAAATTTCCCACAAATAAAGTTGATCGGAGCTACGATCTCCAAAGTTAACGTCGGACTGAAACAAAAATTCAGTTTTCTGGAAATTAACGATAGGAAGGTTTGCGCACGTTTTCAGGCACTTTCCAATCAATCCACTGAATCCTCTTGGACCTGTTGTTTCCCGTCGAGTGCTTCAGTGAGGTGGCGTAAAGGTAGCTCATTAAAATGAAGTTGACATATAATCCAGAACACCGGAGAATTGAGTTTCTGTTCAAGGCGTCTAACTATACCTGCATTTGTGCCGGTATTAGTCACTTCCCCGTCACTTCCAATAAACACTAAATCCGACCAGTTAAAGGCCTTCTGGTCCAATAAGCTGAAGATACCGTCGGAAAGTCCTTTGCACTCTTGCTCTACGGTGCAAAATGTTCCAAATAGACCGAACCCGGTTCTTCAACAAGTGTAATATGCTCCTCCCAGTTTTTTTGCTTTTGCCACTTGCTATCAAATGTCTGAGTATTCGTAAGAGTTTCTTCCCGTCTTCCGTTCAAACATAGACCTATAATATTGCGACCAGTCAAGTTTACCTCATCTTGAATAGTTTGACGTCTTTTTCTCCTTTCGCGTCGTACTTTTTGCCTATCAATAACAGATACATTCCATGCTTTCTACTGAACCGGTTCACTTACTTCATGAAGCAACGCCTACGCAAGATCAGCTGCCGCTCGATCGCTGAAGCCTCGCCTATCTCACTTCTGTCTAGAAAATGCAGACAGTGTCATTTGACACCTAGGTTTTGAAGAGTGACGTGGAGTAAAATCATAATCTTTCTTCGAGGCCAACAAATGACTAGGACCCGGCTCGTCTGGTTTTACAGCAGAATTATTATTTGTATCCTCTTGCATTGGATCCTCTTCTGGGAAGGTGCAAGGTAAAAAGAAAATTACTGAAAAACACGGTTGTGTCATTAATGCCGACTGCTGTTCCTAAGTCAAAAGTCTTTGTTATCCTTTATTTTTCAGAACTTAAAATAATATATGAAATCAGAAATATCAATGATTACTTGCAGCAAAAATATTCATTCCAAAAGATATATATATATGAGAGATTAAAAATTATATGTTATTATATCTTCCTAATTTACATTTTTCATTTAATTTGTATTCCCTTCCACTTAACTTAATCTTAATATGCTTTACGAATAAAAGAATATTTAACGAAGTTTCTAATGGAAACCATTTTCTCAATAAATTTTCCGTAATAGAATGGTGATAAAGCATTTCCTAGAGATTTCATGTGGAATGTCGTACAGCATTGTATTATGCGTCAAATGCGTGTCCTGAAACCAGATTCAGGCACTGAACAACAAGTAATAATTCTGCTATTGCAGCATATGTTTAAACCCATAGACTCTAAAACTTAGGAAGTCCTGTGACGAAATTTTTATAATTCAGTTCAAACAGAGAGCGAAAACTTTTCCTACTGGGACTTTAGTGAAATGCAAACATTAAAAACAATATTTATGTAATATTTATTGTCGATTGCATTTCATTTCAAGGAACCGTTTTTTGAATATAAGGTAAAAAGTATGTGCGTTATGATATTAGACCATTATTTACATATTTCATACTTCTATATGGAGATATATGTTGGATAAAAGAAATCTAAATGTGCTTGAACATTTTTCCGCACGAAAATCTCCATTTCTGATTTTAAATACGTGCTGGGGCTTAACATACGTCGTAAACCAAACTAAAATATTTACTAGTGCCAAAATGTTTCTGAGAAAATAGTCCAACTATTATGAATCCAAGTACATGCATATTATTTTGTGAACAATATAATACTGAATAGAATGATATCTTTGGTAAAATCTGTTTTTCTTGCAGTAAATAGCTGATATTACCAGGCTTTCACACACCTTCGTGTGGCTTTACGGAGGCAAATTATTCCATTTTTTACTATCATTCACAATTTCGCGGCAGCAGGTAAAGAAATAATAAAGAGCAACACCGACTAAGCTTTTGCAGTAAAACAACGATTTTTTTTTTGTTATCTCTGTTGAAGTGCCAAAATATTAAATCTTGTTCTGTGAATTCGATATAGCAGAAAGAAAATTAACATAATATACGTAGTGTCTTAAAACTTCAAAGAAGAATAAAAAATTATTCCGTGTATTTTAGTTGAAAGACAAACTGGTAAAATCAAGTACATTTTTAAAGAAGGGCTCCATATGGGCAAGTGCAAATTGAAGAACATTTATGAGTCATAGTTATGCAACAGAATATTTCTTTGAAGGACTGAATAGAGAAAACTAGAAATGAAACTGTTTATCCTAGAACGTCAACAAGAATTACTGTGCTCAAATTAAGAGAACTTTCTTGATGGCTTCTCTGGTTTTCTCTATTTATCTTCCAAGTATGAGAAATGCCATCTTTAGGACATGCCGCATCTTTAAGATTTAATTTTCTATATTCTTATGCATCATCTCATATCCCTGACAGGCTGTATGTTTAGGATCTCTTATTTGAAGCAAAGACAGATGCATTGATTCATTTTGGACTAGTTACTTCGTTACAGTTTATGCTATCATGATCAGTTTAAAATAGGTAAATCAGGGTTTTATTTGTCAGATCTGTGATATTCACATCACATAAAATGTAAGGTCATGTTATTAATTTCCTGAAGCAGTCATATCTTAGAAAACGTATGTTCAAGCTTTGAGATCTGTGTAAATCACGAGCAATACGAAATATGTTTCCCCTGAGAGTTGGAACTACACCAAATAGCCAAAACCTCATGATCATCTGATTAATATGATGTGGTTTCCCCAAGTGCCCCCAAAGCAGCTCTTACCTGAAGAGGCGTTGGCGATAGAAGATTAGGAAGGTGTCTTGTGGTATCCGCTATCCACACGCTACCAGCGGCTACTTTAATTATTGTAAGTTACGTGACTTAGCTCAGATAGAATTTCCTATCCCAATACAAACCATAGATGCTAGATTGAATTTATATCTAATGAATTTGGAGGTCAGGTTTACCTGAGTGTTTTTCTCGTGTTCAATTCTTAAAATATCCGGGCAATGTCTCTGCTCCTAAAACTCCGATTTGAAAAATTTCCATGAACGGAATATAGCTCTTGATGGAAAATGTTTTGTATATAAGTTGTAATATTTGGTTAAGAATGGCTTAGCCACCAGGGGTCGTAAGGCTTAATTTCCGCTTCCGATGTATTTGCAGCAAAATCTGGACTACGGAAAACATGATTGAAAAATTCCTTCGTTGACCGATGCCATTCATGTCCGAGAACGTTTTGAGGGTAATTTCGTTTTAAAAGGATGGATGATGTTTTCTGCAGGGGGCGTAACAAGATATTTTATTTTGACTATATCTTTTGTACTAAAGGTCCGATTTGAAAAGCTTTTTCTTTGTTGGAGAGCGTTTCCAATGGGAAATTTTTCCTATATAATTTCAAGTTTTTCTTCAAGCACAAGTCTTTCAACAGGGGGCGTAAGGTCATACTTCCCTTTACAGTAATATCTATGGGACTATAAACCCGACTGCAAAACTTCTTTCTTGGATCAGATACTACTATTTAAACCTTGTGAGTGTATTTTATCCTCCAAATAATGCACAATTTCGCCGCTAGGGGGTGCAAACTTAATCTGTTTTACGCAATATCACTGCACCTATATGTGTGATTTAAAACGTTTTTTAACACCGGGTGACATTCTCCTTGTAAGGTACTTTAGTCTTGTCTATGAGTTCACAGTTGTGTAGGTAGGTGGAGTTAATATCTTTAGTTTGCACCTATATCACCGCTCCTAAATCCACTATTGAGAAATGTCTGTTTGATTGTATCCCATTCGCTGCAACAGAAATGTGGAGCATTATACTTTTAAAATAATGGCAAAGGTCCAAACCTTTTCCCCGTTAACTCTGCTTTCGGAAGCCGTATTTTATAAGTTGGTTTTCCTTAGCACAGTTTTTCCCTTGAATGTAGTTTAAACATATTTTCAAATTTTCCGTTATGAAAAATTCTTCCGCTAGCACACTTTGACTTATATTATGTGTCTTTCTATATTTCTGCTGTTAACTGTTCGATTTAAACTCTCTTCGACTTTGATACCTACCTTCAAGCATGAGAGAAATTTTGTGCGCCGATTGTTAACTTTCGTGATGTGCTTTTTATTCGCTTATGGGACTACATCCAGTAGCTGTTTCTGTTTGTTAATGCTTTATTATTTGTTGAAACCCAATTTTGGTTTCAAACCCGTTCCATTGACTTTGAATAACTCCGGTAAATTAAATTCGCGTTACGACGGATTCAAATGTCGTGCTCATTACAACCGAAATTTCGGTTTCTTCTTTATCGATCAGATGTTGTGGCGAATTTTACATCTGATTTGCAACACCTATGGCGTCATTGAAAAGTAAGTTGCCCACCGAAAAAAGATTCGCGATACTTGTACTGATATTTTTCTTCTGATAAATCGCGTTTTTCGGAAGATAATTTATCTTTTAAAAATGTTGCAAAATTAGCAACATTCGGCATTTTCTCCGTAAAATATAATTCAAATATAAATATACAATAATCTTTTTCTGGTGGAAATATTTTTTTAATTTTCCATGAAAGCCTCAAAGGCTTTATTTAAGAAAACAAGAATTACTGGGGTTTAGCAAAGTCAGAGCAATTTATTACATTTAATATTTTTGTTAAAGAGTGACAAATCAAGCACGTAGGAAAAATATAAGGTTTGGTCATATGGAAAGGTGATGTCGACGCGCCAAACTTCCCCAATGAGGATATGGAAATGCAACCGCGACCGTAGTGGCGGTGATGGGAGAGAAAAATGTATGTGACGTCACGCAACGAAGAAGGACCGTGCGCAATAGTGCAGTTTGCAGCATTTGCTGGCATCCAGTGGGATCAACAGGTGAGTTTAAAACGTGGGTTACCTGAAACTCATGTTTCAACTGCGAACTGTGTGGGCAAGCGAACAATGTGCAGTCATAAGCTTTTTATTGGTCAAGGGCTTCCATACGACGGACATTTATAGGAGGATGTTCTCGTGTATGGGGAAATTGCGTGTGACGAAAAACTGTCCATAAGTGGAACACACGTTTCCGACAAGGTCGTGACATCCTGTTGGAGGATGAGCGACCTGGTAAGGCCAAAGTTGTTGTCACAACAGAAATCTTGGAACAAGTAGATCAACAAGTGAAGGCAGATCGTAGGGTGAGTATACGTTCCCTGGAACAGACATTCAATGTGAGATATGACACCATGTGGACAGTTGTGCATGAGAAATTGGGATACAGGAACGTGTGTGCAAAATGGGTGTCAAAGTTGTTGTCTAATGAAGAAAAATGCCTTCGAATGGATCTTTCACTGAAGCATTTGGTGCGGTATTAGAAAGATCCTGTTTTCCGTTCCAGATTAGTGACAGGTATGAAACTTTATGCTGTCTCTTTCAACCGGAAACAAAACGCAGCAGTATGCAGTGGTAGAATCCGGCATTGCCAACACGCAAAATGCAGTGGAAAAATCCTGCATCGCCAGCACTGCACTTCTCTGGTGGCATATACCGGTACTGTCATTTGGAAGGGAGGTTGAAACACATCCTGAGAGTTCTTTTTAAGGCGTTGCTATTACATACCCAACCAGTCACGTATATTTGTACGTCAGTTAGCATTTAAAGTTTTTTACACGATTTCATCTGAACATAATATGAGAGGTTACTTCCCTGAAACAAGTTTCGCTGGTACATATATTTTGGGAGACAAACTAAAGCTTTTGTTTGAATGAAGAGCCTTAAAATAAGGCCGTTTAGAAAGTACATTAGAGAGATGAGTCCCTTCCGTCTGTGACGTCACTCCCGTGTTACATGGCTTGATACGCAGGTATCGTGTTTTACGACAGAGAGTTCCAAACGAGTGATTAATGACGGTGATCAATCACAAGAAAAATATTTCTAAGCGCTGATTTATTAGACATTCAACAGGAAATTATCCTAAATTTGTTTAGGCTTGTGGGATACTATAAAATATTTCGAAAATGTACTGTGTTTTTACGTTCTTAAATTACTGTTTTTTCGTTTTTTTCACAATGACATATTATTTTGTAAAATAAAACCAAAAACATTGACCTGAAGACTGGGCTCCCGAATGAGAAGGCTTTCAAGTAGCTTCCGATTTAGAGTTTAACGTTCCTATTTGCTTATATCAAACCTGATCACATACAACGTGAAAGAAAGTAGTTCACAATGAATTTTACTCCGATATTTTTTACAGATTCGGTTTTGTAAAAGATTTAATGACTATTTTTATTTGTAAAAGTATTTTATGAAGAAAAATACGGCGAATAATAGTAATACGTTTTTTTCTGTCTGTTTTCATTCGGAAAAATCTGAGAAGCTATTCTTCCAAGTTGAAA